>JALRML010000023.1:0-459399 GCA_026120125.1 Pseudocercospora vitis | reverse complement strand
GTTTTTACTAAAACTCATTTCCCCACACCCTGGCTTTTCACACCGGTTAATTTTGGGCGCTCACCACCCAACCCCCCCCCCACCCCCCCCCCCCCCCCCCCCCCCCCCCTTCCCTCCCTCAACCGACCATTCGGGTGAATTTCCATGCCTTCCTCATCTGCCGATCCAACTGCAAAAACGTCCCTCTTTGACAATCTCCCCAAATACATCCTGGGGGAACATCATTCTCATGTGATGACGAGTTTTTGTAGAGTTCAATCATGCTCGACCAGAAATCCCTTTTACGCCCCGCGCGCTCTCACCCCGTCCGGCAGAGTCCGGGTGGTTAGGGGATCCGTGTACGTCGTAAGGCTGACTTGAGCTGATTACGCTTTGCTTCTTCTCTTCGCTTCGGCGGCGGAGTGGCAGGTGGTGGTAGTAGTAGTAGTAGGGGTAGGATGTAGCAGGTAGTGCTGCATGTGAATTGTCTTCAGGCAGATATGCGATGTGCGTTGAGAAGGTAAGGATGAGCGTGGCGAAAGGGGAAATGGGGTTTGGGTATCGGTATCGGTATGGGTATTGTTTTGATGGGAGGGGATTCGGGCGTGTGACAGGCGGGCTTGACGGGAAGAGCATGTTTCTGGAGAGGAAGATCTTAGAGGTCATGAGTGGTCTGTGCTGGAAACGGTGCGAGTTGGAGATGGGAGGATATGAGGCAGAAAGGTGGTTGTTGGCTCGACGATAGAGCAAGGTGGAGCTCGGTGGTGAAGTCACGGGAGCGGTTGTGTTGCAATCGGCATTGAAAGTGTTACAAAGCCATAATTTTCGTACAGGCGATGCATGCTCGCTCTATGCGGCAATGCGTCTACGTGCATACCACACATCCAGCTTTCAGTCGCCACGCGAGGCCGTCTATACGACTCTTCCAGGCCGAGATCGCCTATTTCTTCTTCCCGAAACCCAGGAACTTCTTCATTTTATCCTCGATATTACCCTTGGCCGCACCGGCCGCAGGCTTCTCCGGCAGCTTCATGGCCTCACGGTGGCTCTGCTCGGCGGCAGCCTGCTGCGTCGCCAGCTGGACCTTGTACTCCTTCGCGACGCTGGCGTATTCCTGCCTCAGGCTCGGGCCTTGTCTGGCCTTCGGACTCGCCTCGGGGCTCCAGACGAGAGTGACCAGCACGCTGCCTCGGAAGCCAAAGTCCTTCACGAGTTTGTCCGAAGAGGTCTTCGGAAGGGTTTGGAAACCTTTGGGTCCGGTGAACCTCAGCTCGAAAGGTTCCGAGGCGTGCGCGAGGGTGTCTTGGACGGTGATGTAGAGGTTGGAAGCGGACTCGTTTGAATCGATGGTGAGTTCTATGGAGCTGCCGTCCGGATATTTGACTCGGATGCGCACGTTCTTCACGGCGGCGAGCTTCTCTTGGCGCGCTGATTCTTGTTCTGCGAGTTCTTTGTCGGATAACAGGCGTTGATTGCGAGCCGCCCGATTGAGGGCTGCTTGGTGTGCTCGCGCGTGGTCCACGCTGGGCTCGAACGTGGCTGGGTCTTCTTCCTGGAGTGCTGCTGCGGGTGTTGATGAAGATGAAGGCCTGTAGACCGAGATGCCATTGACGACGTTCGTAGGTGCTTGCGGAGCCTCATTCTCATCGAGCTTCGCTGCTTTTGAGGGCGGGGCGTCCGCTGGAGCTGCAGTGTCTGGTGCTGAGCCCGGAGCTGTTTCTGACGAGGTGGCTATTACATCGTTTTCGACTGGCTCTTGTGCTGCTGGAGCGTCTGTCATTGCCGTGTCTTCTGCCGGCTCGGGGCCAGATTCTGGCAATATCGCGTTCTTCCCATCAGGTATGCTCGATTCTGCTTCCACGGGCTCTGCGTGTGCGCCTTCCGCAGCTCCAGTTGCGGTGATCGACTCCACACCTCCGCGACCCTGTTCCGCTGCAGAACCCTTGCCAGCAGGCACGGAATCAATCGAGGTGAAGTACTGTCCAATTTCACTCATAGCCTCCTCCAACGGTTGTCCGCTGCTCTTATACGATAATCTCACCAGCACGCTTCCTCCATTAATCCCCAGCTGTGCGAGAGACTTTTGCAGCTCCGTAAAGTTATCAAGTGTGCGATTCAGGATCTGGAGAATCGGCTGTTCATACATGAGCCTCCCTGATCCTCCTTGCGAGGATGGCACCCCCCGTTGTGTCAAATTCAGCCTCTTTGCCTGTCCGCCAGCAGTGGCACCTGCCACGCCATCTTCGAACTTCCGTAGCACCTGCCACAGGCTCGTATTGCTCGGGAATTTATCTTGTATCCTCACGTTTCCGTCGCTCTCGGGTAATTGCAAAGCCACGTTGACGACGCTAGGGCTTCGGCTTGCCTGTGTAAGCTGGAGTTTCGCACCTGGAGTGAGGCCGGACAGTCGCCATTGCTGCGAAAGGTCGAGCGCCTTGTTGTTCTGTGTCTTGAGCGTATACGCGTTCGGATCCAGCTTTCGCGCTTTACAAGCCTCTTCCAGGATCTCGCGCAGATATTTGGCAGGCGTCACCTTGATCTGAGTGCGTTTCAGTGAGGAGTCGACCACGTAGACGGTCGACATCGTGTGGCGAGGTGAGACGCTGTGATGGTTCGCTCGGTGATTCTCTCGCTCGTTATGCTTCGTTCTCTTCGGCTCTGAGCTGCCTCTGCGCCTCTCGAAAGGTGACGGAGACGTAGGAAACAAGGGATCTGCCGTACTTCCAGACCAGCGGGGCTGTGTAGAGATAGGAAAGAGCGACACAGAGAAGCCGTTCGGTCTTAGTCAGTCGCAACCCAGCCAACCGATCGGACATTTGTATCGCTTCGGTGTCCTTCGACGGCCGCACTAAGTGTCCAAGAACTTGAGCGTAGGTCGGACCACCGATTACTAAATGGAGCTGGTGTAAAGTTGGTAGCTACTGCTGCCTGTGACAGGGAAGCTCGGGCCTTTCGCGTGGCAGGCACGAACCACTTGCCCCTCCACCCCGCCACCTTCCTCCCATCCATCAAACAAAACATCTTTTACCTCGAGACCCCCTCTCCTCAATCCACACCCTCGAAATCCCACGCCGGCACCGCCGCAGCCGTCGCCCATCATGTCGAAGACCGTCCAGATCACCTCCGCAAGCCACTTCTCCCAAATCCTCTCCTCCTCCCGCGTCGTCGTCACGGATTTCTACGCCGACTGGTGCGGGCCGTGCAAAGCCATTGCGCCCGTGTACGAAGCCCTCTCCACCCAGCTCTCGCGCCCGGGCGCCATCACCTTCACCAAAGTCAACACCGACGCCCAGCGGGAAATCGTCCAGACCTACAACATCTCGGCCATGCCGACCTTCATCATCTTCAAAGCCGGGCGCGAAACGAAGAGGATCAAAGGCGCCGACCCGAAAGGTCTGGACGCGGCGGTCAAGCAATTGGCGCAGGAGGCGAGCAGTGCGGATGCCGGGGATGTGGGGAGCGTCGGGGGAGTGTGGAAGGGAGCAGAGGGCCCGAGGGGCTACGGAGAGGTCACGGACGAGGTGGAAATCAAGGGACTGGATTTCCTCAATCTTGACGGCGAGGTGGGTGACAAACGCACCATTTTCGATCCGGCCAAGCCCAAGTCGCTGGACGCCAAGGGCAAGAGCGCGGAAGGCAGTAAGAAGGACTACATCGAGAGCGACACGGACGAACAGCTCATGCTCTACATCCCGTTTCAGTCGACGCTCAAACTCCACAGTTTGCACATCACGAGCATACCGGATGGCGAGGAGTCGATGAGGCCGAAGACGATACATTTCTACACCAATCGGAGCCATGTGCTGGGATTCGACGAGGCGGAAGACACGCCTGCGACGCAGACCATTGAGCTGGGCGAGGATAGCTGGGATAGTAAGACGCATACGGCCAAGGTGGAGTTGCGGTTTGTCAAGTTCCAGAATATTTCGAGCATCACAATTTTCGTGGCGGATGGAGATGGTGAGGCAGAGAAGACGCGCATTGACCGGATAAGGTTGTTTGGTGAGACGGGCGAGAAGAGGGCGATGGGCAAGTTGGAGAAGATTGGGGATGAGCAGGGAGAGTAGAAGCGTGGGAGGAAGATGCATGGTGGAGTGAGCGAAAAATTTCATAGTCGCACGGCCGTGATGGACACACTACGCTCTGCCTTCGTGCAAGTAGTGTGAGGAACCGTTTACTGATAGCCTCAACTGATACGATCAGTCCACTTCATTGTGGTCACAACAAACAGAGTTGCTTCCTGTCACCCATTTCGCTCTACCAAAAGAAGCTTCAATCTTCAGTCGCCGTGGGCACCGCAGCGTCTCGTCCACGTCTGCTGTTGCCCGATTGTGCTGAACTTGGTCTCTTCATCAGACGCGCTTTTGAGGAAAGCCATCCGAACGTCTGAGGGCGAATGCTGCCTCGGCGTCGCGCTGAATTCTATGTCAAGGAGACGGCGCAGATCCAATGCCTATTCGCACAACTTCCGCTTCTTGAGAGCCTTGTGAAAAAGGCATTTCAAAGCATAAAGCTCCGCGACTCGACATGTTGGTCGAAAAAGACCTTTGAAGAATGGACCATGACGTAAACTGGGCTTTCGCGCTGAGTGAGCATCCCCTGAAGATTGTGCGGTTCGATGTTGACAGACCGATGGAGGTGTGCGTACTTCCATGTCGTGATGGTAACTTCGGGACGAGTACGGCAAACTCTCTCCATTTCGCTCGTGCTGCCGATGAAAAGGGGCGCGGGATAGGTCGCTCCCGACTATGTCGTCTGCCTTCGCCCCGTACCGGATTGCGTTACGTAGAGGGACCCCATGTCCTGACAATGGAATGCAAGCTCTTGCGCAGGATGGCGTGTCGGATGGCAGTCTATCTCAGTTTGGCCACCCATCTGCCTGACTCCAACCGATAATAAACATGGTTCAGGGCTTGTATTTCGACTTTGGCGTTCCTATGCAGCGACTCGAGTTTTGGGTCATTTTGGCAGCATTGGTACGTGAGATGCTTTCTTCGCCATACCTGAGGATGGTGCTCTTCGACCAGAGCTTCTAGAGTGCTGGCCTCAGACCTTTGACCTTGCAGGCCGAGGATGTATGCTGCACGAACCATTGCCACGCCGAAAGTGTCTTGCGCTTTGGGCTTGTTGATGATTACGCGACGATGCATGGGCTTCGAATAATAGTAGAAAGAGTGCTTGTACATACGTCGCGGATCTGGTTTCGAAGGATGGTATAGCAGCATCATTGCTTGTGCCAAGCCAACATGCTTTGGCGATGCGGTGATTCTCAAAGTTTTAACGAACCAGTCGAACAATTTGTCCTCAACCGGGGGGGTTTCGTGACGTGCGAGACATCGCTTTAGACACACCACTGCGTGGATGTAGGTAAACGACAAATTCAGGCCAGAGTCCAAATAGGTTTGCAACCTTTGCTTCAGTAACCTCAGAGCAGCATTTGCCGTACCGTCTGTCGTCCAGCCGAGCTCAGCTTGCACTTCTCCGGAAAGAAGTCTAGCTGCCCATGATATCCGCTTGTCAACGGTATTAATCCCTTGCGAAGCTTTCTCGTCGGCGGCGTCGTGAGCTGCAATCTCGATGAATCGGTCGATAAACCTCATTGCCCCTTCCGCATGTAGGAACCAGCAAAGGTCATCAGCCAGCTGTTGGTCGACATCTTCCTTCAATGTCGCCCGCCGATTGTCCATCAGCCACTGAAGACAATGCTTAGCCAACCATCCGTTGGCCGCAGCTTCGCGCCGCTCATTGTACTGTGGCAATGTTTGGAGCCGGGATCTGGCCTTGCTGAGTAATCTGCAGACGTCTTCAACAGTCAGCGACCCTTCTGCTTTCAAGGTACTGAGCTCTGTAACAGTCTCTGGAACGATGCGCAGAGCTTCGTCCTGGCTGCTGGGTCCCGTGATTGTGGTGTCAGAGGAAGATCGCTCCAGGGAGCGTGGCACTGCCACAGGAGCACGCTGTGCGTTCTGTTCGGAAATCCGCGACGTCTCATCAACATAGTGCAGAGGCTCTCCGCCGAATTTTGGGTCCAGTTCGCCGCGAAAGGGTTTACGATGCAGTTGTCCTGGTTCATCCGCAGATGCTTGGTTCGAGATCGCGCTTCCTCTGAAGGAGCTGAAGCATCGCACCAGGCCGTACAGGAGTGGGCCTTGGTGTTTTGTGCGATTTGGAGGGCAGAGAATTCGCCATCTTCGCCTGATGAGGGATCTCATGTAGATGAAGTGGTGTTGATGGAGACAGGTCGCAGTCGAGGTTTGCGGCGTGAGGTCTTGCTAGCGTGCCAAGCACAGCTATCAACGATTCCCTGGAACGAGCCGCAACCACCGCGTTCCCCTACGCATGCAGACCGGCTGGCCTGCGTGGAAGGAAAGAGAGAACGCGAAGCACGTTGACTCGAAAAGAAGAACCTCGAACAAACACACGAAGACCAGAAAGAACACGGCCATTCATCCGTGGCCCAGTCATACTACAACGTCGACGCCTGTCATCCATTGGCCCAGTAATATTATCACTGTTGTGCCTTCGTGGCTTGAGACAGGTCTACTGCAATGGAAAGGGTTATGCGACAGCGCTCGACCGTAGTGGAAAAGTATAGGGATGGGCGAAGGAAGATGGTGGTATGCATAATGAAGAGTGAAGTCGAAGGAGATGCTCTCTGGTGCAAACAGGTCGACGTTGGTAGCCTCATTCTTGGCAGCGACATGCTTTGCCCTTCTGTCTAGGTACTTGGGAGGTATGATAAGTGTCCTCAGAGCTGGACGTACTGGTGCAGATCTGGCGATACACTTTCGGTTCAGCAGCTTCAGACCTTCGCACCTCAGCAGAGATCCTCCCAGCTTCAACAGCTTCTTTCTCACTTCATCTTTCTGGTGAGTGCGGCAAGCCCCTTCACCTGCTGGCATTGCAGGAGAGAGACTGAGCAGGGCAGCTCTTCACAGACCTGAAACCTACAGAACAGCGAAAGGAGCACTCCCTTGGATGCCTTGATATCGCTTCCACCACCCCACGACATTGGTCGGTACTACTCGTCTCAGCGTAAGACGAAATGTCATGCCTCCTCGATCTATAGTTGGACAAGAACAAAGCTCGGCGCAGGATGTCGGCCAACTATGTCGACCTTTCTGGACAAGCTCTCACGTGCGTGGATGCCGATGAGACGCCACAGCAGTCTGACTTCCAATCCTGGCGTGTTTCTGTGCTTCTTCATGCAGTATCTGATCGGAAATCTGCGGCGAGCGCCTGCCGCCCGAAACACCAATGCGAGTCTTGACTATAGGACCATCAGAGCGAAGACGCTCGCACATTAATCCTGAAGGCTGCGAAGGCTGGCGGTGAAATTCAAGGCTGAAGGCAATGCTTCACACGAGAGCTGACAAAGCCACATGAACTCCGGCCCAAGCGCTCTGGTCATTCGGTCATACTATTCTGGCATATTCAGCTTCTGATCACATTGCTGGCCCTTCTGAGCCGGATTCTTCGTCATGCGTCGCGACCCTTCCAGGATACTAGC
The DNA here is from genome assembly GCA_026120125.1 of Pseudocercospora vitis. Lineage (NCBI taxonomy): Eukaryota > Fungi > Ascomycota > Dothideomycetes > Mycosphaerellales > Mycosphaerellaceae > Pseudocercospora > Pseudocercospora vitis. Next base: position 451,910 of record JALRML010000023.1, on the reverse strand, counting down.
CAACGCCATGGCCAGGCGCTTCGTCGATTCCTATATAAAAGTCCCTCCAGTCAGTCATCATATCGCATGTTATACTCTGGCTCGTGGAGTGGATTCCGGTTATCAGCTTTCCGGGCCTCGCTTCTGCCCCTCTTAATCTCGCGCTCTTCCTTGGTCACTGGTCCCCTCGAACGCCTTTTCTTTTTCTTCTGGCGGCTCGACTGACCGCTCTCGCTGCCAAAGTCATCTTCCTGCCCACGCTTCACGCCCGGAGGTCGCGCCGTGAAAATGCTATTCGCTGCTGTCGTCGTTGACGGTATCTTTGGCTGCTCTCGCCATTGTTTTGGGGTCGAGAGTTCTTTGCCCCTCAGGTTTGCCGTCGGAGTCTTGTGCGTCGCATTCGATTGGGCATTAGAGTGCTGCTTGTCAGGGAACATTTCAACTATGTTCTCCTTTTTGGCACCCTGCGTGATTTTGGGATCGCCATGCTCCGCGCGCGATCTGCGTTCAGGCTAACTCGGCCCAGTATCCCGCCGCTTGCAATACGCAGCCATCCCTGAATTGCTCAGATTAGGGCTCTGGCTGCGTCTGGTGCTGCTCGTACGAGAAGGGGTGACCTTGGAATCTGCTTTACGTTCCTCACTTACCACAGCGTTGAAGCGCTCTGCGTCCAGTGTGCTCGCATACCGCGTTGCATGTGCTTTCGAGGGCTCGTTAGTGAGGTTATGGACTGAGCTGGCCAGTCTGGAACGTGTTCGTCACCTGTTGCGGCGCAGGCAGCTGAGTGAAAAGGCTCTGAGCTTCTGGAAGCGGAGAGACTCTCTTTGATGCCTGGACTGCTCGCTCGAGAGTCTGCAGCATCAATAGACTGAATTTTGCCTGCAAACTTCACGTACATCTGACCAGGTGCCGGTTCACCAAGAGTCCTATACTCTTGCTCATCTTGCGCTGTGATTCCAGCCGTTTCTTCCAGCTTGCTTGCCCACGGAGCTCCCTCGGAGTCGGGGCGTTGGTTGAGGCGATCTGCCAGACGAACGATGGATTCAGGCGTGAATCTGACACCCGCGAGGATGGAGATGTACTGGTCATAGCTGGTCCATCTGATCTTGCTCATATTCAACAAGCCAGTACCAACTGATGTTTCTTCGAAGTTCACAGTATGGAAGCCCTCTAGGACGCCACGCAGTTGAGACCCCTCCGGCAGAGCTTGACCATACAAATGAACAATATCTGGCGGAACTCCATTTACCCCTTTTCCATTCAAGGTTTCGAAGATCCAGTACGCAAACTCCTTCCTGCGTTTAGCCAGGCACACGAAGCGATACGCCTTCTCGCATCCAGGAGTTGAGCGAGCGGAGAAGAAGTGCTTGCTGGTTACGTCACCCCATTCTCTGAGGCGCTCGAGTTCGAAGATGTAGCCTATGGTGCCAGGCTGGATCTCGTCGTAGTTGCGGTTGGGATGGTTCAGCATGCGGATGTCCTGCTCGCTGTCATCGGCTCCTGCACCGGGTCGGACTTGTACAATGTTAGGCTTATTCACGTCGTCTGCCACTATCGAAATGAGGCGTGCCCCCGTGGCGATCGAGTCTGCATGGTCCAGGTTCTTATTGCTCCGGATACTTTTCGCAACTCCCACAACCCAACCAGGATCGGCGAACAACATCGGATCAATACTCTCCGATGAGCTCATTGCCGTGAGATCCATCTTCCTCCGCCGCTCGTCTTTATCTGGTTGCTGCTCGGGAAGTGAGCTATTCATTGACGATGCTCGCTCGAGCTGTTCCGCCGCTGCCTCGAGAACGTCATCTCCATGTCTGCGCCGGCCAAGTGATATGCCGCGGAGCCACGTCTGTTCATGCTGCCTCATTGCGTCGCTTACGACTCGTGGAGCTCGAGATGCCGTATCTCGGTGAAGAGACTGTTCAAGTGTCTGTTCTCCAGTCTTCGGCTTGTTTAGAGAGTTGCGTAGAAGTTCCAAGTGATTCGCGCAGCCAAAGCGCGGGAGCGCGAGCTTGCGATTCCGGAATCGAGATGCCAAGGAGCGCACAGACCTCTGAAGTGAATTACTTTCACGTTGCACCACATCTGGAAGGGAGCAATCATGCTAAAGTCACAGTCCATCGTTAACGAAAACCCACAGACTCTAGTACTACCGAGCTCGTCATTACGACATAGGAGCGAATTTACACTGGTCACAAGGATGCAGCGCGGCCCATGGCAGTTCTCCGTATGCCTTGTGGCACAAGGTCCAGCAGGCCGTGCCGTCCGCTAAAACGTCAAGAAAGCTTCAGTCTTACATTTTATTTACTGCTACTTCCGGTTCTGGAGTCCGTCAGCTGGACAGAAGCCCTGCAAGAGGTACGATCAAGCACCTCTAACCCAAAGTTCTACATCACGGTTTGGCACAATGCCCTACTAGCTGACATAGCTCTTCGTATGAACAGTACTGCTCAAGGTCCTATGGCAGATGCAGATGATGTGTCGCTCGCACTTTGATAGAGCAGCACAAAGGACGCTGTTCGTCCGCATTCAATTCAGCGCCTTTGTCTTCCCTCACTCCATAGAAAACCAGATAACCCCGAACACGACTGATGCAATTCGTCCCGCACGAACACCCTCACGAAAATCTACATTGGCCTTAGCTCAGGTTAACTGTAAGGCTATGCCTCTCGTTGAAGCCTACGACTTTCTTGCTCCGACACATTGTTCCCATCCCAAAACTTGTCTCCGATCATCACCATCCCGACTCCCACCCAACTCCATCACATCAACCTCCGTCTTCTGCTTCCCGAACCTCCACCCAATGACCGGCGCCAACACGCAGATCCCCGCAACGAAAATCGTCGTCGCACTGAAACCCGGCACGTACTGCGGCGCATCACTCTGCGGCCAGAGAAACACACCGTAGATACTGGAACAGTTGCCCAAAGCATTGACCAAAGCTATCGCCACCGCACGCTTCTCTGCAGGAGTGTCGATGATATTGGGTACCCACATCAGGATGAGTGGTGCTATGCCGTAGATGGGGCCGAAGGCGAAGATGGTGAAGACGTAGCGGACGGTATGGGAGGATGTGGCGGCGACGATGATGAACATGATCGTGTCGAGGCCGGCGAAGAGGGAGATGAAGTAGGACTTGTTGCGGTAGTGATCGGAGATCCTGGGGGGAGTAGGTGTCAGTCGTTGGTTCCGTGGAGCGGGCTTTCATCGAAAGGAAACAATACCATGAGAATGCTACGGTGCACACCAAAGCAAAGGCATACGGCGGAATGGTGTGATCTGCAATCGATCAGTAGAAGTCTACCAGACTTTGTCGAGAAGACACGTGCATTGACCCTCCCATTCAGTCCATCCGAAAGCACCGACGAGCGTTGGAATGAAATATTGCATGGTCTGCGAACCAGTGATGAGAGCGTAGATGAGTGCGAGAGCCCAAACCTTCCAGTCGCATACTGTCAACTTGAGTGCAGTCCACTCTTTGATCTGCTCTTCAGAGCCTTGAGTGGATCCAATACCATCGTGTGCAATGCGTTGTGCCGCGAGAATCCGCTCTTCGGGCGTCAGCCATTTTGTGGTTGAGGGATAGTCGGCCATGAAGAACCAGACGATACAGCCAACGCCAGAGGATCCGACTAGCCGCCGTCAATGAATCGTCCGCAGTGAATGAATCATTTCGGCGAGACCAGACTTACCGCCTTCGATGATGAATAGCCAGCGCCACCCAGCAATTCCGTGAACACCATCAAGATGTTGCGTGATCAAGCCGGCCAGAAGTCCTGATATAGCTCCTGCGCCTGCAACAGCGGTATAATACCATGAATACCTTCGAGCCAGTTCATATCGCTTATACCTACAGAATTACGATAGTCAGGGCTCCTCATGTCCAGGAAATTCGCCTCGACTTACCAGCACGAGAGATAGAAGGCAATTCCTGGTGCAAAGCCAGCTTCAACAACTCCTAATCGGGCAAGTTCGTGTCAACTGGTATTGATCGATAGCAAAGCGAAGTATTGAACCTCTCATGGTCCCTGAAACCTGGCTCTAATGGTTTGTAAAGATCAAGATGAGAGATTCAAGATATCTTGTTGAACGGCGAGAATAAGACATACCTAGAGCGAAGCGTACGCCTGCCAATTCGTGCCAATTGTGCGTCCCTGCCATTGCCGCAGCGATACCACCCCAGAGCACAGCAAGCCCGGACAGGTACAGGGATGGTCTGACTCTGGTCAGAAGCTGACGAAATTGTTCAGCATCTTGCAGGCAGGCCTCTGGAGATCATCTGACCCTACCAAGTTGGAAGGGATCTCGAAGATCACGTAACTGACGAAGAACACCTGTGATCAGATCTGCATTAACGAGGAACATCAAAAGTTCATCGTAGTTGGCTATTGTGACGATGTAGTTTCGATCCTTGCGCAGTATCTAGTCGACCGACGCTGGACTTACCAATAGGATGACCGAATACTGATCGGAAGTGAGGTTGAAGTCGTCCTCTAGTCCACCCGTCTTTGCGTTACCGATGTTGGCTCGGTCCAGATATCCGAGGAGGTATAGAACCCAGCAGCACGGAATGATCCGCATGTCGAGCTTCTTCAGCAACTTCTTCTCTGCTTCGGAGCCAGGAACGTAAGGCATGATGCTGACCACATCTAAAGTGTTTTGCTGTGCTATTTCAATCCATTGTGCGTTTTGCTTCGTCTTTTCAATCGGAGTGGCTGGCTCGCTGGAGAGTCGGGACATGGTCGACACGCAGACGTAATCTGTCCTGTGATCGAGACTGATGCTCTTTGTACTGAGGAGGTATGAGAGAACAGTATACGTGACAAACATTTAATAAAGAACGGTCCTGGAGCGAACAATCCCGTTGCCTCGTCACGGACCTGACGGAGAAAGGCCATTCGGGTAAGTACAAGCAGATGGACCATAATGCCTAGTACGTGCAGGTCGCGTGGTTGGCACGTTTGCTAATGGACATAATGCTGTTTCCAGACATCGAACCGCTTAACGCGTGGCCTTGCGGTAAGTCTTGTTCGATCAATCGTCGGCAAGAAGCTCTGACAGATTGCCATCCTGTAAGAACTTCGTCTCGAGGGCTTGTGCGCAAGGCCGAAATGGGAGCAGCGAGTCAAAGAGCGTTGTGTTGCATGGGTGGTATGCACCCCGAAGCGGGGAAGCTGGAGGAATACTGGTTGCATGAGTTGAGAAAGGGCCGATCATTCTCGAGAGGGAACGAGGGTTGTGAACCGATCCGCATCTCGACCATACCTAGCAGTTCTGTGCTTCTGATTGGGATACTAGCATCGCATTGGTAGCGCCTATAGGGACTTGTCCAGTTATTGTCAAAGTCGTTGTTGATATTGCCTAGGCTTTCGGCTGGCCCGGAACGACGATCACTATACAGACTGTATGTATTCTCTGCTTTCGAGATGTACCTAAGCTCTCGGTTGGCAGTAGGTCCGCTCTGGAATGCCTATGGCATTATTTTATTCGGCGCCCTGCGCTGTTTCGAGGCGGCCTCGTTGTGAGGACACAGATTTGACGCCCATTGAAGAAGCTCCATTGATGCGGGAAGCTTCTCGGACTGGTGTAATGGCGCGTTCTATCTTTTTGAGGTATGATATGTTGGATGTTGGGCGACAGGAGAAGTAGGAAGAGCTAGGCGGACTGCATCGCGGACGTCTGATCCTTACTCCGATTTCACCTCGACAACTTTTGATCACAGGTCTTCATTCGTACAGAACTCAAGCTAGCAAAGGCTAATGCACAGCGTGAATGTCAGGTTCAAGCACTCAAGGAGAGAGTATATGGGAAATTGCGAGAACCACCCCAGGTGGCAGCATGGCGTGAAACATCAACTGCGGGATATGCTGCGCCTGGAATAGCAATCACGCGAATATCGGTGCATCAGCTCAGACAGAATACTGGCTTAGATGGCAAAGGTAATCTGTATGGAGGGCCTGAAACAGTGCACCTAGCCTAGCACGATGTAGCTGCTTCGTGGAGCCGGAAACAGCTGGACTTTGTGCCAGCAACGAGCACAAACAATGCCGTGTCACTCTCACCACGACGGCTCTCCTTGCTTTGATCTGGATAATTCAAATATAATGTACCGAGGAGGAAGTGAAACGGCGCCGGATCCAAAATATTGCCAAACCGGTCTCGACGTGCGACATCAGGCTGTGCAGCCCCACAGCCATAACTGTCCTTATGCTGCCTCCGATCTCTCTGCATAGTCGACACTTAGTTTGCAAAGACTCAACAGCTGCGCTTCCGGGGGCAAGATCAAGCCATTAGGTCGAGTTGAAAGCAAGCGAGCGACGGGACCTGAACCTGCAAGATGATGTGGTTGCGACCTCGGAAAGGATCCAATCCTCCACATCTATGCCAAGAAAAGCTGGCAACCCGCATGACCAAGCAGGTGACCACGATTCTCGCAATCTCCTATTTGTGATCGACTAGAGCAACCGTGCCGGAAGAAGGCACGCCATCTGTCGATGTAAGAAGGAAAAATCGGCCACGCAAGCTCGTCCGCCGCCAAGATTGCTGCCTCTTAGGCATACGCCTTGTGCCTTATGTCAGGCTTCGCTTAGGTTGCAGCGCTGATATAATATGTTCGAATTTCCGACATCACAAAGGCGAAGAGCATTGGTCCATGAAACAGATTCATACAAGACATTGTCCATCTCAACACTTGAACACCTCGAGCCATCATGACCTCACAAATCCTGCTCCTCGACACGCCTCGTAGTGCCAGTAATGTGTCATCCCAGACTCACGCAGTACTGTTCTGATTATTGACTATGCTAAGGTCACTTGCTGGAACGAATTCTCAGCAAGCAGCCTCGACGCCAGTTGCTTTACAGTCCCTATTCGCAATGCCGTGGCGTACAAGTCGAATGGCTCACAAGTGAGGCATGGGAAAACGGTATGCCGGAGGAGAAGCGCACAGACTTCGAGCAGAAAGCACAAGCAGCAACCTCTCGATGGCGCGAATCTCTGTCGAAAGCTCAGGAAGCCGTGAGTTGACTCCGGCCCAACGACAAGCACAAATTTGACATTTCCTTCAAGAATCAAATCCTGCTCGTCCACGACCATCCATTCAACGCAGCACCACCCGACCTCGTGCTCAACTTCATCAAAACCGCATCCTCACAACAAGACCCAGCCGCGGAGAACTTCACGCTGATCCCCGACGACCTCCTCCTCATACCCGGTACAGTGCCCATCCTCACCATCCGCGATCCCCGCCTCACCGTGCCCTCAGCCTACCGCGTGCTCCGAGACTTCGGCCTCCCACACGGTAGCGGACGTGCCAACTTCACCCTCAGCACGACGCCGGCCTGGCTGCGGATGCTCCACAGCTTTTTCGTCTCGCACGGCATCGAACCCGTTGTCGTCGACGCAGACGATTTCATGACCGATGACAACGCAGAATTCCTTCGGGCTCTGGCCGAGAGAGTGGACTTGGATCCGGAGTATTTGTGTCGAGAGTGGGCCCTACCCACCGAGGAGGAGAGGAGGGCTATGCATCCGATGTTCTACGCGAGTCAGAAGAATTTGATCGAGTCCGAAGGGCTCAGAGCGAGTCGAGCGGCGAAGAACACCGATTTTCGAGCCGAGGAGGTGAAGTGGGAAGAGGATTTTGGTGAAGATGTTGGTTTGGTGAAGGATATGATAGAACTGGCTTGGCCGCATTATCGCTGGCTGTATGAGAGGAGGTTTAAGAAGTAGTCGGGGATGAGTGTTTTCGAGGTGAATGCATGTTTGGGCTAGAGACCTAGGTAGTAAGGTAGCATCCGTCGATTTCGTGATGATGGTACAGTACAGTAAGTGGATCCCTTGGAGGACTTCGCACTCTCAGAAAGATGAGGGTGTCAAGAGTCGGCAGGACTTGGTCACCCGGGGGGCGAACACGCCGCAGATCAAGGACAGATGAGGTTTGTCACGTTTTGGACCGTTTGAAGTTCCATTTCATTGAATACGTCACGAAGACATTGGTTTCAGAGCAGGGGATTTGGAGTGTATGATATTGGCAGGAGCGTGATTGACTTTACTCCCCTGACGCTGTAGAATGAGGCGAAATGGTTTTCGAGGTGATGTGGAGCGGGAGGCGCAGCTTTTTTGGGACTGCATGGCTTAGCTGATTGAGGCTATTGTGCTGTTGGAGCAAAAGCAAACCATTCCACCACCGCTATACCGGCGGTAGATTTACCGTTCGTGGAGGCTGTGAGCAAAGCCCGTAGAGATTTGGTATCGACCTCGTCGAACCGCACTGCCGCAGGATCGGTCTTGACTTCGAGTGGATATGCCGTGTGGTTTTTGACTGCGTCCCAGGTACCGTCTGCTTTTAGATATTCGACATGCCAGGCTGTGGGTGGAGCGACGCCTTCGACGGCTCCGGCATCGTGATCGGCAGTGAAGACCATCGAGGTGCTGCTAAGCTTGACGGTCTCGTTCCACGTATATGTTAACGTGACTTTCTTTTGGCTGCTTGAACCGTACCATGATGACCAGTACTCTGGAGGAAGGGGGTTTGTCGGGACTTTCTGGTCATTAAGTGCTGCGATCCAAAATTGTATTGCGCATATTGGGTCAGACGTCGCAGTCGCAAGCTGTGCTCGGTTGAAAGTCGGCTCTGTTGGCCCCTTAGGAGCACGAGTCTGCTCGATACGTCGAATTGTAGGCGGAGATGCCCGGTCGTTGAAGTCTAGTCTGTCCCAGGCGATACTCCTACGGAAGTTGCCTCCATCCTTGGCATCTGCGGTGTGATAGAAAAGATACCACTGGCCTTGAAATTGGACAGCGCCAGAATGAGATGTGGTCGATGAGACGATACCAAGGATTACGCCACGATATTTTCAAGGTCCTAGTGGATGCTCTGCTGTGCCATAAGCGATACATGCGTGATAAAGGGTGGGCGTACAGTCCGAGCTTGACTTGGCGTTATTGTCAGCGTAGAGCAAGTAGTAAATAGCCCCTCGTTTCATGATCCAGGGAGCCTCGAAAAAGCCTGGGAGCGATGTAATATCTGTCACCTTGCTTGCAAAGGAGATCATGTCTGATGCTAGTTGTACGCATTTCAGCTGTCCGAAAGTGCCCCAGTACATGTACACTTTCTGGTCATCATCCACAAGAACCGTCGGATCGATGTTCTGTATTTCGTTGCCAGGAGCAGGATAAGATTGTGAGACTATCGGGCCATCGGGGTGGACGTCTTTGTAGGGCCCGAGAATGCGTTCCGCTACAGCCACACCTATGCCGAATGGGTCGGAGGTGGTGGAGTCGATCTGCTGAACAGGCGCGTAAAGGTAGAAGCGGCCATCGACGCCTTTCACTATTTGACTCGCGTAGGCAAAGCTTTCATGTGCCCATGCAAAGATCTCATGAGGCTTCAGAAATGGGGCATGCAACGTCCATTTGCCACTTTCTGGTGTGGCAGAGCTTGTGCTGAAAAGATTCCAGTTTGGGATTTCAAATTGATTGTCCCCGGGAGGTGCATTGTCTTGGCTCGCTATGATGTACAGTGTACCGTCTACTACGAGCGGTGCTGGGTCGGAGGAATAGTATGAGCCGTCAGCGAGAATCGGGTTGCCATGGGAAATGAAGTCGACTTGGGCCGGTTGGGCAATGGGGCAGATCACCCCAAGCCCCACTGCTGAAAGCCAAAGCCACGATATCAAATTCGTAGGGTCAACGTCCCAGAGAATGGTGAAGGGACTTGGCCACAGCAGCATTGGTGGGCGGGTTAAGAGTATTACGTCTGCTGGGGTTTTCTCATTCCACCTCGTACAGTACATGCCATCTGAGGCGAAGGTCCTCTCCGGCAATTACTTACCTTGAAGGCAAGCCTTCACCCGGAGTAGCTGCCCAGCATGGCGGCATATCAGCGATCCTCAGGCACCATGCTATCAATAGACAGTATCGCTTGGGTCCCATGCTGGTCATTCGGTAGTTGTACCAGGGCACCACGCATCATCTCTCGACGTCTTGCTGGTGAACAACAAAGCGGCTCTGTGTAGTACCCGTGTGTCGAGGATATCGGGATACGTGCAACAGGATAGAGGAGGAGAGGGTTGCAGGAGGGTCGAAAGAGCATGCCATGGCTGGGCCTCGGCTCCGCATTCGCGTCCCTCACTTCGATTTCGACGCGACAATGACATCAACATTGAGATCATATCAACAATGCCTGACACGAGATCAAAGACGAGAGGCGATGCGCCCAAGAGCGATTTCCAGCCAAGAAGCGCCAAAGGCAAAGGCAAATCCGAGGCCACAACACAAATGAAGCGTAAAGCTACAGATATCACGTCAACGCCAGCAAAGAAGCCCAAGAAGGAACCCAAACAAGCAAAGATCGAGCCAGAGACTGGGAGCGTGGACACAGCAGTAGCCAAGCAAGAACAGCAGGAAGAAGTCGACGATGAGACAATCACCATCAACCGTGCTCCTGTTCTCGAATTATGGTCATCCTGCGTGGCCCAACTCCTCCACCCATCCCTCCCGTGGCCGACGTGTCTCTCAGTCGGCAGCGCAATAGCCACCATCACAGCCATATCCAAGGGCAGGAGTATCGGCACAATCGACAAGCCGGACGAGGAAGTTCAGCAGGAAATGCAGAAGAAGCGAAAGGAAGAGCAGGCTGATATGGACGAAGTCGCTGTTATGAGCTTCCATCTCAATCTCAAGAATGGCAGTGCAATGGTGGGTGATAAGCCGAAGAAGGCTAACGAGGGTCTGCTAAAGAAGAAGTATGGTGAGGAGCAGTATGAGAAGGTCAAGAAGACGATGCAAGAGGCTTTGCAGGGCTGGAAGGATAAAGAGGATGAGCTCGATGGAAGGGCTTTTCATATGTATGAGGACTTTCGACCGACTGTGGCTGCTGGCCAGAAGGGATGGGGCAGGAAGGGCGGCCTCAATCTGAAGACTATTCGCGATGTTGTGCGACCAAGCTGAACGGAGCCGCCACCAGAAGCCAGTGATGAGAGTCGATAGGATGCTTGTGGAAGCATCGAGAGACCTAGCGGCTCTGCATGGTTTGATCTGGGACTCCCAATTGACCTTCAGGCCGAAAATACGACTCGGTTCGGATGAGTGGCTCTCCTTGTTCTGTGCTCGACGAATCAATCCCAGGGCCGGCCGCCACTATGCTTAGGATCGCCAAGCACCAAGAAAATCATGGTATTGGCATCAGCTGAGCTTTCCATATCCGGTAGCGATATTCTCACGCGAGCCACGAGGGATGAGGCTTCTCTTGGGTATGTTTCAGCCTTGCACAACCTGAACAGCAAGGAGATCCGTCGATGATGTGGAGACAAGACCGACTGTTCTCCATCCCGTATCTTTGACAGTTGCAGTAGCGATCATCACCGACTCAATAATGACGCTCCTCATTATTGTCCTTATGCTTCTCAGCGCCCAGTTCAACTCGACACGGCCTGTTGTAGCAGCGGATACTGCCATCGCATTGTATGACAGCGATGAATGCGCTTCAGCAGAGAGGCCTCTACTGTTCACACCCGGGGCGGACATTCTGCAAGGCAACTGCATTGTGCTTTCTAACGCGACTTTTCTTGGATTCAACAGTGTCCAGGTTGCTGGCCTCGATGGCGATTGCTCAGGTATGAGATCATAAATCATAGCCGGTCCGGGTGGCTAATGCTGCCAGTGATCGCCTACATCGATGACGGATGTGAGACCGCAGCGGCAGTGGTCGGGCTCCATGAATGCGTTACGGTCTTCTCTGGCGACTTTGGGCACCTGGCCATCAAGTCGCTGGGAATTCTTGGCGGTCACTGTCCAGTGCCTGACAAGGCCATCGAAATAACGTCCACGAAAGTCCCAGCACCATCGACCACGAAGACTGGCGACCCCATGAACCCTACGACAACCTTACCAAACACAAATGAAGCAACGGAGACCCCCGTCATATCGCTGGATGCGGCTGACCAATCGTCTACATCAGTGACCTTCACGCCCGGTTCTACGGATACTTTGCAATCTAGTACATCGGAAGAGACGAGTGGCATAGCAACACCGAGCGCCAGTCGTTCGCCCTCTTCCAGCGGGTCCCAATCCAATAGCAGCGATCTCGTCAAGATCATTGTGCCGATAGCTGCCGTCCTGGTAATCGCATGTGCAGTCTGGGGAGGCTTTGCGTATCGGCGGAGACAAAAGCGAAAACACCGTACGCACAAACAAGATCATAATGAGGAACTTGATCCACACCTTGGCCGCGTAGCAGGCAAGATTTCACAACAGAGAACATATAGTCGAAACTCGATATCTGGCTACGCTCGAGCGCAATTTGGTGATCATAACTTCTATGGCAACATCAATAATCGATCCTGCAATGTCATGTGATGGAAGGCTCATTTCCAAGATGGCACACAGCAATGCTCGCGTGGTAAGAAAGGTAGCTTCAGTACCAGACTGAATAAGTTACTGGGCACGGCAATTATCTCAGAAATATTTCAAGATAATGCCCCATGCCCAGCAAGCCGGATACTCCTGACTCAGTGATGGTCCGTTGTTTGGCGTTAGAGGTTGGAGGCTGCGAATGCGCTGGACACTACCTCTGTCCTCGCCGTCTCTGCTTCAGACACCTCGTACTCACACATCCACAGACCTCCCCGCATGCCGTGAAAGCACTCTTTGAGAGGTCTCGCATACCACCAAACCAGTGAGTGACGAACCTGGGGCCAACCATGAATACGGGCATTGAAGCGATATGGGCCCACAGATCGGCATTTAGCTCCCAGGCGTTCTTGCACCACGAAACTTGCCACCTTATCCCCACGTGGTGCCTGCCACGACGAGCGAAGCCATTTGTGGTCACCATAAACATGCCGGAACTTAGGAAAGACGAATTCCTCGTACAGCTGCAGCCGCCCAACCTCCAGGATCCGTACCCACTCTGTTATGAGCCTCCCACGACTCCTTTCAACACCATGTACAACCCCATTTCCTACCACGGATGCCTCGAAGAGTGAGGTCCCAGGCACTCGACCGGCCCGACGTCTCGCGGGCGGTTGTACAAGCGCCTAAAAGCCTTCCGCGGTCCTGAGGGATAAGGCGCAGATGGAAACGACAGCGACGTATGTGATGATGGCGAACTCAATGGCCAAGATGAGTGAATACAGCGAATACGACAGCAATGATGACGAGTTGGGTGACGAAGAGGATGAGCAAATTCGATAAAGCCACGGCTGACTGGCCAGCTTTAGATACTGGCTGGATCATAGCCACGTTCGATTTTGATCGAGAATTGGGTAGGTATTGCTGACTTCTTGCATTGGCGACGACTGTGCAGATGTCTGAGCCGAAAGTAGACAAGGAGTACTGATTATTTGGTGTTCCTCAAAATTGTCTGGACAAAAGCCTTCCCATGTCCTATAACCGATTCGCACTCGCATTTCGGTCCAGATCTTGGCGGCGTGACCTTCAGCAGCGAAAAGCTTCGAGCCAGATCCTGAGTGCATCCGGACTTGGCTGGATCATGGAAGCATGTGTACCGCTGAGCACAATAGCATGTACACCTCTGAGCACGAAAGAAAATTGTGAATAATTGTCATTGGAAGTCTGCTCGGTATTCTTCCAGCGACTGAATCTAACATCTACGACATGGACCACCCTCAAGCCTTGTCCTCGACCCTCTCCGATACACTAGGATCCTTCTCCTTCTCCTTCTGCCCCTCAGCCCCAGCCAGATCCGATGAGCCATCGTCCTTCTCGAAAACATGGGTCTGCCACGCCCGGACAGGAATCTTCTCGACGAAGAACCGTTCGAGCTCCGCGTTCGTGCGGCCGGTGGTTTCGCCGACGCAGAACCAGGAGTATGCCAGGGTGATCTGGATGGATGATTAGCAGTGGAGTGATGGTTCGGATGAGGAATCTACGTACCAGTGTGGTGCCGGCGTAGACAAAGCCTACCATGGGACCGAGATTCGCGGTGTAGTACATGTACGGACTGGTGAAGACCATGAGCCACACGGTGAAGAAGAAAGTGCCGAGGGCGCAGGCTGTGATCTTGTTCCTGTTGCGGCCGACGGACATTTCTGACGCGATGGTGTAGGAAAGAGTCTGTAGACGAATTTTAGCCCAAGCATCCAGCATTTGAAGGGGGATGGGAGGGGAGCACTTACTCCGATGGAGAAATTGTAGAAGACGATATTGAAGTACGCAAAAACGACGATGCCGATTCCCACGCCCCGGGTGAAGTTCCCGTCGCTGTCTTTCGTGGTACCCAGACCTCCTACGGCGACCAGGGAGACGAGCATGCCAAACGTGCAGACGATCAAGTTGGTGCGACGATTCATACGGTTCCCGAAGATGACTGAGAGACCGACGGTGATGATCTGGACGACGTAAATGATGGTGTTAATGGTGAAGGCGTCACCGACGCCGATCGATTGGGCAAAGACCACGCCGTAGGTGTACCAGAATTGAATGCCGTTGATCTGCTGAGCGAACATGACTCCGCAAGCGTAGATGAGCTTGCGACGCTCGCCCGGGTCAAGGAGGAGAGATGCCCAGCTGGATTCTGCAGCCATTTCCCTGTCCAGGTTGATCTGGTACTCGATGATGTTCAGGTCAGTTTCTGCATCGTAGGATGCATTACTACGATTGATCTTCTGCAAAGCTTTCTTGGCATCTTCTCGTCGGTTCTTCGACATGTACCAGACGGGTGACTCCGGGGTGATGGTGAGCAGAATCAGCATGGTCAGTGGAAGGATGATCAGCAAGGCCATGGGCAGCCGGTACTGTGCGGCTCCATCGATGGTTTCGGTGCCCTGGTTCACGCAAGCTCCCACGAATTGTGAGATACTCTGCATGAATTGGAAGCACATCAGAGCCGGTCCACGGATCGCACTGGGCGCGACGTCCGCCACATAGATCAGGCACGTGGCAGTGAATTGGCCGACTCCCAACCCGACGAAGACTCTGCCGACATAGAACACGCCATCGATGCCGTAGGCACAAACTTGTATGACTGCGCCAACGATGATGCATGTGGAAGCGCAGGCGAAGACGGCTTTGCGGCCGAACCGATCGTTAATGGGTGCTGCTAGCAAGGCACCGAGGAACTCTCCGACGTAGATGATTGATGCAGAGACAGATAAGAAGACAGTGCCCAGATCGTAGGTTCCATCGGCTAACCTTACTCCATAGTCGCGAATGAAGTACGACATGCCTTGAATCCCGGTGTAGTAGATGGTCTACGCAAGGTGAGTCAGTTGTTTGTTGACTAGCTGGGAGATGGAGCTCACATCATAGCCATAGCACAGAGCGCCGATTGTCGCCACCAAACAATAGAATACAGCCCACCGGTGCGCTTTCCAGTCAATGTTGAGATTGAGTCCTCCTGACGGCGTCGGACCACCCATCGTCGTCGATCAGTCTCCGGTCTGTGTTGTATTGTGAGGCAAAGCGAAAAATTTGAGTTCCTACTGAGGGACCGAGACAAGCCAGAGCAATCCGCCGCAGAGGGCTTGAGCGCTTCTGAACCTAGGAGCTTATACATCACTTCTAGTCTCTCCATTGGGGGCAACCTCGGAGCGCTTCCGTCAGTTCGGGGAAGTGGACACTCGCTAAAAGTCAACTCGGTGATTGCAAATATCGTGTGGGCGCCCCATCTCGGGGGCCCGCGTGGACATGTGAGCCTGTTGAAGAGCAGAGCTGGTGACGATCCAGTCGACCAGGGTGCTTGGCGGCAGGAACGGTGTCTGGGCGAGGTGTCGTTATCCGGAGAGGACCCGGAAGACGGCCCTTCTTCCTGGTCGGGTATGCCCTCCAAGAAGTTTAAAGAATTGTCTTGACCCTTACTATGGTCTACATTCGGATCGCGTGGAGGCCGGGAGCAGATATACTATTAGAAATATGCGTGTCTCCGTATACAGACCAAGGCAAAAAGTTGAGCGATTCCTGTCCAGACGCTATTGACCGAGTTTGGTCCCCTTGCCAAGTCGCCAAGCACGCTTCGTGGCCCTGTATCATGTGCTTCGGCGTGCAATTCTTTTATCGCAGGGATATGACAACTCGCTTCAGTCAGGTATGGTCGCTAGACTCAAGGCTCAATAGGCATGCGGTACGGCTGAAGTAGCGGTAAGAGCACGTGCAACAAGGCTGTGTAACAGCGATATGCAACTCGGCCTGATCTGCGGCAGATTTTAATGGACTAGTATTGGAGAGCGCTAAGCACTCGATCTGTTCATCGCGAGATAGCAATTCGCCCAGCTGTTGCCCTCGCCGTGATCAATGCAGCGCAGATTGCGTGGAATCGACCATGACATCTTCGCTCCGTCTTGTTGCTTTCCCGCGGCCAGATGTGCAGAAGAGAATCTCAGATTTGGCAGTCCACGCTGGAGTCTGTTACGGTATACTGGTTTGGACTCGTGCTGGTGGAATCAAGATGGGGATGTGAGTAGGTAAAGATGCGTAGTCTCGCAGCTGGCAGGTGAGAGTTTGATTGTGGTCGATGGCACGGGCATCATTGGCTCGGCGAGTGCCGCCGCTAGTTAACGTGCGTCTTGGCCGTGGGAAGCCGTGGGAACAAGCCTGGCCATACTTTCTCGCAAACTTCGAGTTCTCTTACAACCCGACTTTCATCCTCGCGTATATGCACCACTGTGTACGCCATTACTACTGGCATTCGGAGACAGCAAAAACTACATACTCCATCATTTGAAGATATGCCTTATCTTTCTGGCCGGAGAGAGCCCGTCCAACTAGTGCGTGACCATCCATGGCCCCTACGATAGTATACAAGCTTTTCATTGCAATAGCTGAACTATTCGCACTGATAGCCTGGGGACTCATAGCAGTACTCATCTATAGACTGCATTTCCATCCGCTAGCTCCCATTCCTGGGCCCAAAGCTGCTGCGATCTCGAACATATGGCATGCCCGCCATGCTCGAAATGGTCGAATGATGAAGCTTGCGTGGACCCTGCACACGCAATACGGTCCTGTCGTCAGAGTTGGGCCAAACGAGGTGTGGTTCAACAGCAAGGATGCTTTCTCCAAAATATACAGCGCGACTCAAGGATTCGAGAAGTCTAGCTTCTACATTGCTCTTGCTTTGAACCGGCCAGTGGTGACGATGTCATTACATTTGACGTTCCCAGACACTCTCGACTTTCTCGGAGAGTTTGATATGGACCGCTACAGACTCCAAAGACGCCTCGTCGGACCCACTTACCAGAAGCACAATCTTCTCAAATACGAGAAGACAGTAGATGATGTTATGACTGAAGTCATCAAGCAGGTGCGAGACTTGTCCGGTGCCGAAGTCGACTTGAAAGAATGGATGCATATCATCACGGTGGAGTGTCTCAGTGCTGTCACGCTCTCCTGGTCACCCGGTTATCTTCGCGCCAAAACAGACTTTGGCTCTAGTAGACACTCCTACCTGGGCTGGCGACGAAAAAGCGTCTTCGGCCTATTCCCACTTGCTGAGATCGTAGATAATTATTCTCGAACTCTTGGCCGACTGTTCGCAAACCTGTGGGGCTTGACCTTTGCGCCTCCAGCAAACTTCAAGCCATTTTTTCCACCTGTTGGGAGTAAGGCTATGCGTCGGATCAACGCAGCATTGCGGCCAAAGCCACATGTCGACCAACGACGGGATCTAGCATATGAGCTCATTGAGTTGCACAAGCGCAAGCCGGACTTCACGCAAACTTATCTCAAGCGCATGGTAATGACCAACTTTGGTGCTGGACACGAGACAACCACCTCAACGCTCATCGCGACTTTGGCTATGCTCGGTACTCACCCTGCAGTTCATGAACGAGTGTACAATGAGGTGTGCCGAGCAGAAAACACTAATGCTCAGTCCAGTATCAATGCAGGAGCTCTGCCCTATATGCAAGCTTGTATCAGGGAAGCCCAGCGCCTGTATCCCGTGATCGGCATGAGCTTGTCCAGGGCGGTACCTCCAGGCGGTGCTCAGATCGACGGCTATTACTTTCCACCAGGGACCACAGTCGGCTGCAATCCTATCTCGCTGCATCGCAATTCCGAGATTTTCGGCTCTGACACAGAGAGTTTCAGACCGGAGCGATGGCTTGATGAGGTGGCGGTCAAGGACATGGACCGCTACAATCTGATCTGGGGTGGAGGTGGTCGAACTTGTCCTGGACGCAACTTGGCTGAGCTGATCGTCTCCACAGTCATATACAGGCTAATCAAGGATTTTGAGATACAGGCCTGTATGCCTCCAGAACGCGTCGTGAAGACCTATTTCATGGCGATGCTCACTGGCGTCAAGGTGCGCTTCCTGGCAAGGAACCATACCCCATCACAGCACGACATTGGGTGAGTTTCTTGGAGCCACTCGTCATACCCTACGATACGATATAGCGGTCTCTATCAAGATTTCCTATTTTTTGCTGTATTCCCGGAGACTCAGTGCGCTGCATTCTGCGCCTCAACGTCGAAATCGTGGAAATCTTGATTCCTCGTTCCGTTCGTTTGCCCCACTGCCTGTCTGAGATCCAGGGTCCTTCGTCGTTGAGAAGATGTAAGGCGTTGCATTCCGATGCCACCGGCTCTTTCCTGGATGACGCCTACATCGTGATCGTCCTGTCCAAGCGCTGTAGGTGGTGGTGGCAACGATTTGTAAGGACCGAATCCGTTACAGAATTTTAGAGCTCGGTCATGGAAGAAGTAGAGGACAACACCAGCAAGCATGACTGCCCATTCGGTGGCGGCCATGGTTCCAAATGTCTATACATAGATCAGCGCGGTCTCGAGGGCAACATACGATACCACTTACAGCTGCAGGACCAACGGCATTTATCCAATCGTTGCCGAAAAAGCTGCAGAATGTGGCTATGACATTGCGAATGATAAAGAGGGCTACCATGGATTCGGCAGTGATTGTCCTGAAGCAATCGACGTTGTAGGTTATTACGACGTTGCCAACCGTGTTGAAGCCAAAGGAATGGAGTAGGTACCCAAATGCCGGGCCAACCCAGGATCTTTTACGCGCCATCAGCAATCCGTAGATCAGCAATCCGGGAGGAGCAAGCAGCGCTGGTATGACGAGTCCAACCAGCCGACGCGGTGGTCCCTCTCTGAGACGCTTTTGGAGCCATGGAAGCCGTCCTTTCTTCGTTGGATCCTGCCTCACCAAGTCAAGAAGCCGGCCACCAAACCATAGCGCGAACATCGAGCCAATCCAGCCGGCGACATGGAATGCTCCGGCCTTGCCAATTTTCCAGCCGTAAGGAGGTTGTAGGAACCAAATTCCCACTGTGATCTGAATGATAATCGTCCAGCCTACAAAGACACCGATGACAACACCCCCGTAGACGACTTGTGGATAAAAGGTCATCATGACCAGTTTCAGAAACGACTCCTTGAATTCTCCCCAATAAGGCTTCCTGAGGCCGCGTCCGAGACTCATCCACTGCTTGAACGTCAAGGGCTTCGGCGGCCGCGCATGCGGCGTCCTTTCGAGTGTGTATGTCGTTTCGCGGAGAAATAACGCGGCCAGCACGAAAATCGCCCCGAACACAATCGCCATCCAGCCCGGGATCCACCACCAGTTCCGCTGCTGTATCACCGACGCATTGATCACCGGTCCGATGAAGATGCCCGTGGCCAGCGAGATGTGGAACCAAGCCAAGTAGTACGCTCTCTGGTGCAACTCGAACAGATCGAACACCACACTCGGGACCGTCGCATCGGCCGCGGCCGCGCCCAGACCAGAGAACACCCGGGAGGCCAGCAGACTGCCGTAGCTCGTCGCTCGGTTACTCCACAGGTTGGCGAACACCAAGACCAGCATCGCGGCGAGGTAGACAGGTCGTTTGCCCATGACCCGCATCAACGGCACCCAGAGCAGGTTGCCCAGCCCGAAGGCCAGGACGTTGAAATTGGTGAGCCAGGTCGCGTGCTGGATGTGGGCGAAGTCGCCCCAGAAGAATTGGGATAGGGGCCGCGTCGCCACCGTGAAGCACGAGGCGTTCACGTTGGCCACGAAGGTGAAGAGGCAGATGATGCCGAAGGTCACGAGTTTCTGGGAAGTGTCCCACTTGAGCGGATCGTTGGGGTCGTTCAGATCGGCGATTGCGGCGCGGCGAGGGGGAGGAGGAGGAGCGGTTTGAGGAGTTTCGGTAGCGGTCGGAGGGTCAGCGGGTCGAACGGGCTCAGCAGTTCGAAGTGTTTCTGTTGCTGGCGGTGGCATCATGGAATTTAGAAGGGTCCTTCCTGCGTCCTTGATACGCTGGACGATCGTCGCTTGGCCTCCTCTAAGGGCTGTTCTTCGCTGCGGAAACCTGGTAGAACTTAGACTGTAATTCCAACGAGTGAACCGCCACATCAGTTACCTGTTAATCTGGAATGGGAAGCTGGCCAGTGGACGTCCGTCACGTTGTTGCCGCACATTTCTGCCTTGGCCGTCATTCAGGAATCTGGGTCGACTCGTTGAGTCCTGCTCTTCATTGTGCTCGTGTTCTTGAGCATTGGAATGTAGGTTGATGTTCCGAAACCCTGAGGTCTGAGGACTGTCTTCACTCACAGGTGCTTTCCGGTTGTTGCGATATGAGCTGGGCTGGGGTGCAACGTCCTGAGACGGCATGACATGAGTTTGGCCTTCCCTCAAAGGTGCTTTCCCTTTGCCGTGATATGAGCTGAGTTCCGGATCGGAGTCTGATTCAACCTTATACCAGCCTAGTTGCTGTTCCCCATAGTCATGCCCGAAAGCTCTTCCCATCGGAGTTGTCGATCCAGCCATGGTGCGGCTGTGATTGCTGTTCTCGAACGGTCCTGCTTCTGGTTCTTTCAGCCCGTCCCGAAACGTAATGGAAAGAGGTCTGTGCTTCCAAGCAGAAGCCACGGGAGATGGGTTGGGATCTGCGACAGATTCTGAGGCAGCGTGCTGTACGGGAGATGTTCTCCTTGGTGTGGTACTTCCGGAAGTAGATGAGTCGCTATAGTACTTGCGGTGCTCCCGTCTTTCCTCTTGCCATGCTCCAGGAACCTCGTGAGGCGTGACAGAACGATCTGTGTCCACCATAGCAGCTGGAATGAACTGTGTCTGCGCGAGAGTGACAAGGCGTTCAATAGCTGAATATCATTCAAGGGGTCGGTAATTGTTTGGCTGTGATAAGCAAGCGAGTACGACTGCAAACGGAGATCATTGGCAAGCATATCGCGATCGATTTTGGTATGTATTCGGTCAGCCTAGATCTCATGATCAAACTTCCAAGCAGCGCATACAATCGCATGGCGGCTATAGACGGACGGTCGCTCCTGCCATCACACCTTACGCTACGCCTGCAACGTAGTATCCAACGGCCGTTCTTTGAGAGCATCGTCGACTTCTTTCCTCGCATCGTACCCATACAACCAGGGCTGCACTTGGGGACACTGCCACCTCGATGGAAATTTGACATCGATCGGTTTGCCCAGCTGTCCCAGCATCAACTCGTCTCGGGCTTGCTGCTCCGGTCCATCTACCATGTGGAAATCGTGTCGCTGTGCGAACGTTTCCCGCACGATTGCCTCTCCTCGCCTCTTACGCAATTGCTCGTATAGCCGTAATGCCGCGGGTAATTGCTCTCGTGACTCCAAGGCAGCAAGCACGTTTCCCAATACTGCACCGTCTTCCATACTGGAGTTCGCACCTTGGGCGAGGTATGGTAGCATAGGGTGGCAAGCGTCGCCGACAAATACGAAGTTGGATTTCGGGCTGATCCAGCTGTCTAATTCGGGTCGGTGCATGAGTTTCCACTTGTCGACTGTCTTCACGTGGTCCAAGAATCGGTTGAGGACTGGATCCCAATTGTTGAAGATCGCGCGCATCTCTTCGGTATCACCCGGCTGGCGAGCAACTTCGGGAGGCAGGTTGTCAGGGACCAAGAGCACGATATTGGACATGGTGCCATTCCGCATCGAATATGCGACCACATGTGCCTCTGGCCCGACCCAGAACTGACAACTCGGCTTCGCTATAATGTCTCGTATCTCCTGATCTTGCACGTCATTCACGTCCAGGACTATCCGATACGCCAAGTCACCAGTGGGTAGAGGCGCGTCTTCTTTTTGCCCTTTGGCTGCCAGGAATTTCTGCCGGCACTTCGACCATAGGCCATCTGCCCCAACTATCAGGTCTGCTTTCAAGACCTCACCAGTTGTCAATGTGATCTCTGTCTTATCGAAATCGATGTCGTCAACTCTTGATCCCAAGCGTATTTCCGCACCCAACTCTCGTGCACGGTCGGCTAGTGCTCGCTGCACGTCTACTCTATGCAGATCCCAGAAAGGCGCATCGTATTTCTTCCGCATCTCGACGTTGAAGTCGTCTGTCCTTGATAGCACTTTTCCATCCGACCATCTCCGTACTTGCAAAAATGTAGGCTCCGCGGCTTTTGGTTCGAGCTGATCCAGAATACCGAACTGCTTGAACACTTTGGCACCATTGGGGGTGATCTGGAATCCTGCGCCAATCTCTGCCAATTCCCTCGCCGCCTCCAGGACAAGGACTTTATGACCGGCCAAAGCACAGGATACAGCAGTAGACAAGCCCGCCATTCCTGCGCCTATGACCTTGATATCGAGCGGAGCCGCGGTGGTCCGTTGGATCGCCATGATGTGATTCGATACGGAAGAGTAGAGAAGAATGTACGAGGACCTACCGCTGTGCGCGCTCGGATACGGAACGCTACATATATAGGGCCGAGCAGACGATAATGTCCTGGCTACACTGAGCTGCAAGAAAGTCCGATCGGTCCAATGTTCTCCACAAACTGGGGAGTGAAGGGTGGGGCTCGGCGACTTAGGGCTCGCCGCTTGCTGCCGAATCCCTTTGCCGACACCAGTCTCGCCTTTTCGACTTCCACCTCCGCCGTCTCGGACGCGTCCACGGCCTTATGCTCGCTCGATTACATCGCGAGGCCAGCAGATGTGGCTCGCTCTCGCGCTCTGCAATGGCCGTGGGAAACAGTGTTGGAGTCTGGAACACATTGGACAGCACCGAGCGATGGCATCTACTACTAGTACGCCGTACGCAAATTGAGCACTGTCATTGTTGTAAACGACCATATACTTCCGCCTCAATTGCCGCCAGCATCGGATCTGTTACTGGCCCAGATCACTGGCTCGGACCACTGGTGGCTAGAATGCAGACCTAGGCCCTTGGTCGACGACTCTTCAGGCTTCAGCAAAGCAGTAAATGATCTCTGAAGCACATCAAGTTACAGGACTAAAGAGATGTCTTCTGCTACAGATAAACTTGCGATACCGCAGCTCTTTTCATGCCTGCCCGGTGGAAAATGATGGATTGTTTCCTTCTCTGGTAGCGCCCGAACTTCTGCGAGACTCCTCAAGGGAAGGCTAGCAGGTGCACGACTTCTGCGATAACCGCACATCGCACATGCACCCGCGCAAAGTCAAATTGGGGTCAGACTGGCTGAGTCTGGCTTCTGGCATTGATGTTTCAGACTCAGCATCATCATCGTTTCCCGGACCCCTACAGCAGGCCTGGTCAGTATGTTGACAATGTTTCAAGACATTTGACGCCAAAGAATGCGCATGGCACTCGATTGGCACGGTGCTTTCACGACAAGGCCGAACCACTGTGTGACAGATAACTTGCTGTAGAACCTTTATGCCGGATGTTCTGGCAAACGAATGTGCCATCAGGCACACCTTACCTTCAGGCTCCGGCCTTCTTGGTGCAACTTGCGGTCACATCCCTTACACGAGTTCCGGGCTTTCCAGTCACTGGCCAAGAGAACATATGCCATCCACGAGCGCTTGCCAACCGCCTTCACAGGATTCTCGATATGGCGGCTGGAGAAGACTCCAGTTGCCCGGATGCTGCTCTCCATTCGGCCTTGATGTTATGGGCTTACAGCGGAACGCCGAGATTCATCGCGCTTCACATCGAATCGTCTCTCGGTTGATACCTGCTTCCTGCAGTTGACCGGCTGATTCGTGAACATGAGGCCACAGTGATCCGGCCAATGTCATCCTTCAATTCACAGGGTCAGCCCCCCTTGCGCTCGGCGTTGCGGATAAGAGCCGGTAGAATGTTAACTGGTCCGGCAGGTACCGGCGAACATCGGCAGTATGGGGACCAGGTGAGCTCTTCGGAGCAGGCGAAGATCTGAAAAAGGCTGCATGCTGTTACAGCAGGCGTCTGTCGCAGTCCGACGGTCGCAACTGGGGCTGCCTAGCCAAGAAGCATTTTCAACGTCATGTCCGAAGGAATCCTTGAAGAATCGATATGCCGTCATCTTCCAGTTTGGTGATCGAGTGCACATGTGTAAGCGAAACGGGAGTTCTTCAACCTGCTTAATTTCGATTTGCTCTTGTGCCCCCGCAGGATGCCTGCAAAATTGTGGTGGAACTTGGTGTTGGTACTAGGAAGATGGGTTTGCACGCCTGGTCATTGCCGGAATACAAAAGAAGGTTCGACCACGTGCATTCCCAATCAGTCCAATACCAGGTATCCTGCGCAGCGTGAACACGAGATTAAAGGGGCCGTGGCAACAGAACACCTTGAGAGTCGCTCTTGCAGACTCATGCAGACTCTCGCTGAGCTTGCCATATGTCTTAACCCTCCAACATATTATTCTCTTTCGCAACCACGCCGACGCGTCAGGTCACTCTTTTAGCAATTTGTTTTCTTCAGTCATGAGATTAGGAATCGTGTTGGCGGCGTTGCTATCCAGCACGCTCGCAATCCCGGTGGAGGACGCTGCAGACAAACACAACAACGGCCACAATGTACAGAAGGTGCACCACAAACCTACTACGAAGACTGGAGAGCACAAGAAATATGGCGGACATCATGGCGGTCATGGTGGCGGACACCATAAGAAGCATGATCCGAAAACAGTCAACCGAGCACACCAAAGCACGAATCACAAAGCAAGCTGGGTCAATAATGGGTACTCGAACGATCCGTACGTGAACAGAGTACTGTATCATCACAACTATCACCGTCAAAACCACTTGGCGACCCCACTTGTGTGGGATAATTCTCTTGCATATACGGCTCAGCTTGTCGCTCAGACCTGCGTGTATGCACACAACAGGTATGTCTTGCTTTTTGACTTGGTCTCAACTGGGGGTTCTCGATTGACAGATTCTAGGGACTACGATCCTGACGCGGGACAAAATATTGCTGCTGGCTACGGACCGAACCAGATCGGCACCATCATCACCGATCTGTTCTACAACAACGAGCTGCCTAATTTCCAGAACCAGTGGTATCGGGAGCCCGACATGACATATTTCGAAGAATGGGGCCACATGACTCAAGTGTGCTGGAAAGCAACGACCCATGTCGGATGTGCTACGCAATACTGCCCGGGCGGTCTGGCCAACGTTGCTGGTGGTGTGCAGCCTTACTTCACCGTGTGCAACTACAAGAACCCAGGTAAGTGCAACGAAAGCCACCTAACAAGATGCGAACAGTGTTGATATGTGCTTAGGCAATGTCGAAACGGAGTACGCGCAGAACCTTTCGCCACCTCAAGGCGCGCCTGAGATCCATGGCGACAGTTACTAAGGGTAGGATCTGTTGCCAACTGTTGGGATCAACGTTGAACGGCGTTCATATGTGAGGAAAGGAAGGCATGATGATATCCAGACGCTTGCGCTCACGACAGCCATTGTGAGGCGACGGCCTTCCATGTTCATTGACACTGTAAGATATACCATACCATATGCAAATCAAACTATACCAATGCAGGAAAGTGTTGATCTGCTTGAAGCCGATCGTACTTTCCTGCCATTCGCTTCGGCCGCTGACATGGTTCACCGTGTTCAATCTCCTTCCTCGTCGATGTCCGAGGTGTGAACGTTGAAGATTGACCGGGCCTGATTTCGCGACTACTCCTAAGGCGTCACCTCCACAGACTTGAC
The DNA here is from genome assembly GCA_026120125.1 of Pseudocercospora vitis. NCBI lineage: Eukaryota > Fungi > Ascomycota > Dothideomycetes > Mycosphaerellales > Mycosphaerellaceae > Pseudocercospora > Pseudocercospora vitis. Next base: position 426,050 of record JALRML010000023.1, on the reverse strand, counting down.
ACATGCCCTAATCCCCGCAGACCCCGAAATGCGACTCTGGAGGATCAGGATATGTAATGAAAGCTGCCAGGCCCACAGGCACCTTTAGCCTCAGGGTTACGAGACCCTAGCCGCCGTGAAATTGGACATCAGTCACCTCATCTGGTGACCTGCAGAATGCGGCTGCGTGGTCGTATTCGTCAAGATTGCCGCATTATGGAGTGGCATCGAATGCCTTATGCCACTCACACAGTTGTCGAATACTGCATTCACTGATGTAGTAGCAACAGACCGCAAATCGCGATGCAATGACCACATCTTTCAAGTGAGAAGGCCTGATCATACAGATAGCCAACAGATCCCAATTGACTTTACTTTCCTTGATCAAGCATCGTGTTCGGCCCAGCCGCTTAAATACTGTAATCGTAAAGTTGCCAGGCTTGCTGGTACTGTCTGGTACAGTGCAGGACTGCTGGCCTTTGAGGGCTGGATGCTATTGCGCCCAAGGGCTGCACCAATTTCGCCATACTTCCTCGCACACGACTCTGAACTCACGACGCTGGTATGGGTAGCCATTCGGCACCACTGTCATACTGTCATACGTCCTCCGGTTTCAACATGCTAAGGAAAAGATATGTGATGCATTGTCTCCAGGGCTCAACGAGTTTGAGCACTTACCCCAGCCTTTCCAAGCAAAGTTCGAATCGGACCAAACTTCGGCACATTGATATCTCGCTCGACCTTTCACGTAGGGTTTGAATGCCCGTGTATCCGAACAGAGCAAAAGCCATCTCACATGTGATCTGGTGTTTTGAGGTGCACGGTCCTCGCGCTCTAATTAAGGTTTCCACGCGACCGCGACCGCGTTTCCGGTCCCACCTTCCATCATTCACCTCTTCGAGCTGCATATTCACGCGGACGATCACTCCTCGACTCGATCGCCGAAAGCCCTGCCCCGGCAGCCACTGAAGCCTTCATATGTCCTTCTTCCAGGCGCCAGCGTGGGCGAAGCCTCAAGCATCAGAGAAAGAGGAGATTGGAAAAGACCTCTTCAGCCATTCTGACAAATTCTTGGAGATCCAGAAGGATACTATAGAGCAGAAGAGGAAGCGCGCTGAACGTTTGAAGCAGAAAGAGCAGGAGCGTGAACAGCGAAAGATAGCGAAAGCCGAGGAGAAGGAGCGCAAGAATGCGATCAAGCGAGAGTCGCTGGGTGAGGATAGCAAAGGCAGCTCTAAGAAGAGGCGCATCAATGCGGAGGAGAGCGCGAGGTTGCTAGCATTGGCTGGCGTCAAGCCGATTGAAATCGAAAGCGATGACGACGAGGATGCGACGCCTACACCGGTTTCGATGGCAGTGAGAAGGTCACCCAGGAGTCGGCGGACCAAGGATGCATTCCCCTCGCCTTGGAAACCCAAGAGCAAATTGAGTAGCACGGTCAGTCTGGGCGATGACTCTGAGAGTGATCTGCAGATTAGCATTGCTCAAGCAAAACCTGCACGACGTTCGGAGCCCGAAGAAGAGGAGGACTCGGATCCAGAGATTGCGGCGATCATGCGAAAGGCACGGGAGAAGCATAGGCTGAAATTGCAGCAAGAGAGGTCTGCAACGCCTCGCGCTGTCAACGTGGAAGGAGATGCAGAGGCAGGGCCAAGTTTTACAGCTTCACCCGATCCGCCACCAGCTGACCCGACCATATCGCTGCTCATCACGTCGGATTTGCCCGGTACAACACAATTGCTCGTGAAACGCAAGCTCTCGCAAACTCTGCAATTAGTACGAGAGGCCTGGTGTCAGAGGCAGATTGCTGAAGGCTACGACAAAGACCTGATTGACAAAGTGTTCTTCACGTGGAACGGACGTCGCCTATACGATTTTACCACGTGTCAGCGGCTTGGAATAGTCGTTGACTCACGAGGCAACGTGGTCAGAGCTGACGAGCGGGACAAAGACGGTGCTGCCAAGGTGCATGTCATCGCCATGACAGAGGAGCTGTACGCCCAAAGCAAGGTGGACAAGGCACGTCAGGCAAGGGTGGAGAGCGGTGAGTACGAGGAAGGGGACGAGGCGCGAGAGGAAGAGGAACCTGCAGAGCAGGAAGCGCACGCCGAAGCACAACGAGTGCGCCTCTTTATCAAAGCCAAAGACCGCAAAGATGTCAGAGTGCTGGTCACATCGGTAAGCCAAGATGCTTTGCCCCTTTTTTTTCTCCATGCCCATCACGACTCATCGCGAAGCAGATCACAATGCTGTCCAAAGTTCTCAACTATGCCAAATTACAGCATGACATTCCGAAGGAACAACCCGCGTATCTGCGATTCGATGGCGAACGCCTCGATCCCAACGAGCCGGTCGGCAGCGCCAGCCTTGAAGACATGGATTGTGTCGAGCTGCTGCTGGGCGACTGAGGCACACGAATCGCAACGAGGACACGAGTGACATGTGGAGAGAAAGTGCCATGCGGAATGTTTGATGGAAGTAAGCTGTGCGTGCGTGCGTGCGTGTATGCATGCATGCAGAAGTGAGAACGCAGGAACTCTTGTTCGTCGGGTTTGCCACCCTGCGTGCATGCGTGCGTGCGTGCGTGTGTGTGTGCCTCTCCACCCCGGCTCGAAAGCTTTTTATTGCTGCTGCTGCTTCTGCTCACCGCATTTTGGTATTTCACCATCTCCTTTCGCGCGTTTCTGAGCACAGTAATATTCCGATACCCCGTGGAATCATGATTTCATGGAAGCTGGTGGAATTGTCGTTCTGGTGAGAGTATACACGTCACTCTTCTCACGCACCACCCCCCAAAATCCCGAAATTCAGGCGTCGAAAGATGCATACTTTCTTTCAGCCCAACCGTAGTGATGTTTTTAGCCAAAGCCGAAACCAAACCAAAAATCTGGGGGAAAATACGGACCTGCAAAAGCAGTAAATCACAATCATGGCTGTGTTTGAGCTTCAGAAGGACAATCATCCATCCATCATGAACGAATGAATGAATGGATTCATGATTGAGATGAAATGATATAACAGCGAGCCCCAGACGCCCAGCCCATTAGCCACGAATCTTTTTCTCGTTTTGGGGGGCGTGGTGGAACACTACTGTATGTCCTCGGCCCGCCGCATCGTCGGGCATAGGCCCTTTTCTTCGCCCAATGATGACGCCGCAGGTCAGTTTTCCGCGCCTTTGGGTATGAAAAGGTGGTGGGTAGTGGTGGTGCGTTGGGCACTGTTGTTGTTGTGGTGGTGGTGGTGGTGTGTTGGCACGCTCTCGTTTGCTGCGGACGATTACGCTGTTGGTTGATGATACCCGATGGGTGGATGGGCTGGGCATCATCGTCATCATCATTGTTAGCATCATCACCACCGGCATCGTCATCAGCAGCAGCAGCAGCAGCAGCAGCAGCAGCAGCAAGCAGAGGGGTTGGTGGCTATTCCTGTGCTCGGGGCGTTCTGTAGCCGGATGCGCTGCCGCTGCCGCTGGCCGATGCGTTTCGTATTATTGTCTGGGATGAGTCTTGTTTTGGTGGTGATGACTACCTTACTTACTGTGACAGCCTGATGTTTGGGAAGGAGGCTGGTGGTTCAAATAGCACGTGCGGGTCGGATGCGGCGTGGTTTTGGGAGGGCGATTAACATATGAGAGAACCCTTTTTGTGTGTGTGTTATACAATTACCCTCGCGATCTCGGTGTGCGACGTCACTAGGTTTCTGCTCTGCAGCAATACTGTGGCCAGGCTTTTTTCGGGCTGTAACACGGCGTCCGCAATCGCATGCCAGGTGTCCGGCCGGCTCACACAGGCAGAGAAAAGCGAAAATTCGATTCCATCCATCCATCCATCCATCCTCATCTCCTCTCACAAACACACATTTCTTCCCTCGGCCGGCCGCAAACGCATCGATCCGTCGACTTTTTGCAGGCTGTATTATCCTGGAAAATCCGGCGGTGCGCAGTCATCATCCGAGTTTCTTGTGAAGCGGCGCAGCGTTCATCCATGTTCCCTCACGCAGCTTTGGTTCACCACACACGACTTCGCCGTTTGAGGAGACCATTATTGCACCGGGGAAAGTGAATCATCGGCTGGTTGGCTGGCTGGTTGCTTGCTTGCTGCTGCTGCTGGCTTGTGTCCGGAACAGAGCTGTGGTGGGAGTTTGGGCGAGCTCTTTCTTCTGCCCCCTCGCCGGCCATAGAGCTACTGTACACACATCCGACGCCAGTTGCTCCGGACAACAACACCAACCGTGGATCATCTTCCCATCCCGCTTTGGATTTCCATCGACCAGCCCCCCGCCAGGAGAAAAACAACCACCCGAACGACTTGGTGAGTATTATGATTCCCCCTGCACATTACTGTTCCCGTCTCTGCTGCCCTTTTCTGCCTGCCCTCCCGCAGTCGCTAGTATTCGCTACTGCAACGGCTGCAGATTACCCGCATTTCGCCGTGTGTGCCCGAGTCGCTTGAAGAGGGTCTAGGGTGCTGCGGCGCTGCTGCGCTGCCGTTGTCAGTTCATGCTGTTGAGGGGAGCGTGAGGAAATTATCGTGGCCTTATTTTATTATCCTTATACTGTATGGCCCCCGCTGATTCTTATTGCATAGTCGGAGATCACCTGCTGCATTATTCTGGACCTCCCCGGCCGTTGGACACAGCTGCACTGCTTGCCGCCCACTACGCCTATTCCTGGTACAGTACAGCACAGCTGACGAGCGATCTCCCGCATTCCTCTGCGAAGCCTAAAGGTGTCCCTCATCGCCTGGAGTTGGCCTGCACACCGGTGCGTCATTCACACATACACACACACACACACAGACACGCACAGTACCCCTCGGACTCCGGTATCGTCGGTACATAGTTCTACAAGCCTCATCGCTGTGCTTCAGTGGCATTGTGCCCCATTGGGTGGCTCCGCGACGTCGTCGGCCTGTCTCTGACTGGACTGTTTCATACACGGGCCTGCCGTTTTAGATCTGGCTTGCCCGGAAGAGAGCAGCGGCTATCACTGACGAATGACAACGGGCATCGTGACCAGGAGATCCCAGAGTGACAGCGCCTCGTAATTACAATATCGAGAGCTTCTTTCGCTGCTACAATTCGCGGAGCCCTTGCACACACCCGGCCTCCCGCTTGGCGAGACACAGTACTGCACAGTACAGTCCAGTCCAGTCCAGTCCAGTGGTGCCGTCCATGCCCCCATCGTCACGACCACATCCTCACCACCCTGCCCAGAGATTGTCAACCGGAGAATTGTTGCACGCGTACCACACCACGGCCCCGCGACGCGCGAATCACGGCCATTGACCCCAACAGCCACTGCCGCGGTAGCACTGATCAGTGGCATCTCACTAGAGGCGGGACCGTCCTTCCTGGATCCGGGATACTTCGATCCTCCATACAGCATCTGTACATCTACCCGGTCGCTCGACCTTGACCTTGGTTGCTGACTGGCCCCCGGGGTCAAGCTTGGGCATCCGTATACAACAACTTGATCGATGCCGTGAGTACTCCCTCTTCTTGCGTCCAGCTATCCGATTGTTACACAGTCAGCTGGATTGATTATATACCCCAATGGCGTCCCGTGCTTCGCAGAGGGGCGCAGCCAGGGTCGACCCTTCACGCACCACTGCTACTGCCGTCACCGTCAAGCCCGCCCCCGCTGACAACAAACTCCGACGCAGGCCAGCAAGCGCAGCAGCGTTTTCTGTCAGGACCGACTCGGATCGTGTTATCCACGTCTACTCGGCCGATCGCACTTCTTCCGGAGGCAGCGGATCCGCACGATCGCCAGCGTCCAGCGGTGGGAGCCGCAGCTTTTCCAGCGACAGCTGGAGCGAGATCGACGACGACGACATTGAACCTTCCGACTCCGCCTCACGTTCTCGACACCCTTCCCGACGACACACCGTGGAAGCGCGACCGGCACCGACCCGGCGACATTCCTCCCGGAGGGTAGTGGAGCGGGAGGAGATTGACGAGCCACGGCGGAGACAGACGTCTCGTCGGCACCACTCGAGACACGAGAGTCGTCACGACAGCCGACCCCGACGCAGCACATCGCGCCGCGTTCCGTCCGACGAGTCGTCCAGCAGCGCAGCATCACCAGACGACTATCCACCGTATGGCCACCACGGCATGCCACAGGCACCATACCCTCACTCCGGCTACCGACATGTCCCTGCTGGTAGCCGAAGTGGATATCCACCAAGCGTCACCACTGGACCAGGAGGCTATCCCGATCCATACGGTCAAGATCCAAGGCAAGCGCTAGTTTCAATGCGACACGATCCATTCGGTTATCCTGCGCATTCGAACCCCTTTTCGCCGCACAACCAACAACCGAATCCATTCTCACCCATTCACGATGATCAATCCAACTATTTCTCGCAAGAGCCCATGGGACCTCCGCCGCCCCGGAGACACCCTTCCGAAGTGCACCGTCGGCCGCAAAGCTTCGCTGCGCCCTCGCATTACGAGGCTGACACCATGATCGCGCCATACCAACCGCCATATCCACCACCAGGCGCGTGGGGAATGCCGGGCTATGGACCATACCCGCCCGTACCCGGCTGGCATTCTACCGGCAGTTCGCCAGCTCCGAAAGAGACGAAGGAGGAGAAGAATGCGGAGATCGAGGCTTTGAAGAAGTTGATGGAGAAGCGCAATGAAGAGGAGAGCAAGGAAAAGAAGGACAAGACCTCGGAGATCGAAGCACTCAAAGAGCTCATCAAGAAGCATGAAGAAGAGCGAGTAGCACGAGAAAAGGCATGGATTGCGGAGAGAGAAGCCGAGGCTGCTGCAAAGGCGGCCGAGAAGGCGAAGGCGGAGGAAGAGAAGAAGCGGAAAGCTGAGATTGAAGAGGCGAAGAAGAAAGCCAAGGAGGAAGCGGAAAAGAAGGCTGAGGATGCCGCAAAGAAGGCCAAGGATGAGGCTGAAGCAGCCGCGAAGGCCGCCAAGGAGGAGCATGAGAAGAAGCTTGCCGAGTCGGAGAAGGCCAAGGAGGAGGCCGCGAAGAAGGCCAAAGAGCTGGAAGACGAAATCGCCAAGAACAAGCCCACTCCCGACTCGCTCAAAGCACCCATCCGATTCAAAGATGCCGTCGGTAGGAAGTTCAGTTTTCCCTGGCACATTTGCAAGACCTGGAAGGGGATGGAGACGTTGATCAAACAAGCATTCCTCCATGTCGACATGATCGGCGAACACGTCCACCAAGGCCATTACGACCTCACCGGACCCGATGGCGAAATCATCCTCCCTCAAGTCTGGGACACGATGATCCAGCCCGACTGGGAGATTACCATGCACCTCTGGCCCATGGAAGAAGAGAAGCCGCCTGCCAAAGATGACTTCCTCTCCGACCCCTTCGCCAGTCTTGCCGTTGGTGGCTTCCCTGGTGATCACCTCGGCATCCTCCCCGACCACCCGCCAAAGAAGAAAGGGGGCAAAGCCAAGGACGGCAAAGCGAAGAAAGCCAAGGGTGGCAGTCCAGAAGTCATCGATGTCATGCCTAGTGGCGCTATCCCACCCCCGCCTCCTGCTGGTTTTGGAGATCCTTTTGCCGGCATGGCGTTCCCTAGCATGCCGGCGGAGACCAAGAAGCCCAGACCCAAGAGTAAGAGTGTCAAGAAGGAAATCTCGCCGCTTGCGGCCTGGTTCGCTGGTGGTGCGATCAGTAATTCCAAGGTCAAGCGGAGCAAGTAGTGCGTTGACATGCCGACCACTCCTCGATCGCCTCTTGACTGGCGAAATCCTCAGGCACTCTGGATCTCAGTTTCTTGCTGCTGCGATCTTTTCGCGAAATCTGCCATGCTCCCGTCTACTTTGCGCTTCACGTCGACGACACATCAACCCACCTAGCCTTGATCTGACTCTAATGGCGATCTTTGATACGCGAGACAAGACTGGTTGTTTATCTACGGCAGAGGAATTTTTTTCCATATGGGATGTTGGAGGCCCCTTGCGTCTGCTCGGAAAAAGAGAAGTTGGGAAATTGGGTCTTTCAGGATGCCGTTTTTGGCAAGTCCCTTCTTGCGCTGTCTGGCTTGCTGGTTTTTTCGCCCTGCGTCGTTCTTGATACCCTTTTCTCTTCTTCTTCTTTTCTTCGCAGGATTACTGCGATGGCCTGGGTTCCGCGCATAATACATACAGGAAGGAGGTGGGAATAGGGGAAAGGGGAAAGGGAGGAGAAGGAGGATAGAAAGTTGCTGGCAGCTTTTTGCGTTTTCCCTTTCTTATTACCGGGAGGGAAGGGCTGGGGGACAGCCATGGAGGGAGAAAGGTGGTTTGGGCTGTGTGGGCGAAGGATATACCCATCTGCGCTTTTTTTGATCTTGCTTTTCTCTTTCTGTTTTGTGCTGTTTTTTTTTCTGCGTCTCCTGCAGCGTTTGTTTGACGATGGCGTTTTTTTCCCCGGGATAGCGAGCGCGCGCGCACGAAGATATGATGTTGGAGGAACTTACGGATGAGCAAAGAGCAGAAAGAGGTACACACCGAAGCGAAGATTTGCGCAAGCAAAATTTATGCAAGGCATACGAAGCAGCGAGGAAGATATGGCTTCTTTTTTTCTTTTGAGGTTTTCCTCTCATTGTCAATCGCAACTGGACAATTCGAAAATCGAATCGATGGTGTGGCACACAATCTCATCTCCCACGAGAAGTTATGAAGGATTTCTTCTCTCAGTGGCTCGGGTGGTGCTGGGCTAGTGAGTCCTTCACGCGATAATGCCTCGCGTGAAGATGGCTGTGTTTTCCTCCCGATGGACTTGATGCTGATGCTTGGAATAAGGATCTTGTCCTTAGCACGAACGACATCCTTTCCGATAAGCATACGTTCTATGGCCTCACATCTTTTTTGGCGACGAATGCTATCGCATCGCTCTCGCTCGCCATCGAGGAGGATGCTGCGAGCCACGCTTCCTACGATGTCGTTGACCAAACGACGGAGGGGTCGCAACATCAGAGTAACCGACAAGCATCCTATTCCTTCTGTTCTAGCATCGTCTTCGCGACCAACCCTCTCTGCAGCTTGTTCGTCGCCGTCTTAGGAATTTTATCGACAAAGAAGACTTTCTTCGGCACCTTAGCCTGCAACAGACGCTCACCCACCCACGCCTTCAGCTCCGACTCCTTCACCTCGGAGCCACTCTTGACAATCACCGCGACTCCCACCTCTTCCCCATACATCTCATCCGGCATCGCGAACGTGACCGCCTCTTCCAGCGCCGGATGCTGATTCATCACATGATCCACCTCCACGGGACTGATCTTCTCGCCTCCCTTATTGATGAGCTCCTTGATCCTCCCCGTCAACGACACATACCCATCCTCAGACACCTTCCCCTGATCCCCCGTCCGAAAATATCCGCTCGCGGTGAACGATTTGGCATTCGCATCATCATTATTCAGATACCCACTCATCACATTCCCCCCCTTGATCGCCACCTCCCCGACTTCCCCTACTCCCACTTCCTCCCCTCCCTCATCCACAATCCTCACCTCCACCCCCGTCGGCACCCCAACACTCCCCTCCCGCGTCCCCTCCCTCCCCACCGGGTTGCTACACACCTGATGTGCCGCTTCCGTCATCGCATACGCTTCCACCACGGGACACCCATACCGCTTCTCCAACTCCCGCATCAACCCGCCTTCCAACCGACTCGAACACGAGCGCACAAACCTGAACCCCGGAACCTCCTTCATCGGCATCTGCGATGCCAGTCTGTGCAGCGTCGGTGTTCCCGTGTACCACGTCGCGCGGTGCGTCACGGCGTCCCGGAAGAACGACGGCGTCAGCCCTCCCTGCGCCGTCGTGATCACGCTTCCCCCCGAGGCCAGCGGCGCGAAGAGCCCGGCCACCAGGCCGTGGATGTGGAAGAGCGGCATGATGAGCGGGGCTCGATCGCGCGGGGTGAGGGAGTAGTGCGAGATGATGTTGGCGATGGACCGCGCGATGTTGGCGTGGCGGAGGGGTACGGACTTGGGTTTTCCCGTCGTCCCGGAGGTGCCTAGGATGAGGGCGATGTCGTCGGGTGAGGGTGTGTGCGTCGTCTCGGGAGGATCTGGTCGTGCGTCGGCGGGTTGGTCGAGGTTGGGGAATTGAATCTCGATCTCGTCGGACACGACACTACACGTCATGATTCCCAGTCCGGGTTTCTTCGCGGACGTGTATGCGGCGCCTTCTTTGGCGACTTCTTGGGGGGATACTACGACCCATTTGGCCCCGAAGTCGTGATAGTACTCGGCGAATTCGCCGCTTTTCAGGCCGGGATTGAGGGGCGCCACAATGGCGGATTGGAGAGTCAATGCGAGGAAAACCGTGGCGAAGGCGTAGTTGTCCGTGAGGACCATGGAGACGATACTGCCTTGACGGATCCCGTGTGAAGCGAGGACTCGTTGGAGCTTGCGGACATTTTTTGCTAGAGCAGAGTGGGAGATGGTCTGGGGAGTTCGACCGGTGACGATGATTGCTGGGGAGTCTGTCGAGGGGTGGAGGCATGCTTCGAGTGTGTCCATCGCGAGGGAAGATGATTATCCGCGTCCTGAGGTGTGATATGTGATTTTTTGTTTCTTGTGAATTTGGTCCTTGAGCAGTCAATGGTCAGAGGAGCAGTAGTCATGAAGTAGCACATGCAATGCTTGGCAAGGCGATCCTGAGTGTGGCTCCCAGTGGACATGTCAGGAATCGGCTGCACACGTCCCTTGACTACTGCACGATGCCGTAACTGGCGCTGTGGACGCTAAGGACAAGCCACTCGTCGCTAGCTTGTACTGTACGCTCGATTTGTCACTGATTGTCTGGGACTGTAGTGCTTCGGAACTCTAGCGTAACCAAGTCTCTGTGTATTCCGAGAAAAGGGGTAATTGCTCGCGGCACGGCTTGGCTCGCGGTGGACCTGTTCTCTCTCTACGGAATATGCTTCATTAGCTCTACGCTGTGTGTGGAGAGGTACAACATCTTGGCACTCGCTCGTGAATAGAGACAAGTCTGGAACATCGTCTGGACCAATGCCACGAGCGAACTCCTAAGAAAGTGAACGAGGACTTCCAGACTTCACGTGCTTACGCATCCTCCTTCTACACTACTTCCTATAACCCTCATCGATACATAGCCAACAAGACTAGTCTACACCCCCTTCGCATGTCCAAAGTAATCCCGCCTTTTCCCCCGTGTCATCGCAGGACTCAGCTCCGGGCTACTGAAGTCAGGACTGAAGATCTCCATGTCCTGGATCATCTCGAAAGCTCCCGGGGTGTGGACACTCTCCTTCCTCTGTGCAGAAGCCGGCCGCTTCTCGAGCGCCTTGGCCATGTCTCTCAATCTGGGGTTCGCATAGATGACACTGACGGGCAGATTCGCACCCTTCGCCTTCGCGATGGCGGCCAGACGAATGGCGGCTACGGAGTCGCCTCCCGATTCGATGAAATGGGAGTCGGGGGTCAGGCTTGCGGTAGAAGGAGTGGTGTGGAGGACCGTGGCCCATAGAGATTGCATGGCTTCTTCTGCAGCGGAGAGGGGCGCTTTTGTGCCGTTGATGTGTGATTCAGCATTTGGTATTGGAGTCTCGCCTGTGTGATCGTCGCCGGTGCGGAAGAGTCGTAATTGTGATGGGTGAAGAGACGAGGCGTTCGCTGAGAGTAGCTTTCGGTCGACCTTTCCTGATGTACTGAATGGGATCCTGGAGACGGGTATGTACAATGTTGGCACAAACGCTGGTGGCAAGAGTCGTTTTGCAGTACATTGCAACGATGTGATCAGGTTGGGATGTTTGTTGCTCAGTGGCAGGATTACGTCCGCTCCATGAATGGACGCCGAATCACTAGAGAGGAAGAAGACTGCGAGCTCGTGGCTGTCTTCGCTGAGAGAAACCGTGCTTGCAATGACATCTGTGACTGACGTGTCTGCTTGGCTGCAGGCGTGCTCGACTTCTTCGGCCTCAATGCGTATGCCGTTGATCTTCATTTGCCCATCGCTTCGGCCTAGTAGATGCAATCGTCCATTGGCGTCGAGTCGGGCGAGGTCGCCTGTCCGATAGACTGGTCCATCTCCCACCTTCGTCCATTCAGGCCAATTCGGCTTGATGAAGCGCTCCGCAGTGATATCCGGCGCATTCAGATATCCTCGAGCTAGTACGGGGCCACCGATCACCAGCTCTCCAGTACAGCCAACGGGCAAGATTTGATCAGCATTCTCGGCGTTGACTATCCACAAGTAGCCTCCAAGGCTTGTGCCAACATCGTCCAGATCCGTCTCGCGAAAAGCTACGTTCGTTGCAGCATTGACACAAGCTTCAGTCGGGCCATAAGCATTCACAAGAACAACGTCTTGATCCCTCCACGAAGCCAAATCTCTTTCACGACATTTTTCTCCACAGAATAGCAACGTCTTGATGTTGGTGAGCTCCTCAGCTTGTAACAGACCCGCTGCAGTGGGTGTAATGCCGACGCAGTCGGCTCGAGATCTTCTTATGAAGCCACTGAGGTCCGAGATGCGCTCTTCGTCATTTGCGATGCATAGGGTACCTCCAGCTGCCAAAACAGACCATGTCTCCATGATCGAAGCGTCGAAGGTGAACGAAGCGAAAAGCAGAGCTCGCGTGTCGGTTGTGAAGCCGAGGCGCTTGGCATATGCTTTCAATGTTCTGCTGATGGCTCCATGTTCCACCACCACACCCTTGGGCTTCCCAGTCGAGCCCGAAGTGAACAGAACGTAGGCAACATCCTTGAACTTGCTGTGGCATGTTGCGTTCGCCACAGCATCCGTGGACTTGTCGAAAGGCTCCAAAGTCAAAATATCGATGGAGGACCCAACAAATGTGCTCGCCAAGGTAGGAGAGCTGACGATCAAAGGGCTTTTGGTTTGTTCCAGCACGCTGGTGCGTCGAGCTTCAGGCCAAGAAGGATCGATAGGCACAAATGTATGTCCGGCCAGCAGTATTGCAAGCTGCGCAACGATAGCTTCGACGCACTTCTCAAAGCAGAATGCCACCATCGAATGTGGCGCCTCCTTTAACTTGTAACGAACCTGCACAGCAAATGCTTGAGCTTGCTTGTACAATTGGCCATATGTGAGCGAGGACTTTGTAGAATGTATGGCCTCCCTATCAGCCGCGTCCGCAAGATGTCGAAGAACCAAGTCAGGTATGGTAGAAGCAGGCTCCAGATCCGCTTCGGACTTGAGGTGCGTGGCTTGGATTAGCTCCTTGTTCTGCTCTCCAAGGTCAAATACACTGCCGACAGGTGCACCGTCTTCGCTTGCCACCAGATTTCGTAGGAGCGCGCTCATCTGGTCAAGCAGCAGGTCCACTTCTGTAGAATCGATGGCAGTCTTGTTGTATATGGCCTCGAGGTTGAAGCCATCCTCGGTAGCCGTAGCCACAAGATTGAACGGGATGCGTAGCTGCATAGGAGAGTTCTTCATCATCTCGTAGCCCATCTCGGCCAGCTCTTGATTTGGCATAGCCAAAGACTGCGACTGCACCAGCAGATGCATATCAAACTGGCAAGCTTGCTTACAGCTGGGACTAATGCGGCTGATGTCCTCAATAGGCAGAGTCTGATGTGATGCGCTATCTGCAGAGTCCTTTTGCACGCGAGACAGCAAAGATGCGATTCTCTCCTCACTGTTGTACTTGATTCGTACTGGAATGGTAGCAAAGGTGGGTCCTGCGAGGTCTGAAATTCCGTCCACAGGCAGGTCGCGGCCATTGATAGTTGCTGCGAACGTGACGTCTGTTGATGCTGCATATCCGGAGACGAGAAGAGCAAAGGCCGCGCGTAGGTATGTTGCCATAGTGAAGTTTGACCTCGCCAAAGCAAGTCGAACATGTAATTTCGTCCTCGAATCCGTCAGGGAATGCGATGGAACGGACTTCAGGATACTCAGAACATTCTTAGTTGATCCTTCGAGGTGGTTGAACCAGAATTTACGAGCTGGTTCCTGATCGACAGACATCAGATACTGGATGAATTTGTGGTACCTCGCCGACGACGGGGTGTGCTTTTGTGTCTCGCTCTGGTTTTGTGAGCCCTGGTGCTCTTCGATCAACGAGCGGAGCCTGCGCAGAAGGATGATGTGCGAGTGACCATCGTATATGCTGTGATGCATCTCCCAGACCAACACAGTTCCATACTTTTCAGATTGCAGCAGTACGAATCGGCACAGAGGGCCTCCCAATTTCAGAGGTTGATCTAGCTGACCTTCCAAATATTCCTCGAGGGTGGTATACTGCACCTTTAACTGGAAGTCCGCAACATGTTCAATGACAACTTGCATAAATCTGCCTGATTTCGGATCCACGAACATTCTTGTGCGCAGCATCTCGTTTTGTTGAATCATGCTGTTGCAGACGCTGGAGACCTCGTCACGATCCACACCTTGACCGATTTTGAAGCAATCACGGTGGAGGAAGGACCCTTGGGATTGCTCTGATGCCACCATCAATTGAGACTGCAAAGAAGAGCAGAGACTGAGCGACTCGATGGATTCTCGTTTGGTCTGGAGGCTCTCGGCGGCCACCTCGAGTAATTCGGCGCGCTCTGCTTCAGAAAACATTGGCTTCAGCTGGACTTCAGAACCGATTTCCCGCTGCTGCAGCTTCTCCGCCATCTCTCCCAGTATTGGGAAAGCGAAGATATCGGCAACATGTAGAGATAAACCCAAGTTGCGCAGATTAGAAGCAAGCTCCATAGCTCGTAGTGAATCGCCTCCCAATCGCACGAAATGACTGTTGGCGTGTATATTGGACTCTTTCACAGATAAGACAGCTGCCCAAGCTTTTCTTAGAAAGTTCTGGTGCTCTGCTGCTGCATCGTCGAACGTGGACGGCGAAGAGTCGGTAGCTTCGCCAGAGTCGATGGCATACTTATTCATAAGAGTTTCCAGGTCAAGTCCACTGATTTGTCTACGTAGACTGTTGGAATCCAGCTTTCCACTAGTCGTTATTGGGATCTTATTGACTGGGAGCCATGCAGAAGGCATCATGTACTTTGGCAGCAGCTGCTCCAATATGCTGATCGCAGTCCTGATACGAGACTTGGCCTGGTCAGAGAAGTCCACAAGAGTGCATTCGTCGGTTTCATCGGAGTTGTTCAGTCGATCGGTCAAAAAGCATAACAGCATATTTCGGTCTCCAACCTCACACACCATCACCGAGACTTCTGGAAGATGGCACTTGTTGACAAGCACATACTTGATCTCGTCCAAGTCTACGCGATTCCCAGCGATCTTGGTGTATCCTCCTATGCGTCCTAAGAATTGGATAGTTCCATCTGCGTTGTAGCGAGCCAAATCTCCAGTGAGGTATACCCTGTTATTGGGAATGTTGTGGAAGTTTTCAGTCCAGTGAAGACCTGCACGGAATACAGCATCCGTCTTTTCGGCATCTTTGTAGTACCCTGCGGCTAATGTATATCCACTGAATGCTAGCTCGCCAGGTATCCCAACCGGCGCGAGCTGGTTGGAGTCGTGGGTGCTCACGATCCAAGCCGTGGCACCAAAGCTGTAGCCGAGATTGAATCGATGTGTTGAAGAATCAGCCCTATGACCAAGATTGATGATGCTTGTTTCCGTCGGGCCGTATACTATCCACGGTCTAGATCCAGCTTCCAACACGCGCTCTATGGATCCTTTATGAAGTGGCTCGCCGCAAAGAGCGACATTCTGAATTTGGGCTAGCGACGTGTCCGATAGTGTGGCAGCCACTGATGGCGTCAACATTGAATAATTTGGTTTGGCTTCAGCGAGGAAGTCATCGAGCTCAAATCTCTCTGTATCGGTCGGTATGCAGACTGTGCCTCCCGCACCAAGTGTCATGTAGATCTCATGTATGCTCACGTCGAAAGCGAGAGAGGAGAACTGTAGTGTTCTTGTTTCACGATTGAAATTGAAGAATTTTGTCTGCGCGCTCAAACTTGTCGAGATTTGCTCGTGCTGTATGACCACACCCTTGGGCGTTCCCGTGGAGCCGCTTGTGTATATGATGTATGCAGTATCCGTTGGCTTCGGCTGTTCTCTGGAGCTTTCATTTGTATTCTGGCCTTGTAGAAGCTGATCGTCGAGGACTAGGGTATGAACCTCCATTCCTTCAAACTTCTTGCAGGTTGTCAGCGAGCAAAGTAGAAGTGTCATGTCTGAGTCCTGGATAATCTGCTCGAGCCGAGCTGTGGGGTTCGAGGGATCGAGGGGGATGAACGCACATCCAGACATAGAAACACCAATCTGTGCAACCACAGCCGTGGCTGACCTCTCCACGCACACACCAATATGCCCGGTAGCATTCTTGCTGTGCAGCAGCTGCGACAATTTCATGGCGTTTTTGATGAGCTCTGAATAAGTCATTTTCGAGCGTGTGGTCCACAAAGCTACAGAGTTCGGCGTTTCTGCAGCCTGCTCCTGGATCATCGAATACATGGGCATAGACTTTGCCTCCTCGCAAGGCCGTGACCACGCCCTTACAAGGCGGCCGTCCTCGTCGCTGAAGAGATCGATAGAGTCACAGGATTCTTCTTCTCCAGTCGAGAGTGCCTCCAGTGCCATGCAGAAGTGGGAGAGCAGAGACTCAGCGAACTCCGCGGCGATGTAGTCCGGGTGATACTGGAGAGAGATGTCCATATTGCTCTTTCTTGGCGTGCATTCTACCACGAGTGGGTGCCCCTGCTTGAGGTCAAACGAGATGAGATCTTTGGGCGTCAGAACGTCGCTTTGCTGGTAGGTACGGTCCGCAGGCTCGGATTGAACAACAACGATGCTATTAAACCGGCAAGCTTGCTTGGACACTTCGCTTATAGACGATATCTGCTCGAAGCTGAGGCGTTGCAGATGCCTGAGACTACTCAGAGTGGTCTTTGTCTGTTTCAAAAGTCCAGATATGCTGTCTTCTGGTTGCAGACGCATACATATGGGCAGTGTCCGAAAAGTAGGAAAGACCATATCTGTGACGCTACGCAGTGGAACATCCCGGCCCCATACCGTCAAACCAAAGCTCACATCAGAGCTATTGGCTTGCTTGGAACATACCCATGACCAGGCTGCTGTGACCAGCTCAGCTTTGGTCGCGGAGCTGGAGGAGAGATGGCACGATCTTTCCAGCTTCTCGCTTTGCCCAGATGGCTCTTCTGTGGCTGTCAGATCGGGAACCGGAGTAAGGAAGGTGTCTCCAAGGAAGGCTTTCCATTCGTCTTCCAACTCATCTCGTTTGTCCGGCCTGATTGGCTCTAGGTAAGGGATGAACGAAGGCCTGTCGCATGAAGCAGACGCGTCACTGTACTTCCGCCGCACATCGTCGAATGTTAACTGCATCGACCAGCGATCATAGACAGCGTGATGCGCGTGCAAGTGGAACTTCCGTCCAGAACTTGAGTTTTCGATGCCATACTTCACCAAAGGCTGTCCGTAGTCCGGAGTGATCCCCGGCACAGCCTCTTCGTTGTGTTCATTCCACAGATCATGGTACTTGCTAGCAGACACCATAGCTTGACATAGTGCACCGTCCATGCCGAGAACAAATCTCACTCGCAAGATCGGGGTGGATTCAAGGACGTCCAGCCATGCCTTTCTCAGTCGCTCCACATCGACTGATTCGGGCACGTCAAAGCACCAGTGTGAAAGGTATGCGCCTGGTTTCTGTAGAGAGCCTAGCCATAGCAGCTTTTGCTGACTGGTGACTGGTAGGACGTCCTCGACGTCTGTGGCAGAGCATCCGATCTGAGTGCTGGCCTCTCGAATCGTGTCTTGAGACTCTGCATCTGGCAGAAGGGAAAATGGCTTGTAGTCAGAATCGCTCACTCCATTGGGTCTCCTTTCACGAGTATGGGACTCGCTCTCTCCGTCACATCCAGCAACAGCATCGCCGTTGCTCGGGGCGCTCGGCTTTCCATCAGGCTGAGCCGCATCCGCATCGCTGCTCGTTCCGAGGATTCGTGATAGTTCGACGAGTGAAGAATGCTCATCCAGCACGGTTTCCAGGTCAAGGCTGAGGTCAAGGCTATCCAGCCGAAATGTCAACTGTAATGCTCGTACGGAATCGCCGCCCAGCTGTATGAAGTTCGCATCTGGCCGGGCCCTGACTTGCTGCTCATCGGCTCCCAGCAGTTCTGCGACGATCGATATGAGGTCGCTGTTTAAGTTCTTGGCCGCATCGACGGTGGGCATTCTTCTTTACAGGACAAAGGTCGCGTCAGATTTCGTGCTTGCCAAGCTCGGTTGTGATTGGCTGAACGAAAGCTGGCAGTACAGTATCCTATGGTAGCGAGTGGTGCTGATATCGCCTTCTGCCTTCTCCCCACCTTCCAGCACAAAACATCACCATCATTCAGCCCAAATACCGACAAGCACTGCAGCCTCGATGCCCAGACGGGTCGACGATGTCGTCCACACGAAGTCCACAACCACGCACAGCGCATACATCCGTGCATTTGCCTAGAACAGCCTAGACGGCTGATCTGGTGGCCTAACGGCTACGCCCACACCGACATGATATCATCTCCGAACTATGCACACAGGCGTGGCGCGTCCTAGAATCATTCCGCGAGCAATGCATCCCTGGTAGCGCAGCGTCTGGCGTTGCGGAAGCCATCAACCATGAGAAGCTGTGATTCGTGGCACCTGCAAGCGCGCACCGACACTTCGCTCGATGGGCGTGGAGACGTTCGGCTTCCGGCCTGCCATATATGCCTATCCGAGCATCATGATCACCCGAGCCGCAAAGCCCTGTACTACGATGAATTTCGATGCCATAGGTAGTATTCACAGCACGGGCAGGCAGAACGTACGACTTGTCTCAGAAATTGATCAGAATGCCGACGAGGAAGGATGATGTTTCTACTGCCGTAGACCGGATAGCGCGCACATGCCGAATCGACCCCCAACTTGTCGAAGACGCCTACCCATGCACGAGTCTCCAAGGAGCATTGGTTGCGGCAAGTTTACAAGGTTTGGGAGACTATGTGTCGAGGTTCGTTTTCGACATATCCAGTACGGCTTGTGATGCAACGAGCGTGAAGGCTGCGTTCGCCGAGGTTTTCGAACAGCACGCTATTCTGCGGAGTCGTGTCATTGACAATCGTGGTCAATTCCTCCAGGTCGTGTCCAAGGAGCCACTGGTCTGGGCTGAGGCAGACGATTTGCAGCAGTACCTCGCAGAGGACCGGCAGCGAAATGTCGTCTTTGGAAAGCCTCTGGCCAGATTTGCATGGATTCAGGAGTCTGCTGGCAAGTCGTACATGGTCTGGAGTCTACATCATTGTCAATACGATGAGTGGAGCTTTAGACTCATGACCGACGATTTGAATCGTGCCTTGTCGCCGTCGAGAAAGACTGACGAAGTGCCTCGCCGTGTACCTCTGTCCAAGTTCGTCAGAGCACTCGACAAGATCGACGATGGCGCTTCGCACAACTTTTGGAAGGAGAAGCTGCAGGACTTCTCTCAACCTCATCGAATATGTGACCATGCGCCGCAAGATACTATTATCAGAACTTCCCAAAAGTTGCAGAAATCGTATGCAATTGAGTTCTCCTTAGACACACTCTATCAGCCCTCTGTCCTGGCTGTTGCTGCCTGGTCACTCATTGTCAGCCACCTCTCCAGTTCTAGCAACGTGCTGTTCGGGCATATCTTGAGTGGGAGGGCATTCGATCTCGATGGTATCCAGGAGATATGTGGTCCTACTCTGACGACGGTCCCCTGGGGTATCACGTTACCCTTCGAGAGTACTGTCGAAGACTTCCTGGACCATGTGCAAGAACTACGAGCACAAATTCTCCCATTCGAGCAGACTGGTCTAGGAGAATACAGGAAGCTTGTGGGCATAGCCAACTTCGACACGATGCTCAGTGTAAGAGCTTCGCAAGAGGCCCACAAGGAAGATGCTCATGCGAGCGGCCTGCAACCCGAGAAGCTCGATGCGATCGATCTCAACCATCCCTGCTGCGTGTTTTTCGAAGTTGATATGAGTGGGGCAGAGTGCGTGTTGAAGGCTTCTTATGACGAGCGTTGGGTTGAACCTGAGTCCTTGGAGGAAGCTATGGACAAGTTCGTGTCTGCCATCGAGACAATGCCACTGAGGCTTAAGGCAAATCTGAAGAGCTTTATAGCTTCCATCGGACTACCTGAAAGTATCGAGAAAGGCGAGCTCCAAGGCAGATCGCAACCAGGTGAAGTACCTAACGAGCAAATGGAAGTGGATCCTAAAGTGCTGTCTACGGTACAGAAGATCGCGATCAAAACTGCTGGTGTCAAGAACACAACGGAGGTAGGACCAGAAACAACAATGATGCAGCTCGGAATGGACTCACTGCAGAACATTGTACTGTCCCGCAGACTGAGTAAACAGTTCAACGTCCCAATACCTTTCAAGGAAATATCAGGTCCTGGCCGAAGCTTATTGTCTATTGGAAAATCTGTAGAACGGGCATTGGAGGGCTCAGCGGACACGTCTTCGAAGCTGTCTCTCCTCGATTTGGCTGAAGTTTACACGAAGAAGTTCGGTCCAGTCGCAGAGCCCGCTCCCCGGGATGATGCGGCTGCGGAGGATCGCGTGTCTGCGATTTTGTTGACGGGAGCGACAGGATATCTGGGCATCGAACTACTGAGGCAGTGTCTGTCTTCAACCAGCGACAAAATCATTCTTCTTGTGCGCTGCTTGTCTGCTTCAGATGGCATGGATCGCGTTCTCAAGACTGCCAACATGGCCAGTTGGGCGCAAGACGAAATTGTAATGCTGCAAGAAAGGGCTCACATTTGGCCAGCAGACCTCTCAAGAGACCAGCTTGGCCTCGACTCAGATCATTGGAACATGTTGACAAAGCCAAATTCGTGTCAACCACCCTTGAGCTTCCAAGCAATCATTCACAATGGCGCCAAAGTCGATTTTGTCCAGACTTACGCCGACTTGGAAGTCGCCAACGTACAGTCCACTGCAACACTCCTAGATCTGCACCTCAAATTGGCGACCAAACCCAACTTTGTGTTCGTCACTGGTGGTAGGCCTTGCCCGTTGACCCCAGATCGCGTTGAAGACACAGCAAGCAAGCTCGCCACAGCTGGAGGATATGCACAGACGAAATTCGTCAGTGAGGTTCTCGTGCACAGGACGTGCGCTCTTTACAAAGAAGCTGGACATACTGTGCAAATGTCAATTGTGCATCCTGGTTCAATCATCGGCAGTGCCAGCACAGGCGTTGCTAATACGGATGACTACATCTGGAGATATGTGGCTGCTAGTCTCAAGATGGGCTGCTACGTACCTGCTGTGCCAACCAGGCGAGCATGGATCAACCTGACACCCGTTGACCTTGTCGCCAATGCCATTGTCTCTCGAGCAGTAAGCATGAGCGGCTCTTGCAGAAAGGTCTCGGATGCGGTCGACCGATGTCTGATTCGAAGTGGTCTGTCAATCAGCCAATTCTGGTCAGCGATTGTCGAGATAGTACAGGAAAGCAAGCCAAAAGCTGTCAGCGAGGCGGAATGGTTAATGGAGTTCGAGACCGATATCAACGAAAAAGGTCAAGAGCAACCTTTATTCGCGCTTTCCCAGCTTCTATTAGAGGGACACCTGAAAGGTATTGGGGGGCTTCCTCCAAAGATCTGTCCACGGACTGGTGCTGGACCAGAGACCGCATCAGTGGAGCAAGCATTACGAAGCAATATCCAGTATCTGCTTGACAAGGATTTCTTCTCGGCTACAAAGCAGTCGAGCGGTGTCTTTGCGAGGAGCAGAGCATGATACTGTAGGAGACTCTGATCTCTGGACTAGTTCTACCTCCTCATGCTGAGCCACTTATATATGCCAAACGATAATGCTCCCACGATTCCGGCACTGAGCACTGGATGATCTATTATTGCCAGTATCCTCTTCGCCTTCCACTCCCGACCCATAAACGACTCGTGGGCTTCCATCCTCTTCCAGTATGCCTTGGCATCATTCCCTGCTGGGAATGCGCAATCTGGCACAGACTCGCCCAAGAATTCGCAGAGCTTCTCCCAGCTGTCGCCTTCCTCTACATTCCACTCCAGCAGCCGTCCTGGTGTTTCCGCGCATACCCTTCTCACCAGCTCATTCTGTTCTCGATACTTGGCTCGTCCTTCCGTCTCCAAATCTTCACCATAAAAGTCTACGCAGAAGGTATCAACAACACGTGAACCATAATACCAATCATTGCCGGACACATTCGCCCACATCTTCCTCAATCTCCAACTCGGATTGGCGAACGAATGGTACAGCATCTTCATGCTCTTGACCCAAGCATCTTCATTCCTCGTCGTCAGAATGACTTTCGCCTCGGGATACATTCGCATCAACTCCTCACTGAAGGCGGTAGCTGGAAAGTCGGCCGCCGCCTGACAGTGTCCCAGAACCTGGTCAAAATCTTTCCGGTCGAAGACTTTGCCCGTCGTTTTGCCGACGCGAGGACATTGTGCCTCGAGCCAGATTCTTCCGTCGAGTGGGTTCTCCATGGTGACAGAAAAGCCGTGGTAGGCATCTACATATCCGAGACGGAGCAATGCGTTGCGAAGCGTCGCGGTTCCGGTGCGTGAACAGCCTAGGCACAGCACTTTGAGGGGGACGACTCTTTCGGCACCGCGTCTGTCGATCGAAGTTGTCGGTGGTGCTTTGAGAGTTTCGTTTGGGAAGGCTGGACGCGAATGGACATTGCTGTGTGACATATTTGCCGGTGGTTTGCGTGCGCGTGAAGAGGAGCAAAATTGTGCTGAACGTCACTGATTACTCGTTCAGTTCTTGCAACCAGAATGTTGCTATTCGCGCTTCACCAGAAAACATCTATTCGACGTCAATAGAAGCTCGAGCCAAGTACCTGGTACCCGGTACAGCGCTAAGCAGAACAGCGTTTATGCGCGACGGTATTAGCGTTGAGCCACAAGCTCAAGACTCTAGATTCCGCCGAGACGGAAGGATCTTGAGGGGCTAGATCTGATCGGGCATCTATGTGCACTCCTGAAAAACTTGGTGCATATGCACGATCGTCATCAGTTCCACCTCATCTTCCGCTGCATTGACCATCAGGTACCGCACTTGATCGGAGCAGGTGTCCGCGAGATGGCCATCGCCGATTGCAGCTTGGCTTGACCAGGAAGATCGGACAGGCCTTACGTCTACGCCATCGATCGTACAAGCAACGCTTGATGTGGAACAGCCATGGGTGAAGAAGACCTTCCAACACGATGACAGAGACTGGACCAAAAGGACAGACTTCAAGTGAGCTCACGAGCTTCTGGCGTTCGGTCCTCGAAAATGCCCAATCGAGTCAATTCCCCTCTGCCCTTCCATTGCGAACAGGAGTTCAAGACTCTGGCGAGCGGAGATTGTCCCTTGTGGGATCCTTCACAATCGATCATGAGACGGAAATCGCGGACTCCATCTTGCTGGCGGCGTGGGCTCTGGTTGTATCGACACATTCCTTGAACAATGATGTTTTCTTCGGGCTATCCTGCACGAATTCGAACGACAAACTTATCCCGTTCCGCGTCCAAGTACCGGAGAGCGATAGCCAAGCGTCGGACTTGATCGCAAGCGTGCAGTGGTCCTTGGAAGAAATCGCGGCGCATGTCAAAGGAGATGTCAGCCTGGACGACATTCGAGCGATTGATGCCAGTTGTGAAGCAGCGTGCGCTTTCACCAGTGCGTTGGAAATCTGCTCCGCAGAACCTGCAGACGCCGCCGCCACGCGCGACCGCGTTCAGGTCCAGTCCTGCTCGATCCTGGTGTCGTGCGTGACCACCGGGAGTTCGACACGGTTGGTGATTCATGCCGACGAGCGTGTTCACTCGCCAGTGGTCTCGCAGACCTTCCTGAGGCACCTCTTTTCCGCAGTCACATTATTATCGTCAGAACAGGCCGCTTCGCTCGGTCAGCTCGACTTGCTTGATGAAGCTGATCGGGAGCAAATCGATAGCTGGGTTCAAGAACCAGAGCATCTAGCAGAGCAGCCATATCTCCACCGGGTGGTTGAAGAGCAGGCTCGCTCCAACCCACTGTCGGTTGCTATTGGCCAGACGGACAGTGTGATGACTTATGCGGAGCTGGAGGAGGGAGCCACAGCACTCGCCGAACACCTGAGAGCATCGGAAAGTTCGCTGTCTGGAAATGTTGCCGTGCTATTCTCCAAATCTGCTTTCGCAATCCTTTCCATGCTCGCAATCCTTAAAGCTGGATGTGGTATGTGGTCGTAATCACAACTTGGCTCCCCTAGAGTACCCGCTAATCTACAGGTAGCGTTTGTGCCAATTGACAAACAATGGCCTGCAGCGCGTATCCAGAAGATTTTCGAGTCTGCACAGATCAAGGTCGCACTGTGCTCTGAAGATCAGCGGGAACATCTTCAGCCCTTTGCTGATGTCAAAATTGTTACAGTGACACCAAAGTCGATATATGGACTCAAGAAAGCTTTGCGAGGTTCAGCGACACAACCTCCACCAGACCTACGACCAGACTCGCCGGCTTATATTATGCATACTAGTGGCAGCACGGGCCATCCGAAAGGCGTGGAAATTTCCCACCAGAGCATTACAACTTCCATCAATGCTATGGCTCGATACTTCGAAATGTCATCGACTACCAGGACACTTCAATTCAGCGCTCTCACCTTTGACGTTTCTGTGGCCGACGTGTGGGTTACGCTAGCCTGTGGCGGTAGGGTTTGTATGCCGAGCGAGGAAGAACGCTTCAACCTGAATGACTTCATTCTCGCTGAGCGCTGCAACTTTGCTTTCATTACTCCGAGCGTTGCTGGTACCATCGATCCGGAGATTGCCAAGAAGAACATGTGCAGGCTCGCCGTGATCGGAGAGGCTGTGAAGCCTGACTTCCTCCGACGTTATGCTCCCTCCGACTCCGTCTCTGAAGCTGATTTTGTGCTTTGCGATACATGGGGTCCCACAGAAGCGAGCGTTTTCGGTACCGGATCTGAACCCATCACGATCGCTGAAGATGGGTACACACTGGTACGACGGGCGGGTAACATTGGTCGACGGGTTGGATGTGGTGTATTCATTCTCTCCGCCAGTGATCCTCACAAGCTCAGCCCGGCATATGCGCCAGGAGAAATCGCCCTGGTCGGGCCCACACTGGCCAACGGCTACTGGGGAGACAAGGAGAAAACCGACTCCGCTTTCCGCACGGATCTGGAATGGACGCGGGACGAGCGTTGGACCAGTTACTTCGGACAAGCCGCCGCGAAGCGTGTTTATCTGACCGGCGACATTGGCAGATACAGCGAGGACGGCGATGGTTCCGTGGTCTTCATGCACAGACGAGGCGGCTATATGAAGGTCAATGGACTCAGAGTCGATCCTGGAGAAGTCGAGGCTGCCGTCGTCGAGATCGGCAGCACGCTGGGCAAGGTTGCCGGAGATGCAGCACCACATTGGGAGCGCATCGCCGTATGCATGCTCGAGGGCGTCGCGGGAAACGAGCAGCAGCAGAGTTTGGTGTGCTTTCTCGCGGACAGCGCGACGGCAGGTCGTCCCGGAGCGGCTTGTGAGCTCCTCGATCTCACGGCGAAGAGAAGGACGCTGCTCCACAACGTGGCGAAGGGGTTGAAGGATGTTATTCCGGAATACATGGTGCCCGGTCTCTTTGTGACCGTTTCGCAAATGCCTTATACCACGTCGTTCAAGCTGGATCGGCAGGCTCTTCTGAAATCGTTGAGTGGCATGGTGTGGAACGAGCTGGTGAGGAAGTTCGCTGTCGGTGGCGAAGGCTTGAATGGTACCTTGTAGGATCGAGCCTGAGCGATACTCGCGCGGGCTGTGTCAGGTAGACTGCTCGGATTTCAGGTGCAATCCATAGCCAACGCCCGCCCCCGTCTTGTTTCTAGGATTTCCAAGTCTTTGGCATATTCCGCCGACTTGGTGGCACACTGCTGGTCTCCGTGCAACCTCAAGCAAATAATACCTGTCAACCAGTCGATGCAAGCGTCCGCGAAACGTGCCGGAAATATGGCTGCCGACATGCATTGTACCAGGCACAGACCACCCATGGCTCGGAATCTGCTAGGTGAAGCCACGCTTTTGTAGAGTACTTGCCCACGCGAAAGATCGGCGCTGTCTCCCACATGGCATGGCATGCGCTATGTGGAGCATCACTACGTTCATGCTATCCTAATGTACAGATTTAGTCGAGACTTAGACATTACCAGACTCTTATCTCGTATATCCAATCGCTGGCGTTAAAGCTAGGGATTAGACAATCGATGGGCGACGGAAACATTTAGCTGAGCAATTGTCATGTCTGCATATCGAGGTAACAACGTGGAGTTGGGAATGAAATGAATACACCGTCAACATGACAAATCGTTGTAATGATGATCAGGTCTTCTCTGCAGAATACGTACTTCGGGCCCTCAGTGCAGGACCGAACTTCCAAAGCAATATGGGAGCAGGCCAGCCAAGGACGATGGCAATGAGGGCCAGAGTTGTCGTCCCCCATCCATAGTCCAGACTATCATACAGCTGCGGCGCGAACAACGGGAATACTGTTGCAAAGATTGATCTCAGAATCGTCGCCGCAGCAAACGCAGATGCAGCATATGTCGTGTAAGTATCGATCAGATATGTCTGGAGACATTGAAAGCTGGTGAATGTCCCAGCAGCGTAGATCGCCACCCCAATGTCTACAGCAATCCAATGCACACGATATTGTGCAGTCCATGCATATATCAGTAGGCCAACTGGCATGAAAGTCGCCCCCAACACCATGGTTGGAAGTCGATACTCGGGTAATCCACGACCTCCGTTCTTGCGCTTTAGACACTGATAGACTCTGTCATTCAGACGAGCAGAGACCTGAGTGCCAAAGGTATAGCCCAATGCCAGAGCGATGTAGTTCAAACTGCCAGTTCCCAGAGGAAAGCCATAGCGTCTGGTCCAGAGTGAGGAGAATGTCGAGAGTACCAGGACTGTCACTCCGAAGAGATATGCCATGTACAAACACAATGCTTGCACGATCACTTGGGTTGACAGCAGCTTGACTGGTCGGACAAATGCATCTCTCA
The DNA here is from genome assembly GCA_026120125.1 of Pseudocercospora vitis. NCBI lineage: Eukaryota > Fungi > Ascomycota > Dothideomycetes > Mycosphaerellales > Mycosphaerellaceae > Pseudocercospora > Pseudocercospora vitis. The sequence goes on along the minus strand of JALRML010000023.1, from coordinate 399,083 downwards.
GCTTTGCGGATAAGCTCTTTCCATGGTTGGAGACATCTGCGGCCGTATACAAATGTCCATTTCCGGTTGCCTTGATCAACGCTATCTTCTTCCGTTCCAGAATCGTCGGTGCCCAAGACTCCTCCAGGATGACCAGTCCAGCCAGCTGGACTACTGCATCCGCAATGGCTGTCGCCCAGAAACTCCACCTCCAGGTGGAATACTGCGTAATAAAAGCCCCGGCAATAGGCCCTACAGCCGGTCCCAGCAGCGGCATGAGATTGTAGATACTAACCGCCAGGCCCCTCTGATCCGGCGTGAAGCAGTCTCCAATGATCCCACCCCCGATGCCCAGAGAAGTCGAGCCACCGACCCCAGCAAGCAGCCTAAAAACCGTCATCTGCGCCTGCGTCTGCGCGAAACCTCCCGCGAGGGTGAATATGAAGAAGAACAGTGTCCCAAGTTGGAGCACAATCACCCTTCCATAGATTTCGGAGAGTGGCGAGGTGATCAGAGGTCCGATCACATATCCGAGGAAGAAGATGGAAAGCATCAATGCCGCAGCTGTTTGACCCCCATGAACTCCTAATTCCCGTGACATGACGCTCAAGCTGGGCGCGATCATAGTTGAGCTCACCGGGCTTAGGAAGGCAAACAGACTGACAGTGCTCACTACAAGCCATTTTTTCGACAAGGCCCAGTTCTTGGGATTCGAAGGGTCGTCTGGTCCGGAGAAGGAGACCTAGAATTTGGCGTTATTAGTGAATATGTCCTTCGATGGTGTGCGTTCGAACGACGAGTGCCTACTCACCAGGTTCACATCCTTCTCCTCTTCGACAGGAGACGACTTCTCCGACGCCGTCGCCATGAGAAGCACTACTGTCCAACAACAGTATCACAATGCTCGATAATCATCGATTGTTCTTGGTCGCCATGGCTCATGCCCTTCCCCGGAGATCGCGATGTGATGTCACCTGTATAATCCACAGGACATTGATTCGGGTTGTGGACAATCAGAAAGCGAAACTGCCGGTCGAACCGAAGAGGAGAACAGTCTTTCTTGGAAACGTGTGCGCATAGACTCCGAGCACTAGGACTAGCGTCGATGCCAGCGGTGGCTGTCGCGACTAATCTGGACGGGCTCGAGGTTCGCGGCTGATCGTCGAGATGATTACTCAATTCAGGAAACACAGAAAAGTATGTTCGACAGCTTGGTCGAAGCGTGTAATAACAGAGATGTTTTATGATGATACAATTTTCCGACCCGTGAAAACGAGCGGGACGTGGAAGTAAGCAGAATTAGGCAAGTCACGAGGTGGAAGCCAAGAGTTCATGTAGTCGTCCGTCTTTTCCAACATCAGAATTTCTTTTGTGTATCGTTAAGTAGTACCTGAAGTTTCATTCTGAAAAGGCAGCCATGAATTTGACCTTCTCCGATACTCATATCATAGCGCGCAAAAGGTTCAGTAGCATATAGCTTCAATGAATCCTCGTCTGGAGGGTGGTGCGATTTCGCTGTTGTTGTGGTAGCTGTCGTTTTGAGCTCCTCGTTCGAGTAGTTCCAGCCTTGTATCATATCACCTGTTGATTCATCAAGTGGTCGTCATCACCGTCTCTTCAGGAATTTCCAGAACTTCGATATCCATGTTTGTCAAAAACTTCGTGAACAATTGACCAGCTTTCGTTCCAATCGCATATACCCTCAACTTCTCCTCTTCATGCACTTCCGTGTCACTTTGAATCCACTCCCTTAAGACATCGATGACACTTCTCCATCTCAGAGGCTCACGAAGGATCTGTCCGGCAGCTCTTTCTATAAGTCCTTCAAAACAAGAACCCGGTTCTGCAACACCTCCAGCACCTGAAATAACGCTCACCTCTGCTTTACTGCTTCTGCTAGCTTTCTCCTCATCGTCCAGACTCTCCGCAACTAGTCTCTCGACATCATCCTTCGAATAAAGGTGCGGGGCATGATACAAACCAAATATCGGCAATTCTCTCATTTCCAGGCCGGCGTCTTCAAATCCGCGCCACTCCTTTACATTTTGCAAGATATGTGGAGGAGCAGAAACTGTAATACCTCGAGGAGGGTAAGCGATGATGTAGGGCTTGCTCTCGTCTGGTGCTATCTCCGATATTGCGAGGAATTGCTCAAACAGTGCTTCTGCGTTTGGTCCGAGGAGAGCTAGTGCGTGTGAGTGCCCATTTGCATCTGTGACTGGAGAGGCGGAAGAGGTAGCGGCTCCCACGACTCCACCAACTTTGTACGCGATCCTGACAGCTTGAGTCCCGAGTCTGACGATGTCTTTTGGATCAGACTGTGAGCATCCTATGACTGCAGCAGCTAGAGATCCGGTACAGAAGCCTAGTGTTCTCGCTGTATCATATTCTTCACGCCTGGGTTCTGTGGTCGCTTGGTGGTACATAGGGATATTTCCAGAACACGATAACGCAATGTAGCTCGCTATCTGCAGCACAACAGCAAGAGCCATTTCCGTCCTCAGATCTTGCCCACCATTCTTCTTCAGCTGTGATTGTCGAGGCCAATTCATCATCTCCTCCAGGCCATCCAGATCACATCCTTGGTTTCTCAATTCCCCGTACGCTTTGTAAAGGAATTTGCCAAGTAAGCCGTGGACCGGACTATGAGCTTGCTGTACTTGAAAGTACACATTTTTGAGGTGAGGTTGCAGCTCGAAAGTCTGATCACCGAAGAGATAGAGAGTTTTCGTTTTGGCTTTTGTCTTCATGTTCTCAGTGTCCATTGCTCCGGTGCGACGTCTGTACAATATTCTCGTCTTACTGTGACAGCATTGTAGTCACATTCGGCGAGTGTTGGTCGAGTCCATTGAAGCCGAGATAGAATTATAAGTTTAAGATGGGCACTCACAGCCAAGGCTTTGGCCATTTTGTTCTGCAACACCTCTAAGAGGAATAACCAGCAGGAGGTCCACCATCATCTCTCGAACCCAAGTCAGAATTGAAAGAGGTATAGATGGGTGTCCTGCATTCATTGTTCTCTACTGTACAGGGATTGCCGTGGTCCTAGGTGATATTTACATTACCATACATTGAAATAAACAATTCGCTTATCATTGGCGTGCATCTTCGTAGCACTGCATACCTCAGTCAGCACCGTGTTTACAGCTTGCTCTGCCTTCACTCTTGCACGACCCCAGAACATCCTCTTGTCATCTATATCAATTCATGGAGTGCCTATGTTGGCCGTTACCAGTCTTACTCTGCTTACTTCCGCATAGTAGAATAGTACGAGCATGTCCGTCTGCCATGTTCGACACCTCCTGAAACGCCATCATGCCGCGTTGGTCTCAGTCTCCATCTTCGCCCCTCGACTACGTCCTTCGCGTGCCATATACGAGCTCCAAATTCACGCCTCGATATCAACCAGAACGCAGCACGGCGGCACCGTAGACTCTGAGGTCTTGGTAGAAGAGGGGAATGTGCGCGGTTACACGCCGGAACAGTACTATCCAGTGAGAAAAGGCGAGCTCTTCAAGGACCGATACAGAGTCGTTGGCAAGCTTGGATACAGGACCGCTTCGACTGTATGGCTCTGCAGTGACGTTTAAAATGAGAAGGCGTATGTGGCATTCAAAGCGTATACCAACAGCTACAGAGTGCAGCGCGAACTGCCAATATGCAAGTACATCAACAGTCTGAACCCCCAGCAGAGCTTTCACGCTCGGCTGCCCGGCTCGACTTGACAGACTTACGTGCGAAAGATGTTGGTCTTCTTCCATGTGTCTGGACCTCACGGAACGCACACATGTCTAGTTCACGAGGCACTGGGATGAATTTCGAGGACGCTGGAGACGTCGCGCCTAATAAGACGTCCGACTTAGCTCTGATTCGTGAAAGCTTTCGCTGCATACTGCGTGCCATTCACTTCCTACACTTAGAAGCTCGTGTTATCCACACAGGTCAGCGGCCGATCTTCCTTCCATTTCATGCATATTGACTATAATCACACCAGACATACAGCCAAAGAACATTCTGCTGGGCATCGGCGACTGTCCTGCACTGGCCAGATTAGAAACCTTCGAACATGACAGTCCGATGCCCCAGAAGGAGCTGGACTCGCGCACAATTTACATGTCAAGACCAATGCCGTGGAGCTATCCTATTGACCTGTGGGGACTCGCCATGACTGTACGTTTGCGATTGAACTCCAACTTCACGGTTCCTTTCACACAATAAACAACAATCACAATGGCAACACGAGGCCATGTACGGCACGGCGTATCGAATTCGCAAGGTATCAGCACTGGCGCAACAGAAGTCCGCTCGGACCGTCGATGGGATCCAGGATCGGGGCTTGCGAGCGAACTGCTGGACGAGCTCATGGAGAGCGATAAACCCACTCCGCCAGGACCTCGCAGATAATAGGGCCAGACCAAACCATCAATGAATTGGTAAGTGGGGCCAACCCGGTAGGCCAACACGGTTCTCGCTGCCTCATCAAGCTCGAGGCAACAATCGCAGCTTTCAGAGCCACTCACCGTCACCCGCGTGCAATCCGAGCTGCGAAAGTCTTACCACTACACCTGTCAATGTTCAAGGCCAAGGCCTAGCTGGGTACATGCTAAAGGTTATTCGAGGAGGAGATCGTGCAGCGGTTCTGTGTCAAGCACACTACTGCCCGCGGCTCCGAAGCGACTACGCCAAACAAGCTTGAGATGGTCATTTTCGTACGCCTCTGGAATTCACTAGATGTTTCTAGCTACGACGAGGCTATCCATGAACTGCCGAACCTCACACCCAAGCTTTCTTCCACGATACCTGCCAGTCCAACTCTGTATCCGCCAATCCGACAGAGTGAGCGAGTACGGTCGTTTAGTTCTAGCCGATCCAGACGGTATCGGCATCGGCTGCTTCTGCTTCACGCTTCCCGATCCAGACGGTATCAGCATCGGCTGCTTCTGCTTCACGCTTCCCGATCCAGACGGTATCAGCATCGGCTGCTTCTGCTTCACGCTTCCCGATCCAGACAGTATCGGCATCGGCTGGCTCTGCTTCACGCTTCCCGATCCAGACGGTATCAGCATCGGCTGCTTCTGCTTCACGCTTCCCGATCCAGACAGTATCGGCATCGGCTGGCTCTGCTTTACGCTTCCCGATCCAGACGGTATCAGCATCGGCTGCTTCTGCTTTACGCTTCCCGATCCAGACGGTATCAGCATCGGCTGCTTCTGCCTCCCGTCTACCAAGCCAATTGGCTTCGGCATTGTTCGGAATAGGATCACGACGCCTCACACCCACATTGGCACCTACCACGATGAGTGACTTTCTGCACATTGCCGACATTACTTACGCTGGCTTAGCTGTGCCGGAGCCGCATAGACTTGGCCCAGGGCCAAAGCCGAGATGAGCATGAGCTTGGGATGCATTTCGGTGTTGATGGAGAAGCAGTAAGAAGTGTGTTGGCAGGCTTATCACCTCTGTCGTGAGGATTTGCAGCTACTTATGCTTCGCCGTATGTGTGAGCTCGTTGCCGGCCGAGCACGACATAATGCGAACAAAGCTTCGGAAGAGGCTGTTTGCCTCGAAAGCCCAGGAGTCCCTTGATTGATGACGGCGGGTCGGCCAGACCGAGTCTCATTACTCTTCATCGCGAGGTTTTGCCAGCTACCACGTCCACATAGTCTTCCGGGAGTACAGGACAGCTTCCATCACTTTCGCTACCCAGGTGTCCGAGCCCAAGCACAGCGCCAATACCACAGAAGCTTGAGCCCAGGTCCGCGGCCGACGGAAGAGGCGCTTAGATGGACGTCACGCCACACGCTAGAAGCTTATGCCAATGGCCAAGCATATCCTAAACAGCACCTGTATGTGCCAGTGATAGCTGAACCGGCCAGAATCGTGAACCTGGCCCAAAGTCGCTGAATCTTCCAACTACTGGCTTCCAACTACTGGCTTCCGCCTACTTTGCGATGAACGTGGAGCCCACTTGATGAATGAAAATGTGCTATATATCACACGTTGATGTCCGCTGTGGTTGCCCACGCTCCAAGGTGTACACGACAAGCGCAATGTGGAGTTCATGGAGGTTGACCGGGAATCGGCATCGGAAGCAGACCTTTCGCTAACCAGACTTCGGCGCAAACGGGGGTAGATAGCTCAGCTCTGGACACCTGGTTGTGTGAGGCCTAGCAGGCTTAGCGAACTTTGCGCCTTGTGTACATGGTGGCCACTAGACAGCTGGGATGGAGATGTGCCTTTGTTCAACCCATCCGATTCGAGGACCCCGATCTGGTAGTCCTAGAACACACTCATATCGCCTTTCTGGGACGAATACGCATAAGCGGGCATATAGACTGCGTCTGGCGCACTGGCCAAATCTTATTCGGTGGCCTGAACTCACATCGGGGGCCAAGCTGCGAACCCTGGGCACAATGCCTGCAGTGTACCTGTCTACATGCACCGGGAGAGCTACTGCTAGTATACTTGTTGATCCTGTATGACTTGTCCACCAGACAACAAGCTACAGCTGTCGACAACCCCACTAGCACGATGTCTATTCGTACGGAGAGAACAAAGCAGTTCAACGTCTAATCAACAGCGCTCCTGAGCCCCATGAAACTACCCTAGCATGATGAATTGCCGAAAAAAGCCCTGCTTCACAGTATTCGCAGCAGAAGAGGAGTTTCACAGCCCTATCGTGGGTCTCGGCCCTGTTACTTGACGTACTTGCTCTGCATTTGAGCCTTATGGCTCCGGAAACTACAATTCAAGCTTGTTTGATTTGCTACAAACCACCTCCGATCGATGTGGAAGGCCCTCGGTCCTCATGGGCAGCTGCATGCTATGGGTATCGTCCATTGGCAGTCCGAGTCACACGCCAGGATCGTGCAGCTGTGCACTTCCAGTCCAACACACGGTTACGAGCACCATGTCAACACTACTTCTGACGCGAGCAGCGACGGTACAACGCCGGGCTCTTCGTTACCCCCATGGTTTGGCGAAAGCCCCCACTGTCACGCTACTGGAATTGGGCATGTAGTAGGAGCATACTGTTGTCTGCATCGCTCAGCATAGTAGACGCTATATTGTTTCCACTTCGTGCTGATGGCTACAATCCCGAAAAGCTTCTGGGTTTCCCGACGTAGTGTACATTTTAGATCGATATACAATATACCTCTCGCCAGCTCTACCGGCAGCGAACCAACAAGAGCTTCCTTGCTGCATCCGATACGCAGCGCACGGATGACACAGCAAGTTTGATACCTTGGCAAGCGCCGGAAGCGACGACACTGTACAATTGAGCGTTGTGGGCTAAAGATCTTGGGTACCAAAGATGTGATCTCTGCCAGCACAAGGTGTCTACTGACGAGTCGTCCTCAAGGTCATACAAGGATCCTCGACAGAGTTGAAGTCCTTCATAGTAGTTTGTTACGAGCAAATCTATGAATATGGGTTTCACCAAGCAGACAGACAAACAAGCCTACACAGCCATTCCGGTCTACAGAGACTCTTCAGTTAGCGAATCAGACAGCGAACTCAACGATCCTCCATGTGTGCGAATTAGAACGAACCCACAGCGTCGCAACAGACGATGCGAGCTCATTGCAGTCTGGTTAACATCTCTTCTCATCGTTGCAGCGTACACATGGCTCGTCACATACGCAACTTCCTCGTGGTGGAAACGAGAACGAGTTCACGGCCCAAACGTTGTCGAAAGTATTCACGTTCAGCTAGCAACATCCACAACACCACGATCGCTGATTTTGTGCCAGCACCTCTGAGACCTTGGATCAAGTACCAGCCCCAGATATTCCCCCAGAGACATTGGTCGAACCAGTACCCTCTCGTTGGGCATCCTTCGGACGAGCTTGATGCAAGATGGAGTGAGATCATGGCCAGTAAGTCGTAAGGTGGTTAGAGCGGTTGGAACGCACGCTGACATTCTCGCCGACTTCTACACCGAAGTGCCATACGAGTACATGGAAAAACTGGGAAGATTGGATGAGGGCATTCAGCTCGACAACGGCAATTTCGTTGCCACGTATTCTGTGATACATATCTTGTCAGATTGCCCAATAGTCCCGCTTCGAGGATCCTGTTCTCCGCTGACCAGAACTTTAGGCATTGTGTGGTATGACTGCTTGCTGCTGGCCCTCGTGCACTCTTGCTCTCCAATGTACAACACTAACGATAAGTCACCTCATCAGAAACGCCTCCACCAATCATACTTCCCAGCCCGCTACTTCCCCAATATGACCGAGGAAGAAGACTCGCTCCAGCTCGAACACAACCGTCCGTCCAAGTGCCTTCCCCAACCCTTCCGCTTTCCTTGCTTGCTAACATGTTTTTCCAGTCCACTGCCTTCAAATGGTCGTCCAAGCCGTCATGTGCCAAGCCGACATTGTGCCTATCACGGCAGTCTGGATGGACAATTCACCCTTGCCGAGCGGCAATCGTCACGTGCAGCACGAATGCGTGGACTGGGACCTCATGATCGAAGGAATGAAGCAGAAGAGAATCGATGCTTTTGAACCGGGGGTGTTTGTACATCCTTGGTTTGGAGATGTGGTCCCTGACGGGAAGAAGACGGTGTTGAAAGATAGAATTGGTTATGGACATATGGGGAATGTCTTGAGGAAAGACGGACCGGATGGGAATGGGCAGTGGAGGGTGGCAGGAGAAAAGGAAGAGGAGTAAAGGGCGATTATGTGTGCATATGTATGCTGATGTCCTAGCCCGGTTGCGAACTGGGACCTACTGCTAGTCAATAGTCTTTGCATGATATGTAGCCATCGTCGTGACAAGATCACGATGGAATAGAACTGTGCACCAGCGTCTAAACAATCGCTTTAGTGTTTATGTAGTGTACTGTGCCCTCCGAGTGGAGCTAGCGCCGTCCAACATATCTCCTAACACGCAAGCCCGTGCATTAACGTGGCTGGCTCGAGTGTCGCTACTCCAAGTGAGTGACTCGTAATCTAGATAGTCCGAGTGGACGTCCAGCCTAAGAAGCGTTCAATATTCGGTGCACACTCACACCGTACATCCGAGGTTAACAAGTCCGGCTCCCTGATTGCCAGAAGTCAGCCGCATCACTCGCGAGATCGAGCATGTTCTGCATCTGCAAAAGAAGTGCTCGACAGGTATCATTGCAGTACCGTGCTCGTTCAGCCGGCATCCTATTCGTAACCCACAACCTCGCTGCTCGCTCGGGCAGAGTCTGGTCTGGAATGTTACAGGTAAAGAAGTGATGCTCACGTTGACTGGCTGTAGTATGATCGACAGCACCGAGATCACTCTCGAGCAAGTGCGTTGGATGAATCGGCAGGAATTGTGGATCTAAACGTCGCCGCGCGAGTGCAAGGATCGGCCTGGAGTTGCGACCAATGAAGGCGCCTTGGGAAGCTACATATACCGTCATCATGTCTGATCGGTACTTGAGATAGATTTAGCAACGTCGCTGCCACTGAATGCCTGTGGTTAGAAGTCATCGGGTGGCTAGAAGGTATTTGGGGAATGAGGTTCAGCGCTGCCAACAACGAGCAACATCTCGAAACCACTTTCTAACAGCCTCCTAAATCATCTCACTCGAGACTAAATGGAGGTGCAAGCTTCCTCTGGCGTTCTATGTTCTTTCTTGAGGAGCACTCGGGGTGCACCAAGCTTCCTGTCTTGCTATTGTCTGTCCCCGTCGAGATTCGGAGATATGTAGGCAAGTATAGCGATCAGCACCCATCCTACGACCCGCGCACACAGCCCAAGGCAGAGCTCCCGGACAGGATGGACACGTACGTGCTGCGTTATGTAGTTCCAGGTGGTTCAGCCTCTCCAGTCACACATGGCGTAGCGCAACGAAGGATCACAATCCATGCCACATTGCCGAATCCTATGGATAGGAAGTGTGAGATGACGAAGCATTTAGGGCGAGATACGGTCTTTGATAAATCAATTTCGAAGTTTTTACCCCTTCTGTAATTATGCCATGTTCGGGAACCGATTCCGCCGTTCACTTGGTCACAATTTGTGCTCGCGAATCCTGGCGTGCATGGTAGTCGCAAGCGAACACACGCTGATCTTGAGCTGAAGTGAGTAACCACCTCGCGCATCTGTAGAACTGTGGAGGATTTCGCATATAGGCGAGGTAAGGTGGCTCCTCTGTTTCACGTCAAACGGTATGACAATGTGGTATGGCCGATGGTGGCGAGTCGTAGTTCTGTGTATTCATAGTGCCCTCATCCGTACACGCGCCGTGTACTGGTCCTTCTTTACTTCTTTCACTACTTGATCAACAGACATCATGGGCTCAATCGGCCACCCAGAGACTACTATTCGTGGGATCGTTCGCTTCCCAGTCCCGGATAATTCCATCCCGGCTGAAGAGCGAGGCCTTTTTGGCACTCCTCGCAACGCACGCGTCGTAGACGAGGAGCTCGATATTCACGATTACCGCACTGCGACAGATGTGGTGAGGGGGCCGGCAGGCTTGGACGTCCATGGTTTCACCTACGTCGAACATCATTCGCAGTTGAGTCGGGACGACTCGTGGTTCAAGCTGGACGGAGAGGAGTTTCAGGAGGTCTATTTTGAGGAGGTAATTATGGAAAGGATACGATGGTGTTGGTAGAAAGATGTGATGCTTACTTTGAGTATAGGTCAAGGACTTGATCTGCAAAGTCACTGGCGCGAGTCGTGCTGTTGTCAACAATGCCAGTTTCCGGAGGAAGAAGGTCGCGTTGCAGAATGATCCGCATTTTGTGCATATGAAAGGCACGGATCTTGACAAGCAACTTTGTGCATTGCCAAGAGATAGACCGTTGCGTAAGTCGACAGTCCATTCTATCCCGTAGCCGAGTGGGAGCTGATCTTGACCCGAAGTGAATGGGCAAGATAGTGAGGAGAAGTCCTTAGAGCCGCTGAGAGGAGCGCATGTCGATTACACCAACAAAGGTCTGCGTGACACAGCGAGGTACTGCAGAAAGGACATCTCTGCTGCTGCGAAGAAGGCTTTGGATGCTGAAGACCGCCTTCGTGCCGGAGAGCAGGTCAGAGTGCCGAGATATGCCGCCTATAGTGTTTGGGTAAGTTCCTCGCGAGAGAGCTCGAGGGCCAGTCTTGCTGACAGGTGGTCTTGTTGGCAGCGCCCGACTAAGACGGTCAAACGCGATGGTCTGGCAGTGACGGACTGGAGATATGTCGAGGATTCCAATCTTGAAAAGTTCTCTTATCGCTCACCCAGCAACATCACCGAGAATGGGGAGTACATCCTTGAGGGGTCATCGCTTTTGCCTCCGACCGAACCAGAGAAGCTGAAATGGTACATGGTGCCGGAGCAGCAGCCCCATGAGGTCTTGATCTTGAAGCTGGCCGATACTGCTTCAGACGAGAATCCGAACATCGCGAAGGGCGCCGCTCATTGTGCTCCTAGGATCGATGGGCAGGAGGATGAGGAGGCCAGGTCCAGTATAGAGACCAGGGTGTTGGTGTTCTGGGATGAGTAGACACATACGATGCCGTTTTGAAACAATGCCCAGCTACCACTCTAGAAGTCCTGAGGCTGGCAGGCTGGCCGGCACTTGTAGTAGAGTGTATATCCTTGGCAGTCGTAGTATGATGAGCATGGTGATGGCCATGGGGCCTGGCGAGGGTTGTGCTTGTTTTATTATTCATGTATCCTACACGCTTTCGATCTGCCGCCGTGCACGAGCCTCTTCGGCAGTCGGACCGGCGAAAGTAAAGTCGCGATAGCTTTGCGCTGTTCCATCTTACTTACTACTCTCTCAGCGCGCAGCCTGCATCTGTCGCCTCTACTCATGCCACTGTGATCGCTTCACTTCCATTCTATCGCATGAACGGCCTATAACATCCACGATCTTGCGCGAATCCGCCAAGCCCGGCGCAAGCATTAGAATGGCTGACTTCAGCTACTCCGACGACATAGAGCTGCAGAAGCTGAACGAGCAAGTGGTAAGCGGGTTACCATATCGCGTTCATGGCGTGCGCTGACACTGTGGATAGCTCGCCGATCCTGAGGAATTCGAGAACTGGGAGAAACTCGTCCGCGCTGCCGAACTGCAAGAGGGTGGTCTCAACCGCAACTCGAGTCCCCAAGCCATCGCGACCACCCGAGACGCCTACGACCGTTTCCTCGCACGCTTCCCACTGTTCTTCGGATACTGGAAGAAGTATGCCGACCTTGAGTTCTCGATTGGCGGCACCGAGGCTGCGGAGATGGTAGAATATGCCCCCCATATCCCTCACACAGAGACATACTGAACGGGGTCAGGTGTACGAGCGCGGCGTTGCCAGCATCGGAATCTCAGTCGACCTCTGGGCCAATTATTGCGCCTTCAAGGTCGAAACCAGCCACGATGCGGATGTGATTAGAGAGTAAGTCGGAGGGCAACCCTTTCCTAGCCATGCCAGCCGTTCGACCCAACCAAAACTCGATCAGCTCGGCCTCTGTGGGAAGCTGTGCTGTGATGCACAACAAGTGGTGAGAATCCAATCCCACAGGCTGGTTGCTATGAGAGTCTCACGTCTACTGATCAGAACACACACTTCACCTCTACTGCGCGCACCCCGTCGAGATTGCTTTATACCCGACTTATGATCATCCTCACGTTTGGGAGATTCTACTTTGGTCGGAGCGGAACTTCTACGCTCTGCACACTAGATGTTCGCCGCCCCAACCCATCCTTGTTTGCACCCAAGCTCCTCTTGTATCACCACGGTATACTGATCTCTTGGCAATAGGTTGTTTGAACGAGCTGCAGACAGTGTAGGACTGGACTTCTTGGCCCATCCGTTCTGGGACAAGTACCTGGAGTTTGAGGAGCGACTAGAGGCCCACGATAGGATATTTGCGATTCTTGATCGCATCATCCATATCCCACTACATCAATATGCCCGATATTTCGAGCGTTACCGCACCATGGCGGCTCAGCGGCCTGTCAACGAACTGGCGCCAGAAGATGTCATCTTGCAGTTCCGGAACGAGATTGCACGAGACACCAAAAAGGCTTCTGATGGAGACCGGGAGCTCCGTGCTCGTATCGATGCATTTCATCTTGAGGCATTCAACCAGACACAGACAGAGACTACCAAGCGCTGGACCTACGAGCAGGAAATTAAGCGCCCTTACTTCCACGTCACTGAGCTCGATGATGCCCAGCTTACCAATTGGGAGAAGTATTTGGACTTCGAAGAAGCCGAGGGAGATTACCTCCGGACCAAGTTCCTCTACGAACGCTGTCTTGTCACATGCGCCAACTACGACCAATTCTGGTACCGATACGCACGATGGACTTTGGGACAATCCGATAAGCCGAAAGAAGTGCGCAACGAAGAAGCGCGCATCATCTACAACCGCGCAAGCTCTGTCTACGTGCCCATTTCACGACCCGACATTCGACTCAGTTATGCGCGTTTCGAAGAGTCACTCGGCAAGGCTGACACGGCCATCGCCATTCACGAGTCGGTCCTGCTCAACATGCCTGGTCATTTAGAGACCATCATATCACTTGTCAATGTCCACAGGCGTCAGTACGGCTTGGATGCAGCCGTTAATGTGCTGCGGAGCTTCATCGACAATCAAGACTACAGTCCCTACACTCGTGGTGCTCTCGCCGCTGAGCTTGCACGTCTGACATGGAAGGTGAAAGGCGATGTGGAAGAAGCTCGCAAGATCTTCTCGTCTCTACAACAAGCGTTCCTCGAGTGTAGGAAATTCTGGATTGACTACTTCCAGTTTGAGAGAGATCAACCTACCTCTGAGCAAGATGAGCCTGCACGTCATCAGCGCATCAAGCAGGTATACGATGACATTCGCCACAAGTCACATCTATCCCCGAGCACTGTTCGAGACTTGTCAGGCTACTATTTCGACTACCTGCTGGAACGTGGTGGAAAGGATGCTATGCAGGAGTTTGTGTCATTGGATAAGGAGATTAATGGACCTTTCAGCATCGCCGGCGGCCGCAAAGTCAAGCTTGCACCTGACGGCAAGGACAGCACAAGTCAACGCCGCATGGCCACGGAGAACGGTCATCCTGGGGTTATAGCCAACGAAGCATACGTCCGCCAGGTCGACAACCCGTATCCGAAGTACTACGCCGAACACGGCGAGCCGCCATCGAATAGTCAGGCGTTACGGGCGTAGTGCGCTGCGCACTGACGTCGATTGTAGATGAACACCGCCCGCATATCATGGGCATACGAGACCTAGCCAGCATTCTTCGGATTGTGTAAGATACCCGCGCGACCATGTCACGTCGCGATTAGCTAGCTTCTTGTGCAGACCATTGATCACGCTTCACGAGAGGCGTGCTTTAGGAGGGACTCATGACAGACACGTCTGCTTCTTTTTTTTTATCAATCACCAAATCCCTGTCACAATTGTTCGAATGTTTATTGATGCACAGCTCCGAGGACTCACCAACTTACCTCACCCAGGCGCCTTTCCGAAGCATCAGGACCTGCACCCTTGGCGCGTCAGAGAATCAGAAACGCTTCTTGCGACTGTCAGAATCTTTGTATCACTCGCAAACAGCGGAGAAATTGCTGCACAAGGCACTCGCCATCATGACCGCGTAGCTCCGTCTCACGGCTCCGCAGAACGTAAAACCAGCACCAGACCCGGCCACCCGTCGCTGAACCAACAGCACAGAAACCCCCCACCAGCATCATTCAAGATCTTTCACTTTCCCCGTCACCGAAGGCAACAGACTCTCCCACACAATCTTCCACAATGTTAGCCACCATTCCGTCGGCCACGACTGCTAAATCTGCTCCAGAGGAGCTAGACTGTGACCACATGACGAGCCTAACGCCGCTCGCAAGAACTACCCATTCCACCAGTTACTGATGCACGAGGCTTGCTCAAAAGACATATGATAAGCTCCCGTGCAACTCTGACCATCTATGCCATTGGACCAGCCAACAGACTCGTACCGATCGAAAACGGCACTGATATTCAAAAGGACAAGGGAAAATTTCGGGCTCGGCTGCGCCATCGCTTTCGCATCACATGGCTGGCCTGCATGGACGAAGATAGCAGCATGGATTTGGGAGGGAAAGCATGCATATAAGGACCGCACTGTGGAGCGAGTGGGGAATTTGCTGTGTGTAGCATTTAGGGAAGCAACACCGATTCTCGAAAGAAAGAAAGAAGAAAAAAAATGCAAGGGTTTGTTGTGGAAGTTGTCCTCGTGTGTGGTATGTGAGGCCTTGCATATTGGAACTGGGAGTGAGCAGTGCTGATGAGTATGGGTTAGTGTTCGTCCTGCTCGCCTGGTGGTATTTCCGGGCTACGGTTGGGAGGATGAGGAATGTTCGGTGACGTTTGGGGGAGGACTTGGACTCCCACAGTCCTACTCCGGATGTGCATCGTTTTTCAAGGCGGAGAAGGCATTGCTGTGCAGAGAGGAAAGGGGTGTGCTGGGGCGTTGCCGAAGGAGGGTCTCGTTCGATGGAATCGAGTGGTCGGTCGCTCATCGATGCGGTATGCAGTAATTCTATCGCTCAATATCACATGAACGCACTCTGTGCAAACGATCAAAGTTTCTTGCCTCAGCTTCAAAGCACATGGAACCTCCTCCAGCACGGGAGCAGCCGCCGCCAATGCACGTTCATGTGGTGTTCCTGCGCGCGTGCGTCATCCGTCATCAACCCGAAGCATGGCCAACAAGTCGAACTGTTGATCGACAAGTTGGTCAGATCCAAGGCATTGAAAGATGAACAACCATTTCTCCCTCTGATTTCCTCCCCCTCTCGTATCAAACATCACCACCCAACATGTCCGACCAAAAAAACGGTACCTTCCCCCCCCCCCTCCAATCCATCCTCCCATCATCAACAAATCAACTAATCCCTAACCCCCCCTTCTCAAAAAAAAGCCACCGGCGGGCCCCTCCAACAACACACCTCCACAGGAGGTTTCCACCGCGACGGCTACTGCCGCACGGGCCCGGAGGACCACCGCCATCTCTCCATCGCCGCCACCCTGACGCACGGCTTCCTGCAGTCCGAGTACGGCGACGACGACTACAAGGGCCTGTCCGCCGGCCAGAAGACGTGCATTTCCGCCTACGATTTCAAGCAGGCGATCAAGGAATTGGGCCCGGATGCGGCCCCGAAGGTGGACCTGCGCGCGACGCATGAGAGGGCGTTGGAGGTGGTGGGGTTGCGGGATTTGAGGAGGTATGCGGCGACGCATGAGAGGGGGCCGTAGGGGAGGGGGGAGGATGGTGGTGAACGTGTTGTATGGCTTTTTCGTCCAACGCCGTAGCTGAAAAGGCTCAGAAGATTCTGTTCCCCATAATGGCATTACTCTGGTTCATTAGATATCGCGTCATGCTGGCTGTACAGTGTCCCATCTATGTCTGCATCTTGTCCCCAAATGCCTCCTCGATGGCTCCCAAAAAGGAAAAAAAGGAAATATCCAGACTTCGTGCCAAGTTAAAAGTTCTGCGACGGCCTCACAGTCTGCTGCGCTGCGTAGTGTCCCCCGTTTGCGCCGTTCATCGGTGCTGCGCTGCCGTCGCTGCCATAGCCTCCACTGGTGTACACCGGCCCTCCCATCATGTTGCCATGTGCTTCGGTGTTCATCGCCATCTCGTCGTCCTTTCTCTTGATGGGGGGCAGGTAGCGGTCGTTCTTGTTCTTGGTTTGAGTCGCGGGCAGGAAATCGATGAAGAAGCTCCATTGGTAGAAGATGTAGATGAGGGACACGACCCATTCGAGGACGGCGGCGCGGTTGTAGTGCCCTTGGTTGCCCATGACGCCAAAGGCGATGGCGAGCGCGATCTCGATGAAAATGAAGGCGAGCTTGATCCAGAAGGAGTATGCGAGGATTCGTTGGTCACGGTAGTGGATGCCGAGTCGTTGGTACTCTGCGCAGATGAAAATGGCTGAAACGATGTAGCCGGCACTGGGAAGAAGGTCAGAGGCGCATCCTGGAGGAGAGGTCGGCTGTACTCACATGAAGACGACTAGCATAGCATCGTGAACGTGGGGGTATCGCTTGGTGTCGAAGATGGTGAGTAGGATCAGGCCTGCCGCTCCAACGATAGCAGCCAAGGCCGCGCAGACACTCAGGATCTTCTCGGTCAGGTTGTAGTTTTGCGTCAATCGGCCTCTGTGTCTCAGCCATCTCTCGGCGACGAACACCAGGTCGAAGGTCACCACGCTTGTCGCGCTACCCGCAATGAATAGTGGTTTTCCCCAGCTCGTTGCGCCAATATCGGAAATGTATGCGATGTGTTGGCCCGCGTTGAAAGTGGTATAATGCGGACTACCAATGGCGACCCATCTGCCCAGCATTGCCAGAAGCGTTCCTACGATCTCATCAGCAGTGTTTGGGCTGCGTTTTCTGCGCTACCCACCTAGCCACACACATCCTGAGAAGATTGGGATGAACCAATACGAAAGGCCGAACATGTTGTCGTTCTGTCCTCCCCTCTATTCGACTCCCTCGCAATACGGAAAGGTGAGGTGTGGTCCAAGAATGTGCGACCGGGTTATGCCTAGCAACGGGCTGGGCGGTAGGTATGCGACAGAGAGGGATCGACAATTCGCAACGAGCAAGCATGTACAGTATAAAGGCGCGCAACGGTGGCAGTGTCGCTGGTCAGAAGGACGGCAGCAAAACCGGGAAGGGAATTACGCGGTTGTCACGGCGTGCTTAGTCGCCGAGGAAAACGTCATGATTAGACTGGAGGAAGTAATTTGTCGAAGGGCGGAAACTGAGTTTCGTAGCAGGTGATGGGCATCGGTTGTGCACGGCACGCTGCATGGCTGTGCCCTACTGTATGCGAATTTGCAGTGAAGGCGGGTGCCTGGAGCCTGGAGTCGGCGATTGCGAGGTGCGGTGCTGATGTATGTCAGCGCTGGGCAGACGTCGGTGGGCGTGTCGAGTCGTCCATCGGCGGTGAATCCATGTCATACCGTTACGGGCGGGATTGTACGTACAGCAACGCCGAGCGGAAGCTCCCAGAGCCGGGTTGAGATGACGACGCCGATCATGATTGCAAGACCCGGATATGGGGCGGCAGGCGCCGCAGAGCCTCCCAGCGCAATTTCATCCTCCACCACTCGTTCCGCAGAGAATTACAGTACATATATTGCCACATCGCTGTCTGCAGTGGGTGGCAC
This sequence comes from Pseudocercospora vitis, assembly GCA_026120125.1. Classification (NCBI taxonomy): domain Eukaryota; kingdom Fungi; phylum Ascomycota; class Dothideomycetes; order Mycosphaerellales; family Mycosphaerellaceae; genus Pseudocercospora; species Pseudocercospora vitis. The sequence goes on along the minus strand of JALRML010000023.1, from coordinate 380,972 downwards.
TCGTGTCTGACGGCATGCCTGAGCCTGTCGACGTTTGCCAGGACCATCCTCTTTGGAATGCCTCAGGATTACGCTGTACCTCTTGGCAAGACCGGATGCGCCAGAACATTCTTCAGCATAACGGAATGGTGATTTCCTCTTTGCCAAGACATGATTGAACTCATCAAGCTCACTTGGACAAGCCGGGCGCCGCTCGAAAGTTGAAATTGTTCCAAGCAGCCTAGGCGAAGGGATAACCTAAGCCTCCCAATCGTACTAGGCTCTCCATTGCTGAGCGGACGCTCCACTCATCGCGGAAGTAACTATTGCATACGAAGAAGGCTATTAATCGAATGATCTTTTGTGTGTAGATGCTCGTTTGGTAATACACGTCGACCTTCCAAGTCTTGTTCCAAACCGAATGATGAAGGCGTTCTTCAGAACGAAGGACTCGCGGGCCCGTGGCAAGAATATCGAAAAGCCAAGGTAGGTATCCCAACCGTCAGGACTCACGATCCGGAGAATGCATGAAGAAAAGGAAGCCGATAAATAATGTTTCCAATACTTCGAATGGGTATGACCTTGTAATTACAGAACATCGGCGGCCGACTACTAATACCCTCGACATTCGCTCATATCCCCTTTTCAGCGGCCATGTCGATTTCTCAATCTTCAAAAATCTATGATTACTCCCATCGACAGCGTCGACCGAAGCGCTTCCGCGTCGACACTGTTCGCCCTTCTAAGTCATTTCGATCCAATTGGTATCTCCGCGCGCGAAGTCATACAGAAATTCCCCCTAAAAAAACGCCCTGTCGTGGATGTTGCTCGATGCTGCGCTATGACTTTCTCAATACCAAAGGTGATGTGTGGTAGAACGCTTTTGATTAGAGAGCCTGGACGACGATCAGCAATTGTTCATCACGTTCGAAAGCTCGTGCATGTGACTCACGAGAGCGATACCACCGACGAGCACGAGACCCATGGCGGCGGAGTTTCCGAGCTTGTTGCCGGCGTTCTCGGCCTGGAAGGAAGCAGCTGGGCCGCCAGCGCCAGTGCCGGAGGGTGCGGCGGTGCCGTTGGTAGCAGTGCCGTTGACTGGCACGGTGGCGTTGCCGTAGCTGCTGTGAGCGGAGACGGCGACAGCGGCCACGAGGGTGGCGATGCTGGTGGTGAACTGCATCTTGGCGACTGTTGTGATTAGAATGGTGTGATAGAGACGGCTCGAATTGTTCTAGCGAAGGTCGGCGCGACGGAGAGAATGATTTGGGTTCGAGTCTGTAACGTGTACGCCGCAGTTGGATGGAGGTAGGATAGTAGGGAGTAGAAGGGAGGAGCCAGGTCACCTCCCCGTCTTAATATAATCCTCGAGGGGCAGAAATGGCGCGAGCTGTGCTGAGATCACCACATCCCGATCACAAACGAGTCTTGACCCGACGTGCCACCGTTTCCTGCGTTGCTCGGCCACCCCCCAAACTGCACCAGCGCGCACGCGGAAGAGGAAAAATCCCTCCCAGACCCATGTCCGTCTCGAACGGGGGGCCGCGCAAGCTGTGTTTCACACACCCGGAATTCAGCCTCTCTCCATCGAAGCAGCAGCAGAAGAAGAGGGCGACGGGGTTGGGAAGAGGCAGAATCAGAAGCAGAAGACAGTTTCACACAACACACACTGCCTGTGACAGCACACTAAACCCCCCTCCTCAGCACCCAGCCCGGAAGTTGTCATGAATTCCCAGAAGTTTTTCTTTTCTCGCCAAGAATAGCAATCATGGCCAGAACAACAATCAATCATGAACTGCACGGATGACGACAGATTCGGTTGACTCGGCGATGAGCCTGCAGAATGTTCAGGAACAGGAAAGGAAAAACGGCTGGGATTTCGTTCAGCCCCTTCTTTTTTTCCCCTCGTGGTTGCTACAGTAGTGGTACCGTGTATGCAGCTCGACATGGGTCTCTCGCCACGCAGCAGCAGCAGCGTTGTGTCTCGTCGCGGTGGCGGCCAGAAAGGAGGTGTGTGGGTGGAGTGGAGTGGAGTGGAGTGGAGTGGGAGTGGAGACTGGTGTGCGCTCTCAGCCACACACACACACACACACATACACACACAATCTATGCACGCACTGGGCCTTGAGTGGCTGAATAGGCCATCTATCAATAGATTTGATTTACATCCTGTACCATTCATGCATCGATATATTATTCGACGTGAAGCGGAAAAGGCGGCGCGCGGTTCTTCGTCATCGGAGGTGGATCCCCATTGTGATGGACAGAGCCATGATGATGATTATTCTATTCTGTTCAATACCAGCCCTCACCATCTCCGATTCTTCTTCTTCTTCTTCTCTCACCCTTTCTTCTAGCCTTTTTCCCAGCCATCGAAACAGAAACCCCCAGGATTCGCCGTAATCATCTCTCCATCTCATCCATCATCATCATCATCATCATCATACACCGCAAACGATGATCATTGTTACAGAAAAACCCCCCTGCAGGACCATAATAATCGTTGCCCTGCCCTGCCATGACATCCATTCCTTCACTTATACACACACACAATGTCGTCACTCCTCCCCCACCGCCGCCGCCGCCCCCGATCCCCACAACTTGTGCTCCACCTAACACTACGGTAATCTCTCTCTCTCTCTCTTTCGAAGATCGCAAAACGGGTCAGGAAGAGGGGAAGGGGGAGGTGTGTATAGAGCGAAGGACAGGAATTGGACTCTCACAGCGCGGGGCGATAAGAGGATTTTTGTGGAGAATTTGCGTATCGACGGTGGAAGAGACCGAATCCCCATCTCGTCACATATCATGATGTCTCGGTTTTATACTACATGGCCGTGGGGTGAGAGAGGTTCGAGAAACGTCGTTTCAAAAGCGATATTGCGTTTCGCTTCTTGGAATCTCTATCATCATCATCAAGCCCAAGGTCTCCTGTCGATTGATCTTTCTCTCGATTTTTGGAAAAGCGAAGGGTGAAAAAAGAAGAGAAGAAACAAAAAAAAAGTCTATAGACGATCCGCCATCACCACAGAAACGACCCCGAATGGTCATCCACGACGTCGTGGAGTCTTGTCTCGCTTTTTTCTCAACGCCCCGGTTCTCCCCCCCCCCCCCCAAACTCCTCGCTAGAAAATCCATTGCATCGATCAATTGCAAGAATAAATCAAAAGGTTTTTTTCTTCCATCATCATGCTGCGCTTCCCCCGCGCGCCCCCCAATCAGAGTCTCACGCCCCGAACCAGCAACCACAAGGCCACAGGCACCACGACGTTGTCGTTCGCGCCCGTCAGGACGGCCTCCATGAAACTCGCGCCGCAAGCGCAAAAGAGGGCTTTGCAGAAAGCCGAGGTCCAGTCCTGAACGAAGTGAGCATCAGCATCCGCGGTGGTGAGTGTCTTCGACGAGGCCGCATCGTCACTCCAGCCGCCGAGAGACAGCCAACACCTGGCCGCCATGAGCCCCAACGTGACCGCCGCGGCGAAAGCAGCCGAACCCTCGAGTGACTTGCCCCCGACCCAGATCCATTTCCGGCGTCCGTAGCGGCGGCCGATGAGGGAGGCGGCGGCGTCGCCCATGCCGACGCACACGACGCCGGACACCATGGCGACCTCGCGACGGTGGTGCGCGAGCTCCCAGTCGCGCCACGGCAGGTCGCCCGCGCGCGGTATGGATGCCAGGCTGAACCACAGGGGCACTGCGCAGCCGATGAGGAGGAAGATGTGGCTGACGACGACGGGACCTCGCAGGTCTCGTCCGTCCACGTACGGCGCCACGAATCGCCCGATCGCGTTGCCGATGGGCGGGACTTGTCCTGCTCGGATGACTTCTAGGATGAGGAAGATGGCGAGGACCAGAGCGAGCGCCAATGCGCAGAAACACGGGTCGATGAAGGCTGTGGGGACGAACATGGCGACCATGACGCCGTGGAAGACTTTGCGGCGCGTATCGACTTCGACGAATGCGGTGAGCGAGAAGACGGTGAGCAGGCCGAGAAGGAGGACGATGATCCAGTACGCGATCAGGAGGAGGCGGACGTTGGCGGGTCCGATGATTGATGTGCGGATGGTGGGGATGTCGAGAGGGAGGGAAGGGGGGATGGAGAGTAGGTCGAATGTGGGCAGTGAAGGTAGCGGAACCCAGAAGTCCAGATTCATCGAGGTGACTGCTGAGTGAAGCCAAGGTATTTGGCCGAGGAGGTAGCCGATTGCCCAGCCCACAGGTTCGAGGTGGTGAAGAGCTCTAGTGGTGACATACCATCTAACGGGAACGAATATGATGGAGATGATCGTGAGGTAGACGAATCCAGCATATAACCATTTCCTTCGTTGTGCTTGGTCCGGTGTGAGCTGAAGGCACCAGAGCATGTGCGATGCCCTTGCTCTCCTACGGCTGCCACTGGCTTGTCGTGGGCTTGTGCCTGTAATGCTCGGTGGCTCACGCTCCGGGACCGTATTACTGCGGGGGCGCGGAACGATATTGAGTCGTTCGGAGGGATACGTGTGCTGATGCGGCTCGATGTTCGACTTCGGCCCGAACAAATGGGTGTTGAAGGTCGGTATGACCAATTGGGAGGCATTACGCTTGGGTTTGCCGTTAGATTGATGCTTGATGGACCGGCTCGGAACATCATCGTCCGCATCGCTGTCGAGCCTGTGTGTGCTGAATGCTCCTGCGGCTCGTTGCAGCTGTATAAGATCTGATACGGCGTCGATCAGCGACTTGCGCTCTTCGGCTGTGTGACCGGGTCGACGGAGCTTCCATTTTGGTATCCTCGCCAGGGTGACGTTCCAGTGTAGAACAGGTCTGCACAACACGAACAGTGGTATACCGCCAATCCAGAGGCATGACTTGAGAATAACCGCTTGCGGTGACGACACGAGGAGCAAGAGATTGATAAGTACCGCCGACAACAGATGTAATTCGGATATGAGCAAACTTGTGGAGGTCAGATACGACAAGGGTTGCAGAAGCGCGTGGTGCAGTGGATACAAGGTAACCAAAGTTTCTGGTGAAAGGCCATTCGGTGTTTTGAGCGAATAAGGTAATTGGGGACTCCTCTTATCCGGCCATTCCGTGTTCTCAGACACGATCAGTGGCAATATGGTCAGCATCCAGTGCACAGCATTGTAGCCTCCGAGCCGGCTCGATCGAGGAAATAGTCTTTGTGGCAAGGATGCCAGGCCGAGGATGATGTTGGGCAGAATCACAGCTGGGTTGGAAGGAGCCACTGAAAGAGCAACCAGGACTGGGAGCAGAGGCGGGTACAGGACTGTAGCTGGGTCGAAAGATGCCGGCACCCTAAACCGGTGCCAGATGCTGGTGTGCGTCGCTGCTGTGTCCACCACTGAGAGCTTCACCGGATACACCAGAATGAGGGCCATGATAATGAGCACATGGCTCAGCAATTCTCGCCGCCATATCCATGCCAGTCTGCCGACGTCCCTCCCGCACAGCACTACAACGACTATGACACCCATGAGCACGACTTCTGAGCTTCTCCTCACGAACTCGGCCCAGCGCCTCTTGAGCAATTTTTCTCGATCTTCCTTCTCCTTCTGCGCATCGCTCGTGGTGTCCTCGGTAGCCTTCTCGGAGAAATAGCCCCGTAGTTCTCGCTCGCGATCGTCCAGCTGGCTCGGCGTGAGCAGGGCATCTTCATCTGGCTCGCCCGTCTTCAGACCCTTTCTGGGTCTGACAGTGCTCGAGGGCAGCGCCCTGACGAAGTTCGGTCTTTCGTCGTCGGCCTCCGTACCACTGTCGCTACCAGAAGTAGAGACTTGTCTACTGTTGTGTTGCCATTCTTCCCGCTCTGCTTCTGAACTGCCTTCTTCCGCCCGTCCGTGAACACTCTTCCCGCGAAGGCTTTCTACTGCCGCATATTGCAGGTCCTGTGGTATGGCATCGCCATGCTGTAGATACGGGCGAGGTGTCCGCGTGAAATTCCTCAGCCCTTCGGCCTCGTCTGTGGTCATCGCAGCTCCATCGCCGGTGTCGGAATTCTTCGAAGCCCGATCTGGTGGCTTCACCGCGTTCATCATGAGGCGCTGGGCGCGCAGGTGAGTCGCATACTACACGGCGACCGGCGACATTGGTGGAGAGTGGCTTTTCGCATTGTGGTAGGAATGCGGGAAATCACATGTGACAATTGTTGAGGATCGCCGCGCACACATATGCAAAAGCCTCTTTGCCCGGGGACGCCTCGGACCCACACTCCAGAAGACGCGCCTCGCTCCGCATATGCACGTCAGCAGGAATAGATATGACCTATTACCACTGCAGTCACGAGATGATACACGAATCCAGCTTCATCATCATCATGGCGTCGGACACACTCCCACGGCGAGCTCTCCCCTGTGCCTGTAAACCTTCCCGTCGCACGTCTCCACCGGAACTCAAAACTCGCTCAAGTGAGGGCCCTCAAGCACCGTACACTGTTTCGATCGTCGGAGATCAATGCAGAGAGTGGTTTCATCACTACTAGTGTGGAACCTCGTTGTCCGAAAATTGTGAGGAAATCCCTCGAACGGGATTGAAAGACTGGAACTGTAGTTGCTACATTCATCTGCCCTCGGCTTAGCCCTTGACACCATATGCGTTCCGAATCCCGATCAGTGAACCCACAAACGGCAAGTTCGTCGCAAGACAGACGATGATTCCATGTGCCAAACCTCATTGGCCACTTCAGTGCAGGATCTCGAAAGTCCTGTAGTCGAGCTGGGTTCGGGTGTTCAACATCACCATCGCACAACGATAAGTGTACAACTATCAACTGTAGAAAAACAAAGATGATTGTGCTCCTATCTGGAAAGATGGCGCTGTCTGTATTAGATTTGCCGACGTTCCTTGCAGCGTCACCGAATGCTCTGGTCGCCGTTGTAAATCGAGGGTCAAAACATCTCAGAACATGACGCTTCACGTTGTGAGGTGTGTTGGTGAGGCCCGGCTTTCGGGCAGAATCGGGCCGGATGATTTAGGAATGTTTTGTAAAGTGCAGATAGGAGTCAAAGCCGCTGTGAACGTAGGAGAGTCTGTTGATACAAAATGCTTTCTGCTGCAGGTCGGAAGCTTCTAGATGCAAAACTTTACGCAATGAAGTCTGTGGTCGGTGTAGCATTTCAGGTTCAGGGCAACTCGTCGTCCGTGGTCTGTTAATTTGCAAAGATAGGACTTACGCACGAGCTTAGACACTGATCGTTCGATACCTAGGCGGGAGAGAAAGTGGACGCCATTGTAATAAAAGTCTGATCTGTTCACGCAGCGGAAGAATCAGAATGTCTGGAAGGAAGATCGGCTTGGACTATAGGCCAAAGCCTGCCTCTGTCGTTGCGCATTTTGGGAGACGACATGGGACGTAAAACAGCGCCAACGGCATTACAGGTTTGCGTGCATTCATGTCTCTCTTGAGCTCTTCCTACGTTTTCTTCCTTTACGACCTACGGAATGTGAGAGGTGCCTGGGTCGGGGCGCTGCCGCAACCGACAAACGCCCACAGGCCTTGGCAAACGTTCGACTGGAAAGGGGAGTCCCATCCGGATCCGCCCTGGCTCAAACACATTCACCATGCCTTTCTGTGCCTCTGTTCCGTCCGACACCTTTCCTCGTTCATACTTTCAAGCCGGTCCGGCCAAGGCTGTGCTGGCTGAAACATGGATGCCAACGCGCAGCATGGGTCGAGGAATGCGTGTCACATACATTCATTCACCGGTGGCCCGGATGGCATAGCAAGCGGTTTGCTTTCAGAAGAAGCTCGCGGCACCACAACAGACGGGTCTCCGCATGCCTGGCCTCTGCACAACGGTCGTGTTCCGGCTTCCTTCCTGGCCATTCATCTGAACATGATCGAGGCATCAGAGCAGAAGCGAGTACGCGGCACTCTCAACGTGTGGTGAGTTGGCAGGTACATCTGGCGGCCTCATTGGAGGCCTCACGGCCATAGCTTCCTGTTGTGCCACCCACAATGTGTGATGGTCTGGGGTTGTCCATCGGGGGGGACGTTATGTGTGCCTGCGCCTTGCAAGCTAGAACCAACCACGAGCTCTCCCTGCAGAGGACCCCTTGGCCCGAACAGGCAACAACAGCGGATCGGTAATTCGCGTATCAGTTCAGGTAACCGTCTTATCGCGACCATAAGGCGCTGAATGTCGCTAGCGGGCACAGCGGGCCAGTGTGGAGGGCCCGGTTTATGGTTGTTTCATGCATGTGAAAGACGATATTGACAGGCGCCAGGCGGGTGGCCCGAAGAATGGGGAATCCTGGTTGGAGATAAGAAACGATAGCCTGAGCGCGAATCCGGTCACCACGGTGCTTGTCCTGCAGAAACGCTCCGCCGCCGCGGCGCGACGCAATCGAGACCGCAGTACAGTCGCGGACGGCTTATCTGTGAGTGCGGGGACGTATGAGGCATGTAGTAGCGCAGACATCGCACGCACATCCACATCGCACTGCACTGCGACTCGGAAGCCTCAGGCAGAGCGACACGGGCTAGAGCCGAGCCGACACAGAAGGCGGGACGACGTGGAGGTCATGTGTCAATAGACCTGTACAGTCGTGTACATGTCTGATGTCTTGCTACGCCGCCAGATCTTCGCCAGAATTACGGCTTCCTCACGTCTGCCGTTCAGAGGGTGGCAAACGGCGAAGATTGGTACGTCCAGCGTACGGCGTGGAGTGATGGAATCGCACGTGATCTGGTGGCTCTGAGTCTGTGCTGGTTGCCTGGCAGTGTCTGGTGGCAGCACGCAAATACGATGAGACATGGCGACAGAGGAGTCACTTCCGCCTCGTCACGCTCGAGACGGACACTCAGACGACATGTACGGTATCGTGGAAGCGTATTGTTCCATGCTTCCACCACCGACCGACCAGGGCACCGAGATTCAAAAACTCCAATGACATTATTGACCCGAACACTGGAGGCATCTTATCGCACATGCACGCCGGGTACGCTAGGCCGCATACGGAGGTGAGCTTCCCTCTACCTCTATCGCTGCGCAATGCTCCACCCTGCTCTTCCATCACAGTAGCCTTCGCGTGCCTCAGCAACTGCATTGCCTACCATCTTTCTCGCCCTATTCGCTTCTACCACCATCTTTCCTTCGATTCAGCGCGACATCATATTAATCCCCATCCCCCCCCCAAACCCACCAGCACAACACCACAGCCGCTGCCTCGCGGAGCCACGTCTGTGCGGCCCGCGATCACGGATCACACGCCTCGAGTCAAGCGCCTGTCTATCTGAACCTCACCTACTCCGCCGCCGTCAGGCATCACGAGGGTGCTGTCACACATAATCATCGCCCTGCCCAGCACTTTCAGTCGATCATTCACGCCGGTCTAATGTCGTCCGCATAGCCAGCTCGCCTGCCAGCCACAGCCACTCGCCGAGCCAAGCATCACTCCCCCGGCAACGGACCCTCACTGGCCGCTCCATCGCTCTCCATGCATTCGATCGTCAAGACTGACGCTCATCTCGACATCTAGGCATCCGACATTCGCAACCACACCACAAGAGGGGGATTCGTCACACCACAGCCGTCATGGCGGCGCCGAGGCTGCCTCCGTCCTCGTCGAGGCGGCCGCAGCAGCCCGAGCTGGAACCAGATGAGGTGATCGGGGACTTCAGGCGAGGCAAGGAGATTGGAAAGGGCAGCTTTGCGACCGTCTACCTCGCCCAACACCGGAAGAAGAAGTCCTACGCCGCCGTCAAGGCCGTCCAGATGGCCAAGCTGTCTAAGAAACTCAAGGAGAATCTGGCGACCGAGATTGAGATCCTCAAAGGTCTCAAGCACCCGCACATCGTACAGCTGTTCGTGTGTACGGACACGCCGTCGTATATCTACTTGGTCATGGAATACTGCCAACTCTCCGACCTGGCGCAGTTTATGAAGAAGCGCCACCAGCTGCCCAACTTCCCGGAGACGGCAGACATCTTTCGAAAGTATCCCAACCCGGAATTTGGAGGCTTGAACGAGGTCCTCGCACGTCATTTCTTGAAACAAATCGCGAGCGCCTTGCAGTATCTCCGCTCGCATAACCTAATCCATCGCGACATCAAGCCCCAGAATCTCCTGCTCAACCCCGCACCCACCTTCATGGTCAGACAGAAGCCGGAAGATGTCCCCTTAGCTGCCAGCGAGGGTTCGTTGACTCCCGCTTCTGGTGTCGCCTCTCTGCCCATGCTCAAGATTGCCGATTTCGGCTTCGCACGCCATCTGCCGTCGACGTCCATGGCAGAAACTCTATGTGGCTCGCCCTTGTACATGGCACCAGAAATCCTCCGATACGAAAAGTATGACGCGAGAGCGGACTTGTGGTCGACTGGAACAGTCCTTCATGAAATGGTGGTCGGCAAACCGCCGTTCAGGGCACAAAACCACGTCGATCTGCTGCGAAAGATCGAAAAAGCCAACGACACTATCATTTTCGACAACAAGAACATGACTATCAGTCGCGGCATGAAAGATCTCATTCGAAAACTCCTAAAGAAGAGCCCCGTCGAGCGTATGACGTACGAGGCTCTATTCAACGATCCTGTTGTTGTTGACGAGATTCCTGGTCTGGCACCCGAGGATAAGCCACAGGAGAGGAGCATCCACGAGGGTCAGGTGACGGGTGCCGAATTCGCAGAGCTGAGCAGGAAGATGGCAAAAGCGATGGAGACTACGGCGCCCACGCCACACGCGGTTCCCGAGCCACCAAGTCAAGCGCGACGTTCGCAGGACGAAGTGGCCAGACGTGCTTCACGGAAGTCTTCCGAACAAGAACTACAGCAGCGGAAGGCCGAGGACGTGGCCCGACGGAAGTCGTCATCCGGCAGCCAGAACCAGCCTGAAAGCGCCGGGATCAGGCGCCAACCAAGCCAAAGAGAGCAACGCCGGCCGAGCATTGTGGCTCACATCACTGCTCCAGGACGTCAAGAACTTCACCAACAGCAGGCGCCCATGACCAACGCTCCTCCCATACAGAGACGTGCCAGTAGATCTTCGCCTTTGGCGGGACCTCCTTTAGTCCGCGAGCCAACGTGGGAGGCGGGGAGCGCCAGAGATGAACGTGCTGCTCGTGAGGCTCGTGAGCGAACGGCGCAAGAGGTTGCTTTCGAGAAGGAGTACGTCGTGATCGAGAAGCGTGCGGTAGAGGTCAATGCCTTTGCAGATGAGTTGGACGCCAACGCTCACTTGCTCAGCCATGCGTCCTCGTCGAATCACGGCGTCATGGTTCGGCGGGCGACGACTCAAGGGCAGCCAACTTCACTGACGGGCGCGACATCCTCCAGCCCTTCGCGGGCCATGCAAGTGGCCACTGGCAGGGTCTCTCACGCTCGCGGTGGATCGTTCGAGAGACGCTACGGGCCGTCGCCACAATCTGCCACCAATATGCTGACCAAGGCACTGAACGCTGCCAATGTGCGACTGTTTGGAGCCCTCGGGACCTCGCCTCCTTTTGGCAAGGGACAGTCTCCACCGCGCGGCTACACCGCATTCCCGGCATATCCATCTCCGCCAGCTGCTTTAGCTATCGGCGATGGCAGCGACTCTGCTAAACCCGTCGATGAGGATACCAAGCTTGTCCACATCATGGAAGATGCAGCACACCGAAGCGATGTTATTTTCGGCTTTGCAGAGGTGAAGTACAGACAACTACTGCCGGCTACACCTTCCTCCCAGGACGCACTCGGCATCCAGCAGATCGGAGCCCGAGAGAGTGATTCCAAGAGCGCGGACGAAGATAAAGACATGACCACGGTTGCCATTATCGGTGTTGCGGAGGAGGCATTGGTTCTTTACGTGAAAGCTCTTGCCATACTGACCAAGACTATCGACCTTGCTGGTTTCTGGTGGAACGAGCAGAAATCTCGGGCAGAGGGTGGCCCAAGCTCTTCGACTCCACCCACCACGGCTGCCAACCGGATTCTTGCAGTCGTGAAATGGTGCCGCAACCGATTCAATGAGTGCTTGGAGAAGTCTGAAGTGGTTGGGCGTAGACTACAAGTGGCGCAAAGACAGCTTCCCGAAGACCATCCTAGCCATCCTAGGCAGCACGATACCGACTCGGGCACCGAGATCGCGACTTCGGCAGAACACATCCATATCACCAGTGGTGTCACTGCCGAACGGCTGATGTTTGACCGGGCTGTGGAGATGAGCCGAGCTGCTGCCATCAGTGAATTGGTTGGAGAAGAGTTGAGCGACTGCGAACTGGGCTATAAGACTGCAGTCATGCTGCTAGAAGCAGTACTGGAGAGTGATGATGAGCCACTTGTTCGCAAGGCGAATCAAAAGAAAGAAAAGCCTGCAGGCGATGCTATCAGTGGGATGGAGACCGAGGACAGGCAGACTGTGCTCAATCGTAGGTGTTTGCGATGTAGATCTGCTCGCTCACTGCTAACATTTCCCCAGTCATTGAGGGAGCGCGAAATCGTCTGACTGCCCTACGGCGAAAGATGACCACCCCACAACAGCAGGTAGCAAAGCGCTCAAGCCTAAGCGGTACGTCAACGCCGAAGCCCACGAGCATTCCGTCGCCAGTATTAGCGACACCAACCATCGCGAGCACACCTCCACGGTGACCACGATAGCAACGCACACGCAAACGCAGATGCCCACAATTTTCCGATTTGTTTGAACGACGACGACGATGGCGCATATGAGATTGCAGCGCCCTTACCACGCCTTACAGATTGCGGATGTCTGGATTACTTTCCACGAATATATGAAGTGGTTTTGGCGTTTGACCCGGATACTGGACATCGGCGTTATCCTATAGTGGATTTTTCTTCCGGGACTGGCCAGCCGTGTTTTGAGCAAGACTGTATGCTTTTCTCTTCTCAGTATAGCAAACCCTGGACGCTATCGAATAGCGGAACACGATGTTGATGGCTGGCTACCACAAAGATCGAAGTAACGCAACATACGAGTGCGGCGCATATGATCGGCAGCATCGGAGGGCTTCCCGATCAATTGGCGCTTTTGGATGGGGAGGAGCTGGACCGGCGCAGAATGATTGTTTCTAGCATACCTTATGATACCATGCACGCGCGCCTCTCAAGACGGCGGCGAAGACTTCCGGACTGCAGGGAGAGAGATTGAATTGATACGAGGGCCACGGAAGTAGTGGGTTTCTTGGCTGTCACGTTTAGAGAACCTTTGATAGTCATGTCCTAATGGAAGATTGTCAACCCAGCGTGCTCGCTGCTCTTGTTGTAGATGAATATCCCAATGTTGGTGCCATATCCCAGTCGCTGGAACAGCTCCTTGTTGCAGATCGGCGGACGTCATTTTCGGCGCGTGCCATCAACCAGGATTTCCGCGTTGAGAGCTTCAGCAAAAGTCTGGCTGAAGCTCCAAAGCTCTCAACCGCAGCTCATCCCTTCCCCAATACCGCAGACAGATTGAGTGGATGGTTGGAAGCTGCCTCTTCAGAGCCTCCCGTCGACCTTGTTACCACTACCTCACTGCCACTCACCTCCCTCGCGCCATACACTCATACCGCTCACAAGCCACCACCAGGAACACCTCCACGAACAACACACTCGACCCCCGCTACCACCGACTGCCTACCTACCGAGCCATGGCATCCCTCGCAGTCCACTCAACCAAGCACAAGGTCTGCGTCGTCGGGAGCGGCAACTGGGGCACCACCATCGCCAAAGTCGTGGCCGAAAACGTCAAGGAAAACAGCGACATTTTCGAGGAAGAGGTGCAAATGTGGGTGTTCGAGGAAGAGGTTCAAGTGCCCAAAGACAGTAAACACTACGACGCCGGTTCGCAGTTGTGTCAGAAACCTCAGAAACTCACACAACTCATCAACGGCCTCCACGAAAATGTGAAATACCTCCCGAACATTCCCCTGCCGCACAACATCATCGCCAACCCGGACTTGGTGAGAGCGGTGGAGGGCGCGACGATCCTGGTGTTCAACCTGCCGCACCAGTTCATCGGCAAGACGTGCGACACACTCCGGGGCAAAGTGGTGCCCTTCGCGCGCGGGATCAGTTGCATCAAGGGCTTGGAGGTGACGGAGGAAGGGTGCGATCTGTTCTCGGACAGCATCGGGCAGAAGCTGGGCATCTACTGCGGCGCGCTCAGCGGCGCGAACATCGCGACCGAGGTGGCGCTCGAGAAGTTCAGCGAGACCACGGTCGCCTACGATCCGCCCAGCATGGACTCGCGGCAGCCGACGCCCGAGGCCACGCCCAGCACCAGTCCCAAAGCGAGCCAGACGGATCTGCTGGTGAGTGTGAACGGCGGTCGCGTCGAGGACGCGAAGAGCGGGCCCAAGACGAAGTTGGTCTCCTTGCCGGCTGAGTACCCTCCACTCAACCACGCGAATGTGCGGAAATTGTTCCACCGTCCGTACTTTCACGTGCGCATGGTGCACGATGTGGCGGGGGTGTCTCTCGGCGGAGCGCTGAAGAACGTCGTGGCTCTCGCCGCCGGGTGGGTGGATGGGCTCGGGTGGGGAGACAATGCCAAAGCGGCCGTCATGCGAGTGGGGATCCTGGAGGAAGTCAAATTCGGGAAGACGTTCTACTCCAACTCCTGCCGCACCGAGACCTTCACGGAAGAGTCGTGTGGCGTGGCGGACATGATCACGAGCTGTTCGGGCGGGAGGAATTTCCGGTGTGCGAAGATGAGCGTAAAGGAGGGCCGGCCGATCGATGAGATCGAGGAGCGGGAATTGAACGGACAGAAGTTGCAAGGCACGAGCACAGCGCTCGAGGTGAATGCGTTTTTGAAGAAGCAGGGCATGGAGAAGGAATTTCCCCTCTTCACCGCCGTGTACAACATCCTGAAGGGCAACGACAAGCCGGAGGAAATTCCGAAATTGATCGAGCAGGCAGATAAGTAGGGACGAGAGGGCTTTGTATGGAAGTGCATGTGTGAGTTCGGTGCATGAGCGTCGGAGACCAGGGAGGGAAGGGTGTACGGACGCATTTCTTTCGATCGCATGTTGAGACTAGCGAGGCGTTGTGGGCATGAACCGAGCATGGTCGATGGCACGGAATGGATGGCGTAGGATCGACAATCAAGAGCTCACAGGAGCAGCAGCAGCGGATACTAAGGAAGTCAACACTGACACGAGGTGGCATACTAGCGAGCTATATGTAGCGGCCGAAGCGCTCAGATCGTTATCCCCATCTTCCGCGTGAGGCTGACGGGTCCCCATCGAGACAGCGTCGTGCATTGGATGCGGCGTCCCCATCGAGTGCCGCTGCGCTTCCTGTGCGTTTGCGGAAAGAAAAGTCCTGCCGCGGCCAGATGATTTTATGCGAATCACGATATGGAACGGTCGTCTTTAGAAGCCCGTCCATCAGAGCACCCGAGGCGATATCCGGGCATTCTGGAGAAGCTGTCTTCGGGACATGGCTCGATATTGAGTATCGCGTATCGTGGAGAATTGACCACACGAATGTCGAGACGATCAGTATCAGCAAGCAGATCACCGTAATGCGCGTCGTATGAAGAATTATCTGCGGATATTGCTTGAACCATGGCATGACTTATTCCGTATAGACCACGAATGGAACACCAACGTCCGGTGCAGGTACCTGTTATGTGAGAGGGGCGCTGGATGACGCTGTCCTCTACCAATATACTCAATTTGGTGGTTTCTCGGGATGGCTGTCACAGCGGCGATCATGCATGGAGGAGTTTTTCCAAGGGGCTTGGAGAAGAGGGAGTTTCAGATTATCTGAAGGACAAAAGCCCCTTGCTGTCGTGAACCAGAATGCCATGGACTTCTTCCCGATGGCATACATGGCTCCAACGACAGCACACCAAGATCCCGACCTCGACGAATCGGGACTCACAGTCCTCCTGAATCAATCCCAATGACAGCGCACCATAGGATTCGCGCCAAGAAAGAGCGATACTACAGACCTTCTAGGCCGAGACATTCGAGCCGCCAAAACACCGTCGACTACACCCTCGTATATCCACCCCTCTAGTAGGCATCTACCGCAGTAGGTCCGCATCCCGAAGAAAGCGAAAGCCATGTCTCCAAGTCCATGCCGGACATATATAAAACCACCAGCCTCAGTGCCTTTCGCTTCCCCTCGCCGTCACGATCAACAAGTAAAACCCCAACCAACCAACCATCATGAAGCTCCTCATCACCCTCGTTCTCTCCTCCTCCCTCTGCTCCTCCTCTGCTTTCGCCTGGTGGGTATGTATGTACGCATGACACCTCGAACCCCTCTCTCACGCCCATATGTGTCCGCCCCAAAGCCACGAAAAACTGACGGAACGAAAAAAGAACTGCGTCACCAATCGAGGTCCCGCCGGCAGTTGTGTGGGAAATGGTGCTGACGAAGGGAAAGCTGAGTCGTGGTGTGCTTTCGTGAGTCGTCCCCCCCCCACCAAGCAGAACAAAAAACACCAAGGCGATTTTCCTTTTCGGGGTCTTGCCTGCGGGGGAGTTTTTTTTTGGAGTTCTCCCATGCTGAGCGGTGTCGAAATTTTTTCTGGCTGTGTAGAATCGACCATGCGACACACAGGGTAACGGGTGCACTCCGAACGATGGCGTGGATTCGAATGGGGCGCCGTCGGATTGGGCTTCGTGCTCCTGATCAAACTCTTGTCCAGCTTGTTAAGACGACGACCATCGAACGAACGCGGGAAAATTGGGGGTTTTGAGAGGAGTTGGGAAGGCTCCGCACGCGAAGTCCGATCAAGGAGACGCTTTTGATCCAGGGAGCTCTTTGGGGGGAAAAAGAGCCTGTGTGTGTGTATATATGCTATATACATTACGTGTGGATTCTGACAAGAATTAGTACTCAAATCGTCCCCCACCTTTCCTCCTGCTCCACGTTCTTCATGCTTCTTCTTCTTCTTCAAGTTCCTCCTCCTAGCGTGCCGGCACCACGCCGACGACGCTTTGCGGGTTCCTGAAAACATCTTGGGCATCCCACTTGCCCTTGATCCTCTGCAACGTCGGCAGATTGCCGCCCCAGTAGGCCTTCTGCGGCGCCTTCAAGGCGTCGTCCACGTAGCCGGCGTAGGCGCTCTCGTCGACACCGGCGGTGTTGTTGATCACGAGGCCGTTGAGGTTGTTCAGGAAGGCCTTGGAAGTGGCGCTGACGGGTCCGCTCAGGTTGACGACGTAGGACTGCAGCCAGACGAGGGCGTCGCGGTGGTAGTAGGCGGTGGCGTGGGCGGGGACGGAATTGATGGCGCCGCCGGCGAGATCGAAGAGGATGAACCACAGCGCCGTGCCCTTCTCCACCTTGTCCAGATAGGAATAGACTTTCTTGATCGTGCCGCGACTCATCAGGGTCTTGTCAGTGTATTTTAAGGATTTTCCGTAGAAGTGGCCGGGCGTGTGCGAGCTGAAGAGGCTGGAGAAGACTTGGGAGAAGGTGGTGCCGGCGGGAAGTTGGCTGAGCAGGGGAGACTCCGCCGCTTCGGTCACGAGGCCCAGGATCGAGGTCAGGTTGAGGTTGGGCAGCACGGCGCTGAGGAGGCCGAGGTCGGTGGTGTTGGTCACGATGTCCACAATGCCGGAGTAGCGGAGGTTGGTGAAGACATCGTGGAGGACGGTGGAGTTGAGGACGGCGATCAGACCCTTCAAGGTTGTGCTGTTTGAGGCTTTGATTTCCTTGATCACGGTCTCATATTCGCCGGCTTTGATGGCGGGGGCGAGTTGTTGAATGCCTGCGACGAGCTCGAGGATGGAGCTGGTGGGAAGGGAAGGGAGGACGGAAAGGAGGCCGGTCGATTCGAAGTCTTCGAGCAGAGCGATCGAGGCGGTGAGATTGAGCTTGTCTAGGACAGCGAGGAACGTTGAGGTGGGGATAGCTTGGGACGTGAGGGCTTTGAGACCGACTTTGTCGAAGTCAGACTGGGAGCCGAGGAAGTTACCGTTGATAATAGAGAAGCCTTCGTAAACGTAGATGGTGGAGCCGAAGGCGTGGGAGAGGTTCTTTTGGGCAATCAAAGCTTGCCAGCCGGAGAGGACTGTGGCGGATGTGCTGAAGTTGCCGGGGAGGAGGTAAGAGTAGTCGATGGTTTGGGGTAGTGCGTGAGTCTTAATCGTGAACTCTGTCACGATGCCGAAGGACCAACCTGCGCCACGGATGGCAAAGAATAGGTCCCGGTTCTTCGATTCGTTGGCGATGACCACTTCTCCTTTCGCAGTCACAACTTGTACTTGTACAATCTGATCTGCTGCCAGGCCATACAAGCGTGAGCCAGGTCCTAGCCCACCAATCGTAAAGTGACCGCCAGTTCCAATTGATGAAATCGCGCTGAATACTCCCAGACGGTTGACTGCAGTGAGCTGCTCTCTGACTGCTCCAAGGAGCGTCCCGGACGAGAAGCTGGCGCAGCCAGTCTTCTCATTATAAGTGAAACCGGTGAGGCGTTCAAGATTGATCGATAGCGATCCATTCTTTCCGCCGAGACCTGCACGAAATCAGCGGATGCGTCGAAAAGTCTCGCAGTGGCGTCTTACCAAAGTTCAGGTAGTTATGTCCACCGCTCAACGCCTGAACTGCTATCCCGGCGGCATGGGCACATGTCACCAACTGCGCAACCTGATCAACAGAAGTAGGAAATGCTATTGCTGAAGGATAGTAGATGTGATCCAGGTTGTAAACATCGAGATCGGTCTGGTAATTCGAACTGGTCGGAAAGGCGTAAAGGCTCGAGTTCCCTCCAACAGCAGCTGCGACGCACGAAGAGTATGCGTTGACGTCCGGCTGGCCAGGCAATGCAGCGACGAAGCCGACCGCGAGGCCAACCAGAAAACCAGATCTTGTCCGCATTATTACAGAAGGAGTGGTATGGTTCCGTGTAAGTGAACTTACATCTGTATTTGGGCACTGGCGTGGCCGACCGATTTAATAAAAGGGACATTTCAGGTCCTCCCTTGCGGTTCTGGGAGATTCGTATTGCCTGCATCGAACACTTGGCTGCTACAAGGTATGATGCCAAACGAAGTCTACTAGGATTGGCATACCAGTGAAGAACAGGCCCCCAGGTGCTTGAAGGTCTCGCCTCCGATGTAGCGTGGCGTTCATTGAACTGTATCATGGGTGAGGCCTGAGCATGAGCACGAGGATGGACACATTCCTGAGCCGGCAGTGTGCGGCAGTGGCAAGACCCACGTCCATATGTTTCGAAATTAGCTCGTTCCTTGTCTGCCACGAGATCGCGCGGAGGCGCAGGATCCTTGCCAGAAGCAATGCCCCTCTCGAATCACTTTATTTTACCCGTTCACGTGGAGTTTCTCTTCTCCAGACCGATACTGTATGTGCTTCAAGATTTTGGCAGTAGAGCTTGTCCAGATCACCGGGAATCAATCAGGACGGTCCAACACACTGGTCGCCACAGCTGGTGAGCTGGGTACCTGAAATGCCGGACTAAGGCGTGCTCCAATCCTGGCCTGGACCCAGGGCACGAGAGACGAGTGATCTCTAGTGATGCTCCATTTCCGAATTTCGGAAAGTCGTGTATTATCTTCCGTCATCCGTGTTGACTACTGTATGTCAGAACTTCCGAATCGTCCGCATGAATGGCACGTCGAGGTGAATGGCGCATCAGACCCGACATATCGCCCGTTCTTTCCGGATGGGAAGAAGCCGTGGCCTTGAACCCAGCTAGATGGTCCCTGGCACCCGGTTGGTTTGCGTGGGAAAGTTTCGATAGAAGACCAGATCATCGTCTTGATGTTCTGACGGGTTCTACCGAAACTTCGCGACGCAGGCGGCAGAGCAGAAGCAGTCGCACTCGACATCCCAGGCGCGCAGTTTTGGGAGATGGATTCAAAACAGTCACCCCTTCAACCGCCGTTTGTAATCAGTACTGGACATGACGCGCTTCATCGTGTCAGGCAGAAAAGCACAGACTTGATGAGATCATCTCCATGGTAGCCATCGATTATCAGACTTACGCGGCCAGTAGGGGATAGTTCATTGGTCTAGCGATAGTCATCGTCCAGACTGGGAAATCATGCGGTACACAACCGCGCAATTAAGAACAAGAGTTGTTGCGATTCTTTTGCGGTATGATGTGCTCTGACAGCAGCTGGGATGAGTCGATACCTAGCTGCTTAGCCGCTGTGGCGTATGGTGCACAAAGGATGCCATTGGCAATGAGGACTGACGAACTCTTCGGCATAGTAGAAGGGCACTCTCCTGACCAGGGCAGCACGCCAGGACAGCCGCTTAATTCACGGCGGTGACGAAGCGCTCGGGCAGCCCAGACATGCTCTCCCACCCGTCTTATACGTTCACCTTACCAAGTAGCACGCCACAGCGCGACATTCCGGGCAGAGAAGAATGGGAAGATCTGAAGCAGGACGCGTGATAGCAACTAGCGATCTTGCACACCTCGTTCCGGTCAGGTAGTCTGTTTCGGAGATGAAAATGCATCGTAGACGCGGTAGTGCAACTTCAAATCGGTGTTTTTGTACCAACGGTAGCGAGATGAGCGACGATGGCGTTGAGGGTCGCCAAGTCTGACAGCTGCTGCGATTGCATGGGCCGTGGCTATTGTCGGGCACTCTGTGCTCGTTGACTGCTGCTTCTTTCAAGCCGCGAGCTTCGAAGTAGCATTGAGTCGCTTTGTCGGCAAATTCGACTTTGGGTTCTCTGAAGAGGCGTGCGCTGAAAAGCTCGGCATAAAGCGCATATTACCATGAAATGTAGCATCAACAATCGCATCCGTGTGAGGTGTTTGGCGTCGCTCCGTGTAGCCACTTCGCCAGGCAAGGTGTGACTCCTTGGATTGCGAGCCACCATTACTCCCCAGTAGATCTACGGCCGTAATCTGCAGACATCGCTGGACCGGCAGGGTTAGCTCGGTAGAGGGTGTAGATTGCATGTAACAACCCTGTCCCACTCAACGTCAACACAATCTCATCAGACGTCTTCTAGAAAAGCAGTGTTGTTTGAGATGCAATTCCGGGCATGATCCTCGACAAATACCATATCTTCAAACATGTCCCGAGGAAGGTCGTTATGACGATGTCTGGACCGCGCTCCTTGAATTTTGCATATACTTTTCGGTGGGCGCTTCATCTCTCCATAACGCAAGACTGAAACGGCTGGTGGATTCGAAGATTATCAACCCTATCGGGCGAATGATACTTGACCGATCGCCTTCAGCTGCGAAGCCTGCTCTGCGAGATGGTTCATGGGGTATCGCTAGGTGGAGAGGCGTATGCTCTGATGTCGGGCGTATCGACCTTTTGCATGTACAACCCAGGGTGGGTACATCGCTGGCGCAAATGCATTCTGTGCCTGTCAGTGGTTGTTATATGGTGCTATGGCGTGCGTGATGTGGGATGCAGGACTGAGGTGAGTGTTGATTGAAGGTCCAGTCGCCGGGGACCTCCATCAACAATGCCAAGCCAACCCCGGGCTCGAACTACCACCCTGCTTCTCTGCCACCAGACACTGCTCATTAGTTCGAAGGGCGACGCCTCACATATCCTCAGACTGACTTCACGTACGGACCAGACAAGACCAGGTTTGCTCGAAGGGCGATGGCTGTAGACGTTCCGCCGTTTGCCAGCTACATGGCACGTCTGACGATATGTGGGACTTCCTCAACAACATGACTACGGCAGAGAACACTGACCGAGGTCAGTGAGCTCATGGAGACATGTTTGCATCCGAAAACAGCCGGTATCGGTTCCGCAGACGAGGCATCCCGATTCCCTAGCCAAGGTGCTTCTCATTGCTTACCAAATATTCCTTCGTCAGCTCGGCCATAACAAATCGCCGAGATCCTACAGTCCGAAGGCTCGAGGACAGCTGCGATACGCCTGATGCACCTCCCTGGATGTTCGTATAGATTGTGAAAATGTCCGAGACAGTGCGGAGAAAACACAAACGACCGCGACCTCAGAGCAGTTGTGCCATTTGCCATCGCAGGAAGGTCAGTAGATGTGCTTGAAGGAGAAGCTTGGCGTGTAACAAGTCTAGGACTAATACAAAGAAGGTCAGGTGCGATAAGAAGCTCCCTTGTGGACCGTGTCAGAGACATGGCTGTGCAGACGACTGTCGCTTTGATGGACTAGGACCTACAGAAGAAGAAGAAGAAGGAGAAGAGCATGTTTCAGCCTCGCACGAGGCAACTAATCCCAGCGAGCTTCGGCGAAATGACGTGAACGGAGGGCACTCATTTGCCAGCGACTTCACATCGCAGTTGACTCCAGAGAGCCTTTCGCTCCCTTCCGTCGACCAATCTTCGGGCCACTCCGCTGGGAAAAGTGATCCTTATGGATCTCGCTTTGATACTCATGACTGGCCGAGCAATGGGCCATGGCGAGGTCGTACTCACTCATCTGGTGTGCTTCAACAGCTGGATCCCGTGATGGCCTACGTAGGGAGAGAGTGGCTGAGCGACAGTCAGCTGCACGACGACGGAACCATTCTCAGCCGTGCCCTCGAAGTGAACAATTCCAACAATGTACTCAAAGGTACGAATGACGCTTTGGACGGCGGCGTCTACGATGAGGTGTCCCACGTCGCCACGTCTTGTGATCTCACGTTGAGGTACTTTGACACATGGAACACTGTATTTCCCCTGGTCGACCGCGAGGCATTCGGAAGAGACTACAACAGCATGCTCGCGGAACCGAGAAGCATGCCGATTTGCTTCGTGATTAAAGTCCTGGTCATGCAAGCACTCGCCAATGCCACTTACCCTCCCAATGAGGCACCGATTCCCAAAGAGACTGTCAGAAGATGGCTGGACTTGGCCTCCGCCATACCTGCCTCGGCCTTGGCGTTCGGTGAAATCCATGCGCATTCGGTCCAAATGTTTACCTTGATCAATTTGGCGGATCAGGTTTTATCCTTGGACTCGACAGGTGGTTACATCAAATCAGGCGCGGTTGTCCGCTCAGCCATGGTTCGGGGGATGCATCTGAGCAGACCTGCGGCCGCATCATTAGAGGGTGAGATTGATGAACACCAACTATGGCAGAGTGTGGTAGAAATTGATCAACATGCCTGCCTCGCCGCCGGGATGCCGCCTTCTGTACCCACGACTTTGGAGACTGACAAAAGCGTCGATTCATCTTGCCGCAGTGACAATCTCGTTCAGGAGCTGGGACGAGCAGACCTCCAGAAAGTTCTCTCCGAGACTCTGCCAATTCGGCACAAAATTCTCTTAGCTCTTAATGGCGAGAATCATCTCAGGTTCGAACAGGTCGTGGAACTCAGTGATGAGCTTACTCGTGCCTTTGCGTGTGTCTCCATGCGCAAAGATGTTCCATCGAGTCTGGAGACCTTCCAGTACAAGTACGTGACATTTGTATACGGCAGATTCCTCGCAGCGCTGCACCGACCCTTTGCCACAATGAGCGATCCTGCGTTCTTCTTATCCCGCAGCATCGCCGTCCGACTCGCCAAGCGTCACCTGCGAGAGCTATCCGCCGCATACTATCGGCAAAGAGACATCGACCCCTTTGCCGGTCTCCTTCCAGGCAACGGCATCATGTTTCGCTCCGAAGCACTGCAGGCCCTGCTAGTCTGCTGTCACGAGGCGATTCGAAATGACAACGAGATGCAGATGGCCCTCTCACCTCCAGAAGAAGGTCGTGCTTCTGTGCTGGATGCCATCAAAGCTGTCTTTGGCATTGCGGAAGAACGAGTGAAGCTTGGTGAGCTGCCCGAACGGTTTTTCTTGGCGCCCGCGATGGTGTATGCGCATACTCTCACGTTATCGCACGCCAGCCAGGATTCTGATGAGTACCGGCATGCCATGTCGGAAGCTGGACGAGCGGCGCTGATGGTACTAAATCCTTGTCATGGAAAGGATTGCGTGCAAGTATTCCCGGAATCAACATGACCAACTTTACTGCTTGGGGAATGTAAAGACGGACAGGCGTTTTCCTGGAGCGCAGAAGGCCTTTGTGCAGGTTCGAACAGTACTCCTTGTGATATATCTTGCGGTGCAGGAGATGGTCGAAATGGAATCAAGATGAAAGGGGAGCATCATCGTCAGATCCCGTAGTGGAGCTGATCAGTAATGAATGAGACAGAGCAGCACGACCAGAGCCGAGCTGTCCCAGGTGTTGATTCCAAATCCCTGCCTGGACCTGTCAAGTCGAGATCGTCCCGAATATTTCACTATCTCCAAGTCCAACGCCAATGGCTACAGTGTGGTGAGGAGGGAAGAGAGCATAGATAGAACGTTTCCGACAGATGCCGAGGGAGAAATACGGGTTCAAGACGGTACAGAGCAGTAGTCAAACGATATAATGCAGGGAGCTCGTGCGGAGAGGTAGATCCAGGAAACATTCGGTGCACACAGCTCACGCACCTACGAGTTTTGTGAATCGCGAATCTCTGTTCTTCACCTCAAACAAGTCGTGCAGCGCTGAGGCATCGGTTGAACGGTCACGAGCGTCTCACTCATTCCGTCCAGGCTCAAGCTACACCGGACCGGCATGGTCCTGTCCACGTCTGCGCATACCCTCTGACATCCACAAGCATTGCTCCAGCGTGTCCGAAAAGCTGGCTAGAGTTTCTCGTTGGAAACCGGTGTTAAGCAACCTTGGTGGTGGGGGTGAAACGCTTGTCCGACAACCTTTTTCCGTCATGTTGCGATGGCATGCCGATAGCGTTATCGACACGGTCCGTCCAGACACTTGGTCGCAGCAGAGGAGGGTTGGGGCGTCGCCTTGAACCGCGGTCGGGCTGGATGCTATCCGGAGTCGATGGGCATCTGGGGGGGGTGGCATGCGGATATATGTCTGAGGAACGAGGGTCACGCGTCGACGGTTACGCGCGACGCGAAATGAATGCTGCATGCGCTCTACTGATAGCCTTAGTGTGCCTCGAAGGTGGGACGTCAGCTTGCATCTTGTTGCAGACGGGCCCCCTGGTGTGAATTGTTGGTGCGAGAAGTAGCGGGAGAAGGATGCTGGGCGCCTGCAGCTGCCTGAGCCTGAGCCTGTTCGTGGCGAAGTGAAGTTGAAGCCTGCGGATGGCGCTGAGGTCGACACGATCCCTGGTCATGGTATAATAATAATGTTAATACTACATCGTTCAAAACTGTTGCTGAAGTCGCAGGAAGGCAGAACGATCAATGGTGGTACAACGTCGCCCCTCACGACGGCGAATTTTGGCATGGGTTTAGGGTTGGGTCGCGTAAATTTCCATAGCAGAAGGACCTGTACAGTCGGCCTGCGCTCATCACATGAAACGCGAGCCTTGAGACCTGCACGCACTTGGACGCGTGAGCTCGCCTCCTGACTGGCATACCCTTTCGCCCTCTGCCATATCGATACTTGCTATAAGCGCTCCCCCTCGGACGGAGCCAGACGAGCCCCCACCATGGTCAGCTTCCAATGCGAAGGCAAGTCTCCCCCTCCCGCAGGACTCTGCGTCGCATGCGATCCCACATCGTACTAACAGGACATTGCCTTAGGCTGCGGCGACGTGCTCACCAAGAAGAAGCTCAATCAACACTATAACCAGTGCTGGGCTCCCGTCTCGTGCATCGATTGCATGACCACATTCCCGAATGGTACCTTCCAGTCGCATACGTCGTGCATGACAGAATCCGAGAAGTACTACGGCCAATACCACCGACCCGAGAAAGAGAATAAGAAGAGCAATAAGGGTGAGAAGCGCAAATCCATGAACGGCAATCATTCCACGGCAATGGTGGCCAAAGGCGCATACGTGGAGGATGCGATGGAAGGGGACGAGATGAATGCGGTGGCAGTGATAGATGTCCCGCCGAGGGCACCTACACCACCACAAGCTGCGGAGCCAGCCGCTCAGCTGGAAAGTGTCAATGTGTTTGACTACCTCGTGAGTGAGGCAACCCCGAAGGCAGCTGCTCAGCTCGGTGCGCCGGACGCGAGGAGAATGTTGGAGCAAGCGACACCATACGGACCAGATTCGCAACACTCGGAGCACTCGAACGGCCATGGCTCGTCGTATCTGTCGCGTGGGTATTCCTACGGGAATGCGCCCCTCCAACCTGCCTTCGAACGGTACGATTCCTATGCTAATCTTGCCGACTCGCAAGGCTCCTTTGTCACTCCTGCACCGAAAGAGCACAAGAAGGACAAGAAAGACAGGCGAGGGACAGAGAAGAGCGATAAGAAGCGCAAACGCAATGTGGAAGATTTGGATCTGTCGAGCGTCAAGCGACCGGTTTCCCGAGACCAGACAATGCTCGATGCGCCTTCGACAGGTGGGAGAGTACTACACTCCGGTCTGACGGGAGGTCTCGGGCGATTGGTCACAGACACGGAATTCTACGACGATCGAATCGATGCGGGACCAACCCCCATCAGCCCTTCGAAACGCAGCAAGAGGGAGAAGGAGTTGGTCGAAGCGAAAGACTCCAAGAAAGATCGACGAAAGTCATCATACGTCTCCTACTCCACCTCCAAAGCCCCTTCAAGCAAAGACGACCGCCGCCACCGATCTCGTAGTCCCGAACGAGAGCGACACCACGACCGTCACGACAGACATCATCGCTCCCGCCGCTCCGACTCCTACTCCTCTGAAGACCGCTCCCGAGCCAGTCGGAAGAGCCGTGCCATTGAATATCCTTCCCATCGCCCCACCTCCGTCCAACCCACCTCCTACAACCAAATCATCTCCTACTCCTCCCGGGCCGAACTGTTCCTGTCGTTCGTGACCAAAGGTCCCGACAGCCAGCACGGCTTGTCGATCAACAAGGTCCTGAAACGATATCATCGGGAACGCGATGTGAGGGGCGAAGAGAAGGAGGAGGACGATAAGGAACTTTGGAAGAGTTTGCGGTTGAGGAGGAATGAGCGGGGCGAGATTGTGGTGGTCTTATAGGAGATGATGCTGGGCGAAGGTGGGGTTGATTCTTGCAGGTGGGATGAATGGTTTCATGATACTTATGGCGGACACGGTCGAACGCGAGGGTTATGTAATAGGTTTTCGTATGAATTGGTGGAAGACGATCATGGCGGCACAGCTCGTCTTCTTCTCTCGGATCGTGTTCGACGGTCTCCTGTCATGCCCTGTCCATTTATTAAAAGACCATCCCAATCAGCCAGTGGTGATATCAGCCCTATCTGGGGCCGAAAAGGTATGGATCTGGAACATTGGGCCTTACAGGGCACTCGAACGATAGGCGTGTTGAAGTCCTGGCATAGGCGACATTATCCGTGGATGCAGGGCGAGCTATTATGCATCGCGTAGGATTCTCGCGAACTAGCCCGGGAATGTCGGGCCGTATAAGGGTACGAGTGTGATGATCGGATCAGTCGGGAGATATATCATGAGGACTGGAGTTCTGCTGTGCACCTCTCGCATGGCAGTAGCCTACGCACGAGATCAGCAATGTCGAAGCCGAGTCTCGTCTTCGTCCATGGCTCGTGGCACTCACCCGCACATTTTGGGCCTATCATCGAGGAGCTGGAGTCGAAGCATTCGTATCGATGCGTCGCAGTCGACCTTCCCAGCTCGCAGACTCCAGACACCCAGCCTGCAACGCTGGCGGACGATACACGAGCGGTTCGCGATGCGGTGACCGAAGAGCTCGATGCCGGCCGGAGCGTCGTCGTCGTCGCTCACTCGTACGGCGGAACTCCCACGAACAATGCCCTGGCAGGTCTTGACGCGAGTGCCCGGAAAGCCAAGGGCCTCGACCATTGGGTTCGAGGCATCGCGTTCCTCAACGCCATCCCATTACCGGCCGGGACATCTTTCATCGAGAGCCTCGGAGGGAAGCCTCTACCCATCCACGATCTTCGAGGTGATTCCTGCTGGGTGGGAGAGCCAGGTCCCGAATTTTATTTCTACAACGAGATGGAGGTGGAGGATCAGAAGTCCTGGGCATCTTTGCTCCGACAACAGAGTTGGCTCGCGTACGAAGAGAAGACCAATTACGCGGCGTACATGGACTTTCCGTGCTGGTACCTGAGTTGTCAGAACGACCAGGCTCTGGTCGCTCCCGCCCAGGAAGGCATCATCGCTGGAGCAGTGGGAAATGGGGCCAAGATTGAGGTTGTCAAATTGGGTGGGTTGGTCTCTCCAAACATGAAATGCCCCAGGCCAGATGGCTGACTTGCGTGGCAGAGGGTGCGGATCATACGCCGTTCCTTGGCAAGCACATGCGGGCGACCATCGATTTCATTCAGGGAGTGGTCGAGTCGACGTGATGTACCTGTGCATGTGTGTATGCGTGATGGAGTTACGAGGTACGAGGGACGAGGGGGAAGATGCGATTACGTCATGCACCGCCACAGACGGAGCCACTCCCGAAGACAACAAACCCGTTTCTCACGCTCTGCTTGCTTTTGCTTCCCCCTTTGACTGTTCGCCATTGAACAGTGGCGACTGCGTGTTGTCGGAGATACTGACCTGCTCGGGTTGCAGCCGCATACCATCCAGTACCAGTATCAGGGATCGATCCCGTAGCACGCGTCTGTCGCGTGGAGTGGAGAGCTCTGGGAAGCGCCGAAGTTTACCCGCCATCAAATGTTCTCCATCACCAAAGACGATGGGTATGGCGGCCATCGGAAAGAAAGCTCGACCTCGGGTGCCGCGATCCTGGGCGCCTTCATCCCGACCTTCATCATTGCCCTAGTCAATGTCTTCGCCTTTCTACTCGTCCGGAACTATTTCCGAAAAGTGTATGCGCCGCGGACTTTCTTGGGCACTATACCAGAGAAGGACCGGACACCATCGTCTCGCGCCGAAGGCACATCATGGCTCCAGGACTTTAGGAATTTGACGGATCGTTTCGTCCTCCAGCACAACTCCCTGGACGCCTACCTGTATCTGCGATTTCTCAAGTTCATCATCTACATCTGCTTGGCTGGAGCTCTCTTGACATGGCCTATCCTCTTCCCCATCAATGCCACAGGTGGAGGAAACGCCAGCCAGCTCGACAGGATCAGCTTCAGTAACATTGCGAAGAACGACCACCTCTGGGCCCACACGGTCGTAGCATGGGTCTTGTTTGTGGCCATCTTTGCCGTCATCGCCGTCGAGCGGCTGCAGCTCATTGGAATTCGCCAAGCTTACTACTTGAACGAGACCTATGCTTCGAGGCTTTCGGCACGGACAGTGTTGTTCATGAACGTTCCGGCAGATGCGGCTCGACCTGAGAATCTCAAAAGCCATTTCGGTCGCCAGGCAGAACATAGCTGGCCGGTGAAGGATCTAGGGGATTTGGAAGAAGTGGTCGAGAAGCGGAATGGAGCTGCGTACAATCTCGAAGCAGCCGAGCTGGACTACATTACTAAACACACCAAGTTACGCAAAAAGAGCCGACCAGCCACCAACGGCGCAGATGGTGCTGCTGTGGAGCAAGCACGATCGCCTCTCGCAAAAGCAGCCAGACCTACTACCCGGAAATCAATGTTGGGGGGGTCCAAGGTCGACCGCATAGATGCCGCGAGGAAGGAAGTGGTAGATACTGTCAAGAAGCTCGAGGCTCACCGAGCAGCGCCCGGTAGAAACATCCCGCATGAGTCCGCCGTGTTCGTGGCATTTTCCAGCCAGGAGGCTGCGCACAGGGCCTTCCAGCAGGTCAATTTTCACCCGCGCTTGCCGCTGCAGGACCGGTTCCTGGCTGTGCAGCCGAAAGAAGTGCTATGGAAGAACGTGCAGATGCCAGTGGCTGTGCGTGCATCGAAGGCGTCGCTGGCCTTGGCTTTTGTCATAGCATTTACGATATTCTTTTCGATTCCTGTCGGCCTTCTCGGCACGCTGAGCAATGTCAAGGAATTGGCGGACCGAGTCAAATGGCTGGAATGGCTGAAAGACCTACCTGATTGGATTCTCGGTCTACTGGTTGGCTTCGTGCCGCCGGCTTTGACGAGCTGGTTTGTGTCGTATGTGCCAAAGCTGTTCCGACACATTGCCAAGCTGTCGGGAGAGCCGACCACGCCTCAGGCAGAGCTGAAGACGCAGGCTTGGTACATGGCATTCCAGGTCTTTCAAGTCTTCCTTGTCACGACCTTCTCGTCTGGAGCTGCCGCCGTCGCTACGAAGATTGCAAAGGATCCCACGTCTGCTCCAGATCTATTGGCCGAAAGCTTGCCCAAAGCTTCCAACTTCTACCTGACCTACTTCATCCTGCAAGGCACCACGAGCGCCGCGTCCAATCTGCTTGATTACACTGAGACTTTGGAATATCTGTTCTACGAGTATTTCTGGGACAAGACTCCTCGCGAGAAATTCAACACGTTCGCTCAGATGAGGGGCACCCCTTGGGCTTCGTGGTATCCGAAATTCACGAATTTTTTGATTATCGCTGTGGCTTATGCCTGCATTCAACCCTTAACACTGGGTTTTGCTGGCATTGGTCTCTTCTTTTACTACCTGTCGTATCGATACAGTCTTCTCTATGTCAGGCAGACCAAGACTGATACGAAAGGAGAGGCCTACAAGCGTGCTCTACAACAGATGCCGACCGGACTGTATCTCGCCGAATTGGCATTGATTGGTCTCTTCAGTGCTCGCAAGGCTGCCGTCCAAACAGCACTCATGATTGTGCTTGTTGTCATCACTGCTATCGGTAATTTCTTGTTAGATAGGATGCTGCGGCCTCTAGAGCTGTATCTCGGCGTAGATAAATGGTCGGAGCCAGAGCAAGAAAATCTGCTGGCTGAGGAAGACGGTGTTGATACCGACGATACGGCAGCTGTTCACGCTTCAGCTCATGGTAGGCGACTTGGTCTCAAGAAGCTGCCTGACCCCATGTCAAGACGACTTTCGGACTTCTTCGACTCGATCATCACGGCTTCTCGCGACCA
This sequence comes from Pseudocercospora vitis, assembly GCA_026120125.1. NCBI lineage: Eukaryota > Fungi > Ascomycota > Dothideomycetes > Mycosphaerellales > Mycosphaerellaceae > Pseudocercospora > Pseudocercospora vitis. Next base: position 350,279 of record JALRML010000023.1, on the reverse strand, counting down.
AGCTCAATCTTGGCTCCGGCAGGAACAAGATTCCGGCGACGATTCCGTTCAAATAAGTGAAGACGATATCAAGAAGGCTTATGTGGCTCCAGCCTTCACTTCAAAGACACCTAAGTTGTGGATCCCTCGAGACCAGTATGGCATTTCCAAGCAGGAGATCGAGCAGAACGACAGAGAAGGGATCACCACGACTGACGAGGCGGCGGAGGTCGACGAGCACGGAAAACTGCATTGGAATCACAACTTCGAAGAGATCCCCATCTTCTCGAAGCCGAAGATTATCTGAGCTCTCTCGTTGCGCGGATGATGAGCTTCATGAAATAGCTTGTAAATGATGATACCAGAATGTGCGACACTCTGTAGAATAGTATGCCAAAAGTTCGAGCGCACATTTCACCTTATCCCACGACTCAATGCCCCGAGATTCGCCACCAGGACATTTCTGACAGTTGAGAAGACGTGTGTTGCTCATGTTGAGACTCATACAGGTGTATTCATATCTTTGCCAACGAGAGAAAGTTTTGCATCGAAGTTTCCCGCCGCAATCACCCTTTTGGTCGAAGCCGTCCTGCCCCACATCACTCCATTCCTCTCGCAACACCAATATGGGACATGTAAGCAATTAGCCGATTGCCTCAGGCTCAAATTTGACGTGGTCGCATACTTCATGTGCTAATACTGCAAGGATCTATCATGGGAACACCCAGATGAAATATTATCTATTCGATCAATATAGAAAATGGTATCATTGACTCGAAATCATGTAGCACTCTTGCTCTTTCTTTCGACCGGAAAGAGCGAGCGAGCGAGACATGATCTCTAAATCTGTATGACCACAAACCCCAAGTCTTGGTGTCACATCTCAATGTCTTGTAAGTAGAGCCCCTGACTGACGTACTCGCCCCCAAAGAGCCGTGAGAATGCCGTCTTATATCAATCGCCTTGTTTGGAGAGTACACTAGATATAGCGCCACGCGTCAAAAGGACTCCGAAACTACACTTTTGCCCTACACAACGCCTCTTGTATGCTCAGAGAGCGTCAGTCTTGTCTGACTCACAGACATGTCTTGGTTGCCCTAAGTCTTTATCTCGGTCCCTTGGAGGCTCCTAGAGAGCCGCGTAAGATATCAATCGTGCTTACCACTGTAAACAGATCGATCAAGCATCTTACCCCTACATTGGCCTCAGCTATAACAACCGATCAGGCTCCTCCACCCTGTACCAAAACTCATCTACCACAGTCAATATACGCACGCCACTATAGGCTATGGTTACACAGTCGTTGCGAGCGAGCCAGGAGCAAACGAAAGCGACCCTTGAAGTGTACGAAGTCTTCATTACAGCCAACGTATGCCCCACCTACATCGGAACAAGTCTTTACATTGAGACGGACCCAAGAACGAAGAACGGCATTTCATTCCATACCAAAGAGGCGACGGGAGGTCCACTGGAGTTCGAATCGAAAACCTCTGCCAGGCCTCCGAACACGCACCTTCGTCTACGTTTTGACAAGCTGGGTACTGTTCAAAAGTCAGCTCTACCACAGTTGCAAGCGTTTTGCAAGTTCGTTGAAATCCCCAATGGACCTGGTGACACAAATAATCGGAGGAGATTATGGGCTGAAAATGCGAGGACGCAGTTGGAAACGGAGGGCATTCTCCGTGGGGTTGGGGTAGTCGAATAGGACGGGAGCAAGAAAAATGCGGTAGGTCTGCGGCTAGCCGAAAAAGCGCTGCCGTCGAGCATGATTGGCGCTGGTTCGTCATTTCACTGGTGGGATAAGGCGTGAAATGGCTTGGGAGGGCAGCACGTAGCCGTAGATCACCTGTCAGTACACAGTTCTAGTCACAACCTCCCCATTTGTTGAACAGTCTGTCCGTTCCTGGAGAGTACGCTCCCGGCAATCTGATTGCTTCTGCAAGCTTGAAGACGATTAGATGAGCACTATACATAAGGAACTACGAGACATTACATGCTGCCGATATCTTCTTCGTTTTTTCGTGCTCCACCTCCTCTACCACATCAGTAATTGCGGAATGGCAGTTTGAGGAGCTTGCAAAAGGCGTGAATGAACGCCTCTTTGCCGTACACCTCCAAAACATCCGGCAATACTGTACACCACCACTGCTCCCGGTAGGTATAGAAAGTGCCCTGACTGGCCCACTCCCACCACTGAGGGTACCAGCCGGACAGTTCCCAATCGAGAAGGGTGACGGTGTAGACTCCACTTCCATCCTCGTTAACTCCAGTCTTGTTGACCATGATATTCTTCGGCACCAGGTCACCATGCGTCCAGACCGGGCGAGAACCCTCGAGAGCTTGGCGCAAGCACAACTTCCAAAGCTCTACAGTGTTGTCGACGTTCCACCAAGAGGGATTGTCTCTTAGATGAAAATACATTGGTCTCGGCCACTCTTCTGCCACATATTCTATGAATTGCTCGATATCGTACCAAGGGGCTGGATTACTCTCCTTCTCAGACGGGACGTAAGGCAATATACCATCCTTTATGATTGTTCCGTCGACAGAGCCAAAATAGCCTGGTGTCGGCAAGCTTCGGTAGATGTTGACCTGCTCACGGACCTGTCGTAGAACTTCCTTCAAGTCAGTCGTGCTGAGCTCCGAGTGGATTTTATCCAACGTATCGCCCTCGATAAAGTCCAAGATGATATAGCAATCTTGGGTGTATGGGACTCTGCCATATCCGTGGCACTTGGCGAGCCGAAGGCTGGAGTGGGCTGCGAGGTAGTTCAAGTTCTTCGCCTCGATGTGCTCCGTCCGCCCACCGATCTTGACAGCATATTTCCCCATTCGTACTACCCTCAGACCCATATGGCTCCCGTCAGTGTCTTGGAAGATGATATCAGTGCACGCCTCTATTTCGGCGGGTGTGGGAAGAGGCTGGCTGTCCGAGATGGTCAAGTTCTGGTCGACCAGGGTGGTGCAAACGTCCACCTCGGCAGTCGAAGGCATAGGCTGAGTTTCCGACATGGCCAGATGGTTGTCGATGAGGCAGATGGATGTTGCTATCGATGGATCAGCTCGAACGGCTGGCTTAACTCATGTCCCTTTATAGACTGTTGCAATGAGTCAGAATCACTAGCGCAAACGACAGAGACGGACGCCGACTATACCGAAGGCCAGACTCGCTACAAAGCGGCATTGTCGGAACCGGTATATGGTTCTCGAGGTGGGGTTCCAATAAGATAAGACAGACAATGGAAGTCCCCTTATCCAGATTCCAGATCCTAGCCCCAACTTCGGTTATTATTGTTGGTGCTGTTAGTTATCCCTATTCCGGTGACTTTCTAATAAAGACGGATGCGGTAACTCGTTCTCGAGGTAGGGTTCCAATAAGATAAGACCTCAATAAGATAAGACAGACAATAAAAGTCCCACCATTCAGATTCCAGATCCAAGCTCCAACTTCGATTATTATTGTTCTTGTCATTAGTTATTCCTATCCGGTGACTTTCCAACAAAGACGAACGCAGTAATTCGTTCGCGAAGTGCGCCTCCAGAAAGATAAAACAAACAATGAAATTCGCACCAGCCAGATCCCAAATCCCAGCCCATAGTCGTATGCATTGTCAAAATTGTTCCTATTGATTCCCAATCCGGACAGGAAGGACAACGAAAGTCCCTCCCGGCAAGGTTCCAGATCTCAATCCCAAATATCGTCGCCGTTATTCGTCTCGAACATCCCAGTGATAAGCGCTGGTGTGCCAGCTGTGTATTGTTCTCCGAGAGACGGGTTCAACGCATGCGGATCGTCACCGAAGATTTTTCCACATTGAGATGGTCCGAACAGCCCTGTTGGGTTGGAGCTGCTGCGTACTGTTGATGCCGAGAAAGCTGCTGTGCTGGGGAAGGGCGTCGATGGGGGGTTGGGTCGACATACGTGGGTGGCTCAAATAGTTTGTAGAATACCTTTGAATATCTATGCCTTATTGCCTAGATGTCCATATTCCTATAGTGTCGTATGTCCTCGGTGACCCCAGTAGCCTCAGTGGCCCCAATGGCCTTAGTAGTAGTACATGGATATCTGGGCAGAAGGCTATAGGCATTCAAGCAATAAATCTGCCAATGTTGGACGGTCAAACAATGGTATAGACATTTGGAAGATATCAATGGTGGATATCCAAGCAATTAGCCGCCGAGGCCACTTTGGACCTCATGCATCCTATCTGATGGGTCCCTGGCGTGGTAGTTTAGTGCTCTGAGAATCCGCCGTGCTCGAATCGCTAGCGACTACCCTTATGTTCACACACGCGATAACATGAGCAATTAGGTTACTAGCCGCCACGCCAGATCCGGGTCGCTCATTGATGGCTTCTTCTCAAAGACTATACACCGACAACACCTGCAAAGGAGGACTCCAGACACGTTTGGCATGTGTTGTATCGTTGATGCCCAGCCAATGACGCCGACCCAGCGACCTATGGGCAGTACGGCTTTGAGATTAAAGACAAACAGAGATCGTCTATCAGAAGGAGGGAACGAAGCAATCAACATGTTGTCGAGATGAAGAGGCAGTATTCCTCGAATGATTTATTTGCGACGGTATCTTACTCCCTCGTACCACCTCACAGCGCCTTCGAAGTCTCTACACTCATGGAATGCTTTTGTGAGACTCGTCCTTCCTCTAGATATTGCAACAGCTGTCGCTGAGTTCTCCGATTGTTTACGAAGCACGCCGGCCATCCGCCACTTACGATCGAAGCCACGAGGCCGTATAACGATCTCCGTTGACGCATGGACGTCAGCTCACGGCATGAATCTCCTCGGAAGCTTCGCTCACCACTCTGACGAAGATGGCAACTTCCAGACGATGTTCATCACGACCGACGATCTGTCGCTACAAGCATGAACTTATACCCCTCGCTCACCTTCTTCAGTAGCTATAGCGCGTGCGGGATGATATACTTGAGGGTACAGTAACCAGGTGTATATCCTGGTCCGACAGCTGAGGTATACATAGCGCACTCACACGCGGGAGCTAGTACATAGTTTCGTCCCTCTTCGGGGGACTTGGGTCTCTCGCCGTCTTCCGGGAGGCGGTAGGAGTGTCCCAACGACCCGTGCTGCCTCATAAACGATCAAGGGGATTTCCAACAGGCCAGGGCTGAAAACTCCTGTTCCTACATCGAAACCCGGTCGACTACCAGGACTAGGATTGTATGCCTGAAATGTCTTCGACACGAACCAGATGAATGGTGCTCGCTCGCATGAGGTCATTCGGGTGCCATACTCGAGTGTTTCGATTCAGTGACGGGCGTCATGATGAGTGCGGCGTGGAACATGACTCCATGGAGGGCTATTCTGGGTGTGTCAGGCTTCCGCATCGAGCAACGTGGAGTGCTGATAAGCAGCAGCGACTCTGGTTAACGTTGGTGCTTGGCGGGTTTCAGCAGGGGATCCCGCTCTGGCTTGCCCTGGGGAAAGGTGCGTGCTACCCCGAACGACGACGTTTGTTTGGGGAAGCTAAACTGCTTGTGCTTGTCCCAGTGCAGGGCAGGCAATATCGCTACGAAATTACCCGCATTCGTCGTGCCTCCCCTTCACCTGCATACCAGCTGGATACGTGCCACTCCTCACTGGACAATTCCCACTCGTCCCCACTGACCAAGCCATTTCAGCAAAGCAATGCTCGGCAGCCGACATCACATGCTGGCTTTCGACGACGTGGAACATATGCCAACCTAATTCAACGACAGTCCGCTCAATGGACGAGAAGAGCGCGGCGACTGCGAAAGCCAGCGAGCGAATTCCATTACTGAGAGGCAACGTACGGTCACGGGTGTGGTTCTGGTGTTTGCAACATAGGTGGATCACGATTGGGATAGGAATGGGCATCGTATTGTTGCCACTGCTGGGGCTGCTTGCCTTGAACATTCATGGCGGGCATGCGAAATGGACGTCTCCGGTCGTTTACCCTTCGCGTAGGTCTCGCTTCATGGAAAACCCATCGCCAACTTCGAAGAAGAACTGACATCTCACAGCCCAGGGCTATGGCGCTGGTAACTGGACGGAAGCATACAGAAAAGCAAAAGCCATGGTCGACAAGATGACACCGGAAGAAATGAACAACATCACCGTGGGCTATTCCACCACCCATACCGGATGTATCGGCATCACGGGAACAGCATTGAAGGCCGGCTTCCCAGGTCTTTGTCTGCACGACGCTGGCAATGGGGTACGAGATACCGATGGCGTCAATGCGTATGCTTCAGCGATCTCCGTGGGTGCCTCCTGGAATGCGACAATGGCCTATGAGCGCGGCGTCTTCATGGGAGCTGAGTTCAAGAAGAAAGGTGTCAACGTCGCCCTTGGTCCAGTCGTGGGACCGATCGGCAGAGTCGCGTCCGGAGGCCGAAACTGGGAAGGGTTTGCCGCTGATCCTTGGTTGGATGGCGTCCTTGGAGCCCAGACGATCAAGGGCTTGCAACAGAGTGTGATCGCTTCAGTGAAGCACTTCGTTGGCAACGAGTATGTCACCCACGAGCTCGACTTCCTGGAGTCACTGACGAGAGAGGCAGACAGGAAACACATCGGAATCCAACGTCCGACGATGAGGGCCAGATTCCCGCGTCCAGTTCGAATATCGACGACCGCACGATGCATGAGCTGTACATGTGGCCTTTCCAGGAGGCTGTACTTGCTGGAGTGGGAAGTGTTATGTGTAGCTACCAAAGTGGGTCAACCACACCACGGAACGCTATCTGAAACAAGCTAACACCTGGCAGGAATCAACAGCACCTATGCTTGCGAGAATAGTAAAGCAATCAACGGCATGCTGAAAGGAGAGCTGAACTTCCAAGGATTCGTTGTGTCAGACTGGGTCGCTCAGCACAGCGGACTAGCTTCGGCGAATGCAGGCCTCGATATGGCCATGCCGACGAGTGATTACTGGGGTGATGGAAAGCTCGCTGCCGCCACCGAAGGCTTCAATAAGAGCCGTCTGGTCGACATGGCCACGAGAATCGTCGCAACGTGGTATCAAATGGGCCAGGACGATCCCGAATACCCACCAATGGGTGTAGGTATGCCGGCGGATCTGCTGGCGCCGCATACATTCATCGATGCACGAGATCCTTCCGCCAAGCCATCCATCCTACAACAAGCCATCGAAGGCCATGTCTTAGTCAAGAACGTCAACGGCACCTTGCCACTCAAGAAGCCCCGAATCCTTTCCGTCTTCGGCTGGTCCGCTGTCGCTCAAGAGTCCTTCAATCCGGGCACTGGAGACTGGACACAGAACCGTGAGACGATCGGGCTCCAGCAAGCGCAGGAAATGCAAATCGCCATGAACCAAGTCGTCGAGAATGCACCTTCCAGAGCGATGGGGACACTCTTTGTTGGCGGAGGCAGTGGCTCCAACACTCCGGCCTATATCAGTACACCATACGACGCGCTACAAAACAAGGCCTACCACGACGACACATCACTTTTCTTCGACAGCTCCTCCACAGCTCCAGGCGTCGTCTCGGACTCGGACGCATGTCTCGTTTTCATCAACGACTTCGCATCCGAGGCCTGGGACCGCCCCGTCCTCGCCGATCCTGACGGTGACGATCTCGTCAAAAGCGTCGCGCACTCCTGCAACAATACCATCGTCATCATCCACAACGCCGGCCCCCGTGTCGTCGACGCATGGATCGAGAACGACAACGTCACAGCCGTCATCTTCGCCCACCTACCCGGTCAAGACGCAGGCCGCTCCGTCGTCAGCCTCCTCTACGGCGACGTCAGCCCCTCCGGCCGCCTGCCTTACACCGTCGCGAAGAAAGCTTCCGACTACCGCTCCCTCCAAGGCCCATGTATCGACCAATCCCGCGACCCACAGTGCGATTTCGCCGAAGGCGTCAACATCGACTACCGATACTTCTTGGCCCGCAACGTCGCGCCGCGATTCGAGTTCGGGTACGGACTCACGTATGGCAGTTTCGCCTACTCCGGCCTCGGCATCCACGTGGACGCCAACTCGACCGCCCACGATGGCCCCAGCGCGCCGGTGGCGCCCGTCTACGTCAACGGCACGACGGACAATTCGGTCAAGTCCAACGTCACGTCGGGCGGGTACGAGCCCCTCTTCGCCTCCGTCGGCAACATCACGGCCACCATCACGAACAACGGCTCCCACGCCGCCGCCGAGGTCGCGCAGCTGTACCTCCAGATCCCCGTCCCGGACACGGCGTTGAGCGGCATGCCCAACACCCGCACCCTGAGGGGTTTCGCCAAACAATCCCTGGGTCCGGGAGAGTCGGTCGAGGTCCGCTTCGATCTGCGGCGCAAGGACATCAGTTATTGGGACGTGGGCAATCAGACGTGGGTCACGCCGAGTGGACAATTCCAAGTCTACGTGGGCAAGAGTGTGCTGGATACGCCGTTGACGGGCACATTTTCTTTGAATTGAGGAGCGACATCAAAAGAAGGGCTATGTCCCGACGATTAGCACTTGCTTCTTTTTCTTACTTTGTGGGGAGGGGAACCTGAACGGACATTATTGAGGATTTGATCTGCCTGGGGGGTGGGGGAATGGAGTGAGGATGATAGGGGGAAAGTCCTGGGGGGTTTTCGTCGTCCCAAGCGTCTTTTTTTTTTGGTGGATACCCTCTCTCTCTCTCCCCCTCTCTGCCATGTATAAATAAGTATCCTATCCTGTCCTGTACTATGTATGTATGTATTGATGAAGGTCGACGCGCCGGCCCCCAAGAATCTGAGGACTTTTCCTTCCTTCTTTCCTTCCCACTCAGTAGTATCTCCCCTCCCCCCTCCCCTTTTTCTTCTTCTCTATTGTACAACAAACAAGAAAGAGAAAGAAAGAAAGAAAGAGAGAGAAAAACTCTGAGACGTTAATCCGACTTATCATCGTATCAGATCAAAAACCTCTGGGAAATAGGTAGGTAGAGGAAGAGAGATGAGACGGATGACATGTATAAGAGTATATTGTCGACCAAGGTAGTCGAGGCAGATACAGAGAAGAGAGAAGAGAGATGAGAGAGAGATATATATAGCGCCGGAAAAACAAAAAAGATTTTCAGAATAAAATGCTTCCGGGGGGGTGGGGGACTGTGGATCTGATTCGAAACATGACGACGACGACGACGACGACGATGTACGTCTTCTTCCCCTTCGTTGAGAATGAAAGAATGGGTGGATGGATGGTAGTAGGGGAAAAGGGGGAATTCTCCATGCTTTTGGGACTCGTTTCTCATTCGCATTCTTGTATCCATCTCTCTCTCTCTCTCCCGCGAAAGCCCGGAAGCCAGATGGAGAATGGGGGGACAAGAAATCCTCAGAAGCGTACAATTCATATACATATACAGATTACACACGCACGAATGCCTCCCTCCCCAGTTCCTTCAATTCGAGGTTGGGTTTCCGTGAACAATCGCTCTCCCGTTCCCTCCCTCCCCCCCTCCCTTCTCTCCTTATTTCGCTCAAACGCTACTTGAACTCCTGGTGCCAAATGATGCCGTGAACGAACGGGGTATGATGCTATATCGCATGAAAAAAAAACACGAGGGTGGGAGAAGACCTCAGCCAAAGACATGAAAACAATAATCCTGCCCAAGGGGTTATCCATCATCTCGTAGCAAGGCGCGGTCAAAGACAAGGGCCGGGCGGAGGGTGTCGTTCTGTTTCTTTGTGGTCGAGCCCAAGCACTCAGTGCCGGCTTCAGGGTATCGCGCGATTATTAAGCCGTGTAATGGCCGCATTGATAAGGAAATGTCGCAGCTGTGTCTTGCCCAGACAGTCCTTCTTCTGGTCATCTGTATCGGAGCAAGCATAACAATGTCGTAGAATTAATTCAGAAGCTCGTTCCTTGCTCTTCTCGAAGTCGTGATGAGCTGGCTTTTTTCGTCGGGCCCATGACGTGGAGCATGGCGCTCTCGCGGCGGCGTTGCTTGATATCACGTGGGGTCAGGGCGCCTGTACCGGTAGTGTTGTAAATAGTAGGGGTTCGAAGTGCGTCGTTCAGACTGCCGAAGCCGCCATCGCCTTGGGGTGCCATTTGATAGTTGGCATATGACGGCTGCATTGGGATCATGCCAGTGTCTTCTGCTCGGAAGCCGCCAACGTTCTGAAATTGCGTTTGGTTATATGCAGGTGTGGGGAGGTCCTGGAACATCTGCTTTCGTGGCGAGCGCAGGTCCCCGGAGTTCATTGTCAGTGCTTGCACCTCGTGAACAGAGGTGGGCGAATCTTTGGGTTCGGACACAGTGTCAAAAATGCGCTTCTGCTCCTCCACGAAGAGCGAAATGAGTGGACCTGGCAGGTTCAACGTAGGCGAGAATACAACGCCGACTGGGAGAGGTTAGGATATGATCAAAGATGGGAGGAGGAAAAGACTTACGATTGCGGACATTCATCCGGTTGACATCGACGTTGTTCACAATGAGAAGCATGAAGGATGACATGGCTTCCAAAAGCGCGCGATTTGCCCTCGGCAACCTGTTGACAAGCGCATTCAGTGCCGGTATCTTCTCTTCTCCATGCATTTCGAGGCAATGGAGGAAGTCCAGGTGTAGATCGCGGGTGAGAATGCTCGCAGGTAGCTCTCGGAGATACATCTTGAGCAAGCTTGCCACAGCGTGAACATCATAGCTGTTGTCTTCGCGGAGCAAGTCAACGTCGCCCTCGGCGTTGAAGCGATCCTTGAGTGCTCGGATGACGGTGTTAGATCCCGAAAGACGGAAGATGCCCTCCTCCGCAACGGCGTTCTTGGCTGTGAGGTATTCTATGCTGCGATATACCACCGACGGCAGTTCGGTGTTGATTCCATTCGGACGGGAGAAATCTACAGCCTCTGCAAGCGGAACGCCAAACACTGCTCGGATGGGGTACCGCCCATCCGTCGACGTCTTGCCGCCGTCCTTGGGTTCGAGGTCAGATGAGGAGCGTCCTCGTGTGAAAGGCATCTGGAACATGCTTCGCTTCTTGTCCCGACCTGGAGTGGAAGGCGTCTTCAGGCCCCAGTCCCCAGTATTTTGGATGACCTGCAGGTTCGTCGGGCCCGATATCATCGGATGGGGTGCAATCTCCGGATCAGTGCCGCTAACGAGCCTGTCGTGAGGCGGCGAGGGCGTCTGGGAGACACGAGGGGTCGCTGGAGGGCCCATGACAGGCGCATCACCAGCCACAGTATCACCATAGCCCACAGCACGAAGCGAATCGAGATGGCCTGATCTGCTGCTTCCCGGCCGGAGATCGTTCATCGACTTCTGCAGCCTCGGACTACGCGGCGCACTGATCTCCGTCTTGAACATTTGTGCCTGTCGGCCGGGCTGCTGAAACTCTTCTTCATCCTTGAAGTCAACGTAGTGAAGAAGAGCGTCGACCCACAGATCCCGTTCGTCATCGCTTTCGGCACACAGGACGTGTCTCACCAAGCTGGTCGAGTCCTTCTTCTTTGGCTCCAGGACCAAGAATGCATGCCGAAACTGATTATCCTCGTCTTCGGCCGAAGTCTGGCTAGGGTTGATAGACTGCTTCCCAATCTGCGCATTCTGCAGCTTGATTGATCCGAGATGGGCACCCCCGGGGCCCTCGAAGTACTTCAAATTTGGCCCGTCTAGCACGAAGTATCGTGCTTTCCAGCCACCGAAATTCTTGCCACGCTTCGTCAGATAACCTGCCATATTCGGACGAAGCTTCGTCGCAGGCGTGTTCGGTCTCGAAGACTCATCTGCCCGAGAGTTGAAGTAGTCGCCGCCCTCGGCACCAAATGCATCGGCGGACAAGAACTTGCAGACCACCCGGGCGGCCTTCTCTTCTGTCACAGAGTCCAGCACTTTTTCGAAGTAGTGGTTGAGAGCCATTCTGCGAGCATCGATTTTGGCGGGCGCATGGCCGGTGAAGAGAGCCTTGTCTGGTAAGCGATCGTGCACGCGACAGAGCGACTTCACCTCGTGGTCCAGACCGGCAAGAGCGGTGAAGGTCTTCTCCGCCCGCCACAGCTCCTTCCCATCCGCGCGTGCGTGGACTGCGATGGTGAAGACAGGATTCTCGTCGCCTTGCTTTGGCAGGATCATACTTGCCCGTGAACGGATCATGCGCGAGGAAGCAGTCTTGATGACAATCGATGGCAATGCGTTCGGTGGCAACAGGAGATCCGGGTACTGCTCCGTGATGAAACCCTTATAGATTTCTCCAGGGGTGTAGGCGGAGGAATGCTCGCTGGACATCGACGGACGCTCACGGTCCGAACTGGCATCGTTCATCGGCTTCCACCGTTCCGCCGCCGGTTGAGCGTGTGATTGGTGCTGCGTCTGGATGTTATACGCCTTCGCCCGGTCCAGGTGGGGCGACATCATGGCCATGGGAGTCTGTGGCGGTAGTGGTATGGCTTGTCTCGGCTGTCGTGGGGACAAGGGCAGACCTGCCATCCCTAGAGCGCGCGGAGACAGTGGCATTCCGGTCGAGGTCACGATCGATGCATTTGGAGCACGTGGCATGGGTGAGTTGGGCGGTCGATCGCCTGGTCGCGGACTCATGGGCAGTCCCGGGCTGAGTAAGCCAGACGGGGCGGTCAGTGTGCGTTGCATCGCATGTGCCGCATCTGAAACGGCACGGGTGCGGATGATGTCGGCCGGGGTGGCAGTAGGAAGAAATGCGGTTGCGTGAGCGGCCTCTATTGCGGACAACTCCGCCACGACGGGCTGTGATACCGCGGTGGCCTCAGCCATTTCAGCCTCCTGCGCGGCCGGCCTGCTTTTGCTCTTCTTTTCCTTCTTCGATCGGCTGCGCTGCTCGGCTTCTTTCTGCGCGAGAACTTCACGCTCGCGATCGTCGTCCTCGCGTGTCTTTCGACGCCCTCGCTCCATAAACTCCGATCGGGCACTTTCAGGATCATTCTCGTACTCGGAATCGGAAGCGTCCACAATGTTGTTCACGATGCTCGGATCGGGACGAAGTGGGTCCAACTTCAACGGTGCCGGGGGCGCCTTCCTCGTCTTCGGGCTGGAAAAGCTGTGGGCGGAAGGAGGGGGACTCGTCTGAAACGAGCAGGTGGACGCCGACGCTGACGGGTTCTTCTGGTGACCCGCCGCTTGGCTCGCCGTGGGGCTGTATGCCACCTCGACCAATCTCGGGGACATGGGCGGAGTTCCTCCCGGAGCCCTCTGCAGTGTCGCCAGGGCCACTTGGCTCTCCTCTGATCGACCAGGTCCCGAATCGCCCACCAACGGTAAGTCACGCTGGCCATGCGTTATGCTGCTTGCCGATTGTGGCGTTGCTGGCAGGCCGGACGAAGGTAGGTTGGTCGCATCCTGAGGCGTGTCCGATCGGCCTCCGCTGTTCGGCACAGAGCCTGAAGTATCGCTGGTCTTGCGCGTGTCGACGCTCATGTCTCGGGCGGATGCGTCTGGATCTCGCACGAGCTGCGATGGCGACTGGCTCGTCTCTCTCGAGTCCCCGTCCAGTGCCTGATATGTCGATGTGATCAATGCCGGCGCGGAGGACGACTGGGACAGTGATTCTTTCAGCTTCCGCCGGTAACGCTCTTTTTCCTTCAAAGATTTCTCCAAATCCTTATTCAGTCCCAGAATCATGGCCCTCTGCTTCTCGACCAAGCGCCAGAGCTGCGCATTGTGATTGGCCGCCTGCTGCTTTTCCGCCAACACTTTCTTCAAGGCCTCTTCTGCGGAGCCAGCCGCAGCGATGAGCGCCGCTGCATCTTGCGGGCCCTGGTTGTCTTGCGATACTCGCAGCGCGTTTCCATGATTCGGCCGCTGCGATGCAGATGCCACGGAGGATATGGACGAGACGGTGGAGTCGATGGACGCCTTGCGATGCGCCATGATCGGACCACGGTCTGCTCGTGTGGCCACGGTCGAGCTTTGCATCGTCGTCGGCGAGCTCGGAGCAGAGGTGTTGGCTGCCTTCACGGCCGCCTCCGCTACGACCTGGGCGCTTATGGCAGAGTGCAGCTCATCCTTCTCGTCCGCGGTCACCTTCTTCGCCGGGTTGGGAGCGCGCGGAGTGGGCACGGTGGGCTGATGAGAGGGAGGGTGTGCTGGGTGTCGGACAGCAGCGAGGCCAAGGTCGCGGCGCTGCGCACGGCGCGGATGAGTGGCAGAGGTGTGATTCGAGGGCAGCACACCACCTCGCGCGGCAGCAGAGGCGTCGAAAGCAGCAGGAACAGCAGTGCGGGCTGTACGGTGAGGAACTCGCAGCGAGGCTGATGGACCAGTCGTCGTGCTCGAAGCCGTTGCTCGCGGCGCCAGGGATGTTTCGTTCATATCGTTTAGCGTCCGTGGTGACAACACTCACAGGCGCTGCAACAGGGGACCTGGTCCAATGCGTCGACGAATGACGAGCCAGCACCCACGGTCAGCGGCACAGGCAGGCAAGGCAAGCAAGGCAGCGGACGGGTCCGGATGTCATGTCTACGGGACTGATGACAATCGTCCGGTCTGGTGATGTTGGTCGTGGTGCAGTCCGGGGAAAAAAAAATGGCTCTCGCGTCGCCGCTCCCACCCTGCGCATGCGTGGTGCGAACGAGAACAGCGGCGAACGCTGGGTGAGAGAGAGAGAGAGTCAGGCACAGGCGGGCAGCCCGACCAGGATCACGACTGAGCGCGGCGGGAACCAAAGGCGGATGGCTTTGCTGTGCATGCAAGCGCCGAACCTAACGTTCGGCCTATACGCAGATAGATCTGACAATACCGTACTACAGGACAGGACAGCACACACCCTGCGCACGATATGATCATTCACACACGAGCCCGATGTGCATTGGGTGAGACTCCGACCGCGGGCCGGCTGGGAGGGTGTGATGATGGATCCAGTCAGTATGTACATAGCAGAGAGACAGGTCAACGTGGGCCCGCTCCCGTGACCCAGCACGCTTTGGGCGAGGGGATGTGATGAACGACGCCATGTGCGCTGCTCTCGCGACTCGGATCAAAAGCACCGGCGGGGGAGGTCGCTGGTGGATGCAGTTGCTGGCCCCGGTTGATTGATGATCGGCGGCAGCGAATCGCGCGGGCTGCGCTGTTCTGATAGGCGGGCAATCCCCTCCACACGGCTGTCCATGTGCTCTGCTGGAGCAAATCTTCACACCGCAGAAGAATAACATGCAAGCCGTGGGAGCTGGGGCACGGAGGCGGAACTCAAAGGCAAACTGGTGCTTGGGGACCGCTGCCGGTGCCCGAGATGATGGAGTCGATACTGTACAGGACAGCGGCCTCGAGGCTCGCGCATGATCATTCCTCCGTCGCCCGCCTCCCAATCATCTCGCATACATTACATGTCGGATGGAGCCTGGCCTGTTCGAAGACCACGTGCGATGCCCGCCGCGGCCGGTGGTCCCAAAGCAGCATTCGCAATTTACTCCCACAGCGTCATTCATCAGCGCTTGAGAGTCGCACGTCAAGGGTTTAAATATATGACCACGCCTAGTCTGGGACTCCGATAAAGTGCTGTCGCCAGGTGAGGTGCGGGACATGGGCCCAGATACCGCCATCACCGAATGCGGTCGGCGATGTTCTCTATCCTCGACGCTCGTGGAAACACCAAGCTTTGCCGACTGCTGCACGGCTCAGGAGGGTGCGGACATATCTGCATATCATACAACCTGTCGCTCTCGGGCGTCACGCCTCGCATGTGTGGACGTGGTGAGGGAACCAGGGATCTTTGTCCATGCTCGCCCGCTTGCGAGTCCTTTCTCCACCCTCGATGATGCTCGGCTAGCCGACCCTCGTGCATCCACGGTACCGTACGGCACACAGTCTCAAGTCTACCAATCATGTCATCAGCCACCATACTGTAGTCAGGCACATCTTGCTATAGCCCTTCCCAGTTTTGCTTGGCAGCGATGCGCACAATACGCGCTGCAAATGTGACGAGCACTGTACGTACGCAACCGGCTGGCGACAGACACTCGCGAGTCGCCCAATCGCGGAGACAGCGCGAAGACCGCCATTGACACTGACAGTCCTGCGCGCACGGGAGAAAAGTCCTCAAATGCATGTCTCGCAGCTGAAATGCAGGAACAGAACCACTGATTCAGAAGTCTATATTCAACCGATGCCGATGTGGTCGCGAAATTTTTTTCTTCTTCTTCAATTTCCAACAGCATCACGAGCACTAAGGAAGAATGGCGGATGATGGAGATGGCTCGGGCTTGGCAATCAACAACGGCAACTACAGCACCTGCGGCGTGGAACCGGCGTGCTCTTGCATGATGGCGAAACGGCATGCTCGCTCCTCTGTTGTGCGGAAGACCCTGTGAGATCCACCTCCACAGTGGGCCATCGACTAGGGCTTATTCAGAGCTTCTTTCTAGTCTATCGAAGTCTGTCCTCACACACTGAACGCCCCGTTACCAACGGTCAACAGCGGGCGGCCATCAACTGGCGACTGTTGCAGATTTGTCTCGCGTGCGACATGGTCCCCAGACGTCGACCATTTCTGGTCTTCTGGAATAACTACTCTGAGCACCATCGTCCTCGTTTCGTCTTGTGTGCTGACTGAAGATGGCTTAGGGTGTGGCTCTTAGTTCTTTTCCTCCACGGTTCGCGATGCAGACTGACTATCTTGCACTTTCCATGGTTGATGCCCTCTTCAACAAAGCGGCCAACGTGCAACGCTGCCTCGGGTCGGTGTCCTCTGACCAAGATCCATCAGCCGTTGATCCTCAGAACACCACAGAATCCTTCTCCTCAGAAGCATTTGGAGCCACTGAAGCACTGCCTCTTCGTCCATGACTTCTCATAGCCTTTTCATGATGGTCACCGCTAGAACAACTTCCGTGGACCTTTGCAGCGTCCCACCTGTTACTGTTTTTCTTCCCAACATCCCTACTCCCCAAACCCGCCCTTTCACCACCTCCAACCTCCCTCACCCACCTTCTCCTTCCCCTTCTTCCTCGCAACCCACCTCACCCCCACATACCCATGCCTATACAACCCCGTCGCATTGAAGTCATACCTCATTTCTCTCTCACTCACCTCCTCAAACTCAAACCCCATCGCCTCCGCAACCGCCACAACCTCCTCCAAACTCAACTGCACCAGCGGCGCGGTCCCATACAGCAATGGCCCGGAGTTGACCCACACACCACCAGGTTCGAGCAGGGCGTGGATGGTCTCGAGGTACTGGACGATATTGCGGGCCGTATCGATGAAGAAGAGTGTCACGACGGCGGCATATTGCGCTTGATGATAGGGGAAGAGAGCAGGGTTCGTGAAATCGCCTTCGATCAAGACATTCTGGGTCTCGAGCGCGGCGGGAGAGGGAGAAATGGTGACGGGCCGGAATAATTCGGCTCGCGTCCGGGCGTGCGACCACGATTCGAGAAACGGATGGATCGCGAACGATTCGCTGCTCCTGCTGGCTTCGCCCTGCGCGCTTGTGAGGAATCGGTAGGCGATGTTCATGCTCGCCGACCATTCGTTGCTCGTCACTTCGAGGTGGGCGCCGAGACGGGCGATTTCGTGCGGTAGACGGCCGAGGCCTGCGCCGGGGACGAGGATTTGGTAGGGGCGACGGGAGGGAAGTTGGTCGCCGGAAGGTGAGGCTTCCCCGGGCAAGTTTGTGGCGATGGCGTCGAGAATGTAGGGAAACATGCTGTCCCGCTCGCTCTTCCCGTCTTCGGGAGACCAGTCTCGTACCATGTGCTTCAACGTCTGCGAGACGGTGTGTCGTAGCGAGGTTTGGGGTCTCCCATCGTCTGTCTCGGCAATGAAGGTTTCGAGCTCCTGCCGGGAGATGTTGTAGAAGGTGAGGCCGAAGCTGGCGATGCTTTTACAGATGGCTGCATTATGTGCGAGCTTTTCCCGGGCAAGGGGGAAGGTCTTCTCGTAGGAGATGGTGCTGGACAGGAGCTGGATGGCGGCTCTGGGTGAGTTCGGTGCCACATCTGAGGCGAGGGAGGGATCTATGCGCACCTTTCTATGCTTCTTCGGAACATGCTTGTACAGATCTTCGAACCTGTTGATCTCCGCGCCCACAATGCTCTCGTAGCGATCGAATCCATGCAGGGCTTCGAGAATTTGCCATCTCGGGTGCTTCTTGTCCCATTTGCCCACGTTGCGATCAAGGCGCTTGAGCAGTTGGACTCGTTCGATCTCGTGGCGGACGTCTGAGGGCTGGCATGTTGGGTGGGAGAGGGAAGACAGGAGGTTCACGGGCGCGGGTGGTCTTGCTGGGCTCTTGGGCCTGCTGTTGGTTTTGGCTGCCGTAGTGCATACGATGAGAGCAAAGATGTAGGAGACTACGCGGAAGAGCAGCCACGGGGAGAGCATTTAGGAAAATGGGAACTGGCCAACCTTGCGCTCGAGATGCATTCCGAGCGTTTTTCGTGTCTTGCGCCGCCACGCGAAGTGCCGTCGCTGGGATACCAGGCGTGTCAACATTGAGGTGTTGGACCTTGATGGTGTTGGTGAGCGTGCCGTGGGCTGCGCAGTCGTGCTGTAAATCGTCTCGATGCGCAAGACTTTCTCCCCAGAATCCTTGAACACCCGGCCATCACGTTCGTATGGCGAAACGCTGACACCTTGACCCATGCAGCCGGACCAGGAACCACTGTATACAAATCGTTCGTCCACAGCTCCAGAAGCTGGGATGGAGCATCTGGAACTCAATCATCCGTAATGAAGGAAGGACTCCTTTGAAGTATGTATACGGTCAGATCCTGTAGAACTTCCGCGTCGTTCCTTTTTTCCCTTATGGCCCAACATTCGAGTTTGCCCGAAGTGTCCAAAGCGAAACGGAGAGCAACGGCCGTCTGCCCTGGCCAACCATCGTTGGAGTCGAATCAAAAGGCCTTTGTGTTCCTCCTGTTCGCCTTGACCCATCCAACACTCTAGACAACAGCTCCGCCGTGGCTCATTAGCATTGAAAGACTCACGGCCATGTTTGCAAGCAAAACTATCGTCGTGCTTGTTGCACTCTACCTTCAGCTCGGCAGCGCCTACATGTATTGCGGACCACCTCCTGTAAGGTTTCCTTGACTCCCTATGACTGGCCTGAATGTATGCAATACTGACTCAAGTTAGGATGGTTATGAAACATGCAGTAAACACAAGGTCCCGAATCTATGCACCGTCAAAAATTGTGACGCATATGACTGCAAGAGCCAACACCCTGCGTGTGAAGCGAAAAAGTAAGCACGCTTGAGGACCAATCCTTGAAGGTCAAAACTAAGACGATATAGGGACGAGTATAACCAATGGTACTTTGCCAATTGCTATTGTCCTCCTTGAGTCTAGGACGCGTACGAACGAAGAGCTCTATCTGGGTACTGTAGGAAAAGAAAGAATCTGTGATTTCGCTGCAAGCGTCGTGCGAGCGTAAATGGCAGGGGAGTGATGGAGACATTTGGCTTTTCGAAGCACGGTACAGCCTTTTGGGTGAGGAGGAACTTCTGCTAGATACCTCGCGAAAGGCTGGCTACTGACCTACGGCCACCGAACACGGCGAGCGAAGCCCTGGATCTGTCGTAACAAAAAGAAATCACTCGAGCGATACCTTTTTTGCGAATGCTTTGGTGATTCTTTCACGTCCCTGTTGTTAGCTCCTTTCGATCGGCACGTGGAAAGTTTGGTGTGGCTCAGTCCCGTATTCCCCATGAAGCGCACCGCGGTAGAATTTCGAAGCATAGCCGGAACTTTGCGTGTGGATGCTGCATGGGACACAAATCCGGGCATGAGCTGTCTCAGCCCGTAAGCAGAACTTAGGCATTGCTGAGGGACCAGAGCAACGAGGTGCATCGATCGCTGATTCCTGTCTTCGGGGTGCTATATCATCTTGTGCTGGTCGTTCAAAGTTTTCGCTACTTGCGCTCTTCTGCCTATGCCGTCTCGGGGCGCACGGTCTGTTTGATGCCTAGTCAATTAAGTCTCCTGCTTCCTATGTCATGGAGCATGGGTTTTATCAAAGGAACGCGTCAGCCGTATCAGAGCCTATCAGAAAGTCATCGAATTCGTTGGATAGGCCCATGGGAGAGGCGGTCAGGGGACGGTGGCGGTGTTGGACCAAGGTAGATGGCGGACTTCTGGTACTACCCCATGGCACGCTCAAAGCATGGGTCAGCCGTTTCAGCCGCTGACCCCAGGAGCTGGAGGGAGGTTGAAGAGGCCTTTCAGCCTGCGCGGTCACAACTATGGCTGAGGGATTGCTGCTGTCGTGGTCGAAGGATGGCGGGTTTGTGTCCCGCCCAGCTACCGCCGATAAAGAGAGAGCAATCCAAGGATGTGTAGCCATGTTACTCCGGCCATATTACTCCGGACACGGGTACCACGTCTTTGTACCCCACCATCTTTACTGCCGTCCGCGAGGCCGTTGAATATGATGCTCTGACGGCACAATCGCCTCGTAAAGTCGGCAACGAAAGTAGCGTGGAATGGTGTGGAAAGAGGAAGCAAGGCAAGTGGAACGGCATGATTCGGTACACGAAAAGCATATATGCCTGGGAGGGATGTGGCTTGGTGGGCTCGCTCCTGCCTTGCGCGCCAGAAGGATTGCCTAACCTAGCATAGTAGGTCTACCACAGGCTTCCAGGCTTCCAGGCTCGAGGGGCTAGGGTCTGTTCTTCGTGATCGCCGCTGCGCACTCCTGGCATCACATCATTCCAATCTCGCCGCGAAATATTCTGCTTCCACCACCACATCGCCGCCGACATCCTCCTTCCCCTCCCCCTCTGCCACTGCCACTGCCACTGCGAGGCCTTCTAATGAGTTTGCTCACGGCATCATGCCTCCGAGGCTCTCCACGAAAGAGATAGTCTTTGGCCTTCTCCTTCTTGCTGGTACTTCGGCTCTGCAGAAGCCCGACCAGCAACACTACACCGCCCTCAACGCCCACACCCTCTCGCACCAGAACCCGAACGAGGAGCGTGCCGACGCCGCCGACCGGGCCTCGGTACAATGGCGTGCTCTGGAAGCGGACTCCTCGCTGCAGCACGACCTCGCGGGCCAGCGTGGACACCACGACACCAATGCCAACGTCATCAACGATGAAGGACACCAAAATAACATACATGATCAGAAGAAAGAGAAAGCGCTGCGGACAGCCCGTGTCGACGAGCGCGCCCTTGCGACTGTGTAAGTAGCGCACGACCTGGCAGAAGGCATCTGGCTCGCACACAGCACTCAGGCCTTGGGTGCCGAAGCTGGAGTCATCCGAGTCTGGGAATTTTGCTAACCGTTGAATCACTCGCGTTCAGGTCTCCAGCCGAGTCGGACTCAGCTGTTCGAGCACCTCCTGCCCAATGGTCCTCCTCTAGTAGTGGGGACCTCACCTCGCGACAACTTCCGGCGCGGTCTTTGCAGGATTGGAAAGTCGAGGAGATTATTCTCCTGGCGACGGTTGACGGAAATCTCCACGCACGCGACCGGAGGACCGGTTATCACCGTAAGAACACCTCGGAGACACTTCGACTTCTAGACACCTGCTGACCCTTCGCTTCCAGGCTGGACGGTAGGAAACGAACACGACATGGTCATGATTGAGGACCACACGAAGGTTAATAATACCTTCAATCACGATGGCACTGAGCAAATCACGCCAATGTTCATTGTGGAGCCCAGTCAAGACGGAGCGATCTACATGCTGGCTCCCGAGCAAGGCCTCACGAGGCTGGAGAGCCCAACAGGCCCCATTACCGTCAAGACATTGGCCGAGATGTCACCCTACGCCGCAGAGGAGGGCAACGTGGTATACACCGCGGAGAAAAAGAACCGTCTTTACACTATAAACGCACAAGACGGCACTGTGGTGAAGACTTTCACCTCTACGGGATCCATTCCAGGCGAAGATTCCAGCTGCCGCCGTGTCAATCACTTGGGCGGTGTGAAGGCAAATGAATGTTCCACTACCGGCCTCATCACTCTCGGACAGACCGAGTACAAGATTGGCATACAAAATCGAGATACTGGAGAGCCCATCAACACTATCACCTTCTTCGAATGGACTACAAATAATCGAGATCAAGACCTTCGTGACAGTTACTCAAGCACGCTAGACAAGAGGAATCTGTACTCACAATGGAGCGGTCGCTTCTACAGCTTGCGAGACGATCTTGATAAGCCTGAATTTCACGGAAACCTGGACGCTCCCGTCGCTAGGGTTTACGATGTTGTCCGGCCTCTCAGCGATCACTCAGGTATGCTAGATCTTGTCGCGCTACAACAGCCGCTAGGCCGTCTCAAACCAGGCGTCGCTGGCCCTGACGCTGTTTATGTCAATCAAACACGGCGGGAAAATTGGTATGCATTGTCTGAACGGAATTACCCTACGGTAACGGATAAGGCACGACGAGTCATGCACGTAGACCGTGCAATGTTCGTGGAGAAGAACATTGCTGGTGTTTACAACACACCAAGCAGAATGCCAGGACCGCTTGCGCTGGACGGAGGCGTGAGGCACTTAATCGACCCGCCGCCTGTCACTTCGGAAAAAGCAAGGCCGTCAGCCGATGCTTATGACCTACCCCACGAACCACATCTGCCAATGGTGAGGGCATCAAGTGGACATATCAATGCTTGGAATCTTATACTCGCCGTCGGGACGCTGGTCTGTCTCGTCGCCGGCTCATATGCTGTGAAAGAATCTGACTCGGCCCGAAAGCTACTGCAACAAGCTGCCGCTGTAGAGCCGCCGCTGACCGTGCTGCAGCCGCTTCAGGTCGATGTCCAGGTACCTGAAGAAGCTCTTGCTCAAGCCGAACCTACCACTCCTACTTATATCCGCGAAGGCGAGCCAGCGAAAGAGACCATTTTCCCACACGATTCTCCTCTCGTTAATGAATCTGTCGCTACGCCGAAAGTGCACTTTGCTGAGACTGAAAAGACCGAGCAGACAGCAGATGAGTCTCCGGAGGGAGAAGACCCAAAAGAGGAGCCCAAGAAGAAGAAAGCGACTCGTGGGCGCCGCGGCGGCCGGAAGCAGAAAGAGAAAGAAGCCGCGCAGGCAGAGGCAAAAGCCAAGAAAAGTGGTACAGAGACACCGCAGACGAAGGTCATCACCGTGGCTGCGTCAGAAAGTCCACAAGTACCTGGCCACATTCAAATCAACAGCCTCATTATCCATACCGACAAAGAAATCGGACGTGGCAGCTGCGGCACGATTGTCTACGAGGGCATGTTTGAGAATCGCAAAGTTGCCGTCAAGCGCATGCTATCTCAATACTACGACTTGGCTGCCCAGGAGGTCTCCTTCTTGCAACAAAGTGATGATCATGACAACGTGGTCCGTTATTTTTGCCAGCAAAAGGATGACCACTTCTTGTACATCGCGGTCGAGCTGTGCCAGGCCAGTCTGTTCGAAGTATGGGAGGCAGAAAGATCCAACAAGGATGACAGACGAGTACAGCTGACCGGCCTGAAGCTGGCGATACAGCAGGACATCACACGGAACTTAAAGCAACTGGCGCAAGGCCTGAAACATCTACACGATCTTCGCATCATCCACCGAGACATCAAGCCGCAGAACATCCTCGTTGCCTTCCCGAGAAAGACCCAAGCTTCTGGCACGACCCGGCTTGTCATCTCAGACTTCGGGCTGGGCAAGAACCTGCCAGAGAACGTGAGCACTCTTCAGGACCCCACTGGCAATGCTGGAACTTCGGGGTGGAAGGCGCCGGAATTGATCACTCAACCTTCCACGAGTAGCAATCATAGTAAGTCCAACAATGGCAGCGAGACCGGTTCGGGAGGAGTGAGCGGCGTGAAACGGGCCGCAGATATTTTCTCCCTAGGATGTCTTTTCTTCTGGGTCCTCACCAATGGCACACATCCTTTCGAGGATGGTGATGGTTGGCATCAGATGCGTGAGCTCAATATCAAGAGGGACCAAAAGAACATGGAACCACTCTCACGCTGGAACGATGCGTATGAGCCCATGCAGCTGATCACATCCATGCTGGAGCATGAACCTGCCAATCGGCCCACCGCTCACGAGGTCGTCAATCATCCTTACTTCTGGGAGCCCGAAGAGCGCTTGGCGTTCCTGTGCGACTGTTCGGACCACTTTGAGCGCGAACCGCGTGGCACTTGGGAGGATCACTATACCGGTGATTCCCCTCAACTGCGCCTGCTCGAGAATCGCAGGGAGGAGATCATTGGGCCGCGAGGCGATTTCTTGTTGATGCTCGATAAGCCCTTCGTCGATACGCTTGGGAAGCAGCGCAAGTACAGCGGTAATCGTGTCCTAGACTTGTTGAGGGCATTGCGCAACAAGAAGAATCACTACGAGGACATGCCCGATCATGTGAAGAAGATGGTCGGTCCCCTAGCGGCTGGTTATCTTTCGTACTGGACGAACAAGTTCCCGAGGCTCTTGATGGCATGTCATGAGGTTGTCCGTGAGGCAAAGCTGGAGCGCAGCGATAGGTTTAAGAGGTATCTTGAGCTCTAGGTTAGCATTACTCACATAGTCTGGTGGCAATAACATGCTTCTCGGACCACCCGGCTCATGCCGTTGAGTTTGTTCTGAGGGAATCATTTGTCTTCGCACGACTTGACAGACTGTCGCGATCATGACCACATTGTGCCTCACATCACATTCACTCCAGTTCGCTGTTCTTTCTGGCACGCGGCAACGATGATGAGGCGGGCGGTCGCTCAAGTGAGGTTTCGTCTTCGATACATACATACCAATCGCAATGGATCCAAGGCTCTCATTGGCTCAACCACGATGGAGAGCTTTCAGACTCATGTATTGCCTTATCACATGCACGTTTCGACGACATTCCAGCATGGACACACACTTCTGTCGCTGCGCCTGACTTCGACTTCGACTCCAAGATCATGCACGATCACTGTCTATACAACACAATAGCCACACTGCAGCAGTACTTGGCTTACTCTGTCTTGAATCCACGGACCCAACCCAGAGCAGTACACAGTGCCGCATCGGTCATGGAGTCTGACACTGGAGTGCGGCAGACATCGCTCAAGCGCTCGCCCAGTCCATTGTTCGAGCCCCGAGATGATGCACCAGCTGGCTCTGATATCGCGAAGCGCGCCAAAATGGATCCAGGCGCTGACGATAAGACTGAGGCTGGCGATGCCGTAACTGACCACACAAGAGAGGACAACATCCCGACCGACGATGCTCATCCTCAAGACACCGCCACTAACAATGTCGACAAGGACCAGTGTAATAACCCGATCCACTATCCCACGCCTGAGTATATCACGGAATCTATCGTCGACAAAGACAGCATCACTAATGCCAGTCATAACGAAGCGCCAAACACTCCACCGTCGGAAACAAGCTTCAACAGCAAGCGACCACGCCTTGCCGCACATCATCCCAATATTAAGCAAGTCGAACATGAGACACCAACGATCTGCTACAAGTTCATCAAGCTCTGGATCTCTCATAAGGACGCCGGCTACTCCAACTCTGCCATTCAGCTGGTCTGTGAAAAGATTCTCTTATGCTGCAGCCCAGCCCAGCGATATCCTCCAAGTAGGCCCGTCGCCGTCCTGGGCGCCATGGGCGCAGGCAAGTCTCAGCTCATTTCCGCGCTGCTAGACAAGCCCGAGATTGCTCTGACGAGTAGCACCGGTCGTGGTACAACTGTTGTGCAAGAGTTTGTTAGCGTCAAGTCTGGCCAAGAAACAGAATTCGAAGTCGATGTGCTTTACTACTCAATTAAGGAGATCCGACTGCAAGTACTGAAGCACTGCTGCGAGATCTACGACTACTTCGATATGTTACAAGCACCAGAAGATCAAGTCGATGGAAATGAGATGGATGCCGCCAACGATCTGTGTAACACCTCGGTGGACATGTTCTTTACCATTCTGTGCGACCCAAAGGAAGACCACTTCTCCTCGAAGGAAGCCTTGCGTGGGTGGCTGGAGACACAACACGAGGAGCGAGTTTCTCCTGAAGGACTTGCCAATAATCTGATAGTGCACATCGGTGTCTTCTTGAGAGAGCGTGGTGTCAGGAACGAGATCGAAGTGCGCAAGGCGTCTAGTACGGACGACTTAGCCGAGATCTACGCTGACGTATCAATGCCATCTCAATCTTTTGGTACGTCCCGTCGCCATCCATATCCACTGGTTCGCAAAGTCCAGATACATTACGACCATGATCTGCTCAACCAAGGTGTCATCTTGGCAGACACACCAGGACTTTCCGATAGCAACAAGACTATTGTGGAGGCCGCTATGAGTTACCTGCAGAACGCAGAACTTCTCTTCATAGCACCATTCCTCCGCTGCACCGCTAACGCGAGCCTGGAAAATGAACTTCGCCTGGCTATCCGTACTGGTAAGATGAAGCGCTCATACCTGGCTTTGACAAAGATCGATGTCGGTGCTGAGGCCGTGGACAAGAGGACGTTGCCGCCCTGTGCACGCCAAGGAATCGAGGAATGTGAGGAGATTATTAAGCAGCTCGGAAACGATAAGCAGTGTCTCTCAGAGCAGAAGGCAGAGTTCAACGCACAAGGGTGTTGGATCGACTATGGGAAGTGCTCCAAGCAGCTGGATGAAGTCTTAGCGAAGCTTGAGAAAGAGCGTGCAACGCTGTACCAGCGTCAAGTCTTAGCCCGCAATTCTTCGGTCGAGCATGAGATGGCGGACAAATGGAGAAAGCTTGCCCGCTCGAAGCATGCCCCGGACCTGAAGATGTTCTTCACTTCTGCCACTGACTACGAGAAGCACAGAAAGTCTGCTAGCACGGAACCTCTACGACTTGACCTCGCAGCGACTGGGGTTCCAGCGATCATCGATATGCTCTACAGACATCCTGCCATGGTCAAGTTTGACACGCTCTCGCGTATCTGTCTTCACAAGCTCCCGAAGCTGTTCGAAAACATCGTTAGCATCACGACGAAGACACCGTTCGAACGACATCATGAAGTTCGTGCCTGTATGGTAAACATTCTCGACCTGCAGTGCGAGAGGGTCCTGGAGAACATCGTATCATCTATCGACTCCAGTTTCCAACTCCATATCGTACAACTATTCGACGAGAACCAAGCCAGCAACTGGCCGAAGAAGGCGACTTCAATTGTCCAGGAATGGGAGGGTATCAAAGGCATCACGTTCCAAGCTTTCTGCAAAAGACATGGTCATTGGAAGAAAGCGCCCGGTGAGGAGATAATGTCGTGGAACATGCAGCTCCAGAAGCTGTTCACCAGAGATATGCAAAAGGGCTTTGACAGCCTCATCGACGATATTAAGTTTTATGGAGTCAACGCTCAGGCCAACATCACCGACATGATCTTCTCTTCGCTCAAGCAAGCTCTGGATACTCAGGCTTTCCACGAAGTGTCGAATAGCGCGGACTTCATCGTTGGCATCAATCGCAAGCAAAATGCGCTGCTCACTGACGTGCGACGCCAGTTCGCGAGTCTCGCCGACTGTCTCGAGCAGCTACGCACAAGAACCATCACCGAGGACAATGACACCTCCTATCTTGGCCAGGCAATGATAGAAACCTACAATAGTGCCTGCAAAGTCTCCGCCAAAGACTTTGCGACTCAAGGAGCCAAGACTAAAGGCGGCAGATCGAAGTCATCCCCAGTCAAGCTCCGCGGCTCAAACAAGCACGTCTCACCCGCCCAGGCTGAGAGACTTCGGCTCGTCCGTACGCGTGTGACCGCCCAGGGCGCTAGCAACGTCTTCAATGCCGTTGGCTCCACGCTCAACGAAGTCTACGAGCAGGACGTCAAGACACGTTGGTTCGACCTCGTGAAGACCAAGATCCAGAAGACCTGCGATGAAATCATGACCGACTTCGACGACCGATATGCTGTCCCGACTGAAGTCAGAGAGGGCGACGAGGTCATCGATGCGGAACTGCGCCAGGCAGCCAAGGAGGTGCTTGCGTACTTCCATGGTCCTTGCAAGGAGAAGCTGGACGAGGCGAAGCAGTGGGAGGATGAAGGTGCACAGTAGAGGGAGATCAAAGGAGCGGCACACTGGTTTGTGTCGCAGCACCAGTGGCTCCTCGTGATAAGGGGAAGGTTTTGAAAACTCGCGGAGTAGTCTGAGTGAACGGCGAGCATGATCGAGAGAAGAGATTGGGTTCATAACTTGACATCTAGAGATAACAGCTACAATCCTCGCGTAAGAGGGAGGGCTCAAGGAGGGTTCTAGATTTTTGATGTCATGACTGTAAAATCATGGTACATACCTCCTTCCATCCCTGGTTACAAAGCCAGTTTCAAGCCGTGCCTCCATCGTGTTGTCCTTGGAGAACGAGTATGTTTTCTCATAGCAGGCCTCACGCCCGTATGCCAAGCACTCCGCCACGGCTCCTGAGCCCGGCCCGTTGCGCTTGCCCGACTTCACTTGACCGACCGACTTTTACTTCTGTGCTTCGTTGCTGTGCATACCGCCAGAGCATTATCTCATTGTCGTACTCTCTTACAGGATTACACTGGGAGACAGGTTTCCGTGGGTCACTTCTCGAGTTTGCGTAGGAAAATGCGCTGCGAAAAGTGGCTGCGAGCTTTGATTCTGGCATGATTGCTTCCTGTGCCTCGGCGGTCTTCACACAAGGGAGGCACGACAGGCGCTGGGATACATGGTTATCAGCTAGGTATAAAGTCAAAAATTTTCTTTATCGTTGGTCTAAAGTTGAGGAATACATGCCTACTGCTCCTGGAATTTGAACTCCCTTTGTGAGTGAATGGGCCACCAATCCGTATGTACATCTTTCTCGAATTGTGTTTCGGTTCACGCATACGCGACGTAAGAGACCGAGAATGTAAAAAAGACACGGGGCCGAGGCGACATGGTATTGGGTAGACCTTGCGACGCATACTGCGTAGACTAAACTGTTGTGGATTTCGAGAAGCTGGAATTGTGAAAGCTCACTTGGATGGAGCCTCTGTTTTAGCTCCCACGCAAGGGTCCATGGTGGCCTAGAAGCCCTCTATTTTCCGACTGCTTCGGGGAAGGACAAGATGACCGGTCGCGCGAAGAATATTCCTCCTTGTACCAGTTCACTCAGACGCAACGAGTCCGACAGTGACAGGCTCGAGTTTCTGGGCGAGTTCGAGAAGACCTCTCCGATCGCCGCAATTGACGACGAATATTGGTACGAGATCGGGAAAATGGCAACAACGACAGTCGCGCTGCAAGTCATCCAAGAGGTTAAAAAAAATACATGAGGGTTAATCGAAACTACCAGATCCTCTTCCAGACACTTGAGGCGTGGGTTCATAGAAGAAGAGGACTTTACCGATGGTTCCTCGAATATTATGGGCTTCTTCGAGGGATGTCTGGACCACTACGACTCCAAAGAAGATGAGGACTAAGAAATGTCGGCACCGGTTTTATCACGGTTTATTCTCTGTTTCAGAGATGCGATGGTGTTTGCGGGTTACGCACGGTCCTTTCCAAATTAGTGTGGGTTTTCGGTGCTGCTCAGGCGGATCAGACTGATGGACCGGAAAATTTGAGATGGGAGAAGTCGGTGGGTGCTGCCAGACTTAGGAGTCGCGAGTCGCGAGTTGTGGACATCGTTATTGCTGCACTCATGATGACCGTCAGCGCAGTGTGCCGCGTTGTGACTGCTGAGAAAGCTGGGGTACTTCCTCTGGGGTACTTCTCTGGAAGAAAGGCGCGCGTGGCAAGTGATTCACATTCTATAAAGGATCGCATATGGTGTGGGAGAGTTGGGGTGGCTGTAAAGTGACATGGGTTAGAGGAATTGGAGTAAGTTGATTCGGGAGACGGGTTGTCGGGCGCAGAAATTATGACTTTTCGTGACTTGGAGTTGACACTCTGATGCTAGCACATTCGGCTCGACGTTCTCATGCCTTTCTCACAACTCGATTCCGGGTCCTAATTTTACTGCTCGTCTTGGTGTGGCTTCTCGTGCTCCCGGCACCGCACGACGCACTTGTCGCATGCTAAATACTGCTGCGGGGAGAGACAAGTCGTGAGATACATTGCCACCACATCCGCCACTGACTCGGCTGGAGTATGTCTTACGGAGATGTTTCGGTTCGAACGTAGGAGGTTGTGTTGGGTTTCTCGAGGGCACGGCTGATTCTTACGAAAAATCGTCAGATGTGGCGTTCGGCCACTCAGCGATGTCAGCAGGCTTGTGCATTTCTCTGACAGCGTCGCAGTCATCCCTACAAGAGATGCACTCTGTGCATTTGGCGGTACCTCGTTTGCTTCCGGCACCTGGCTTCTTGGCTGCGTCCTGAGCCAGCAAACACCGAGCGTATGATGAGATAAGAATAAGGACGCATCTAGTTCCAGAGAAAGACAGTAGGGAGTTGCATTGCAGGATCAAGAATATCAAGCCCTACGACGCCTGTTTTCGCGATATCCTACCAGAGTGTATTGTCCTAAAATTCACAGTTGGCATATCGTCCATCCACAGGTCACAAACCAGGATGTGAGATTCTAGGTGGCGACAAGATCGTTCCAGCGCTGAATTCGAGTATGGAATCTGCGCGATGGGCTCAACTGCTAGTATTCCCAAACGCCGAGGCTTGTCAAGGGCACGGTACTGCGTAAGTGCAACGTTATCCAGCTCGAGAAATGTCCTGACTTCATGCCTTAGGCTCCAGGATTAGCGGAAAAGCTCGGAGCCAGCGCGGGAAAGGACGTGCGTATTGCGCCAGCAGAAAGACTTCCCGCACCCAATAATGCATTCGGCCGCCGGGCTGTATTTCGCAGATCACAAGTCATCTCATCTGTCGGTTTCCTCTGCTCTCAGCAAAATTCCTCGACAGCCGGCCGAAAGGCAGACTTTAGAGTTTGATATCAGCCGCTGAGCGCGTGTCCAATCAAAAGCAGGAACGTCTTGGTCAATTCTTTGATGAATAGGCACCTTAAGATGACTAGATGGAGATGTCTCCACCTACTCAAAACGGGCCTTCCAGAGTCCCGAAAGAGGCATAGAGTTGTCGAATGGCATACCCGCAAGCGAGCAGGGCCAGCATCGCCCATGCAGCAAGCGCCACGCCTACCCTCCCGCTGATCTCGAGGGATTCTGTCATTTGCATTTGGGTAATGCCTCGCCGGCTCCACGAATGGTGCTGGTGCCACGTCGTACCTGACGCTTCTTGGTACGGCTCTGGGGTCGAGAACCACCAGCGCCTGGACTGGTCCGCATGCTGCCGCGCACGCCATCGTCGTTGCTGAAATTCCACTATGCAGAGGGAAATGACAAAGGAGACGACTCGGAGCGGCGTGAGTACAAGCTAGAGAACGGTGGTCAATGGACAGCTCCCCCACTAGCCATTCGGGGGGCAACGGACGTCTGAGAAGAGGTTGTTCGACGGCGCATGGCCGGTGTTGTCGCTGGGCGATGGCGCCGGAGTGGAGCAGGTAATAGCACCCACCACGGCGTCGGCCACCGCATCGTCTGACAGACTCAGGAAAGCATCTCGTTGATCGCGTCTCTTGTTCCTGCTTCGATGGCGTGTGTAGTGTGACGTCGAGGGGTGCTCCACCGCTATTGCCGACATTGTGGTCAGGCTAGCGGTCGGTAAGGTACGGGCGTGGCTGCGGTGTAACGGGAGTGTAGGGTACGGTACATGTACAGGTCGGGTGGGAGGCCAGTGCGGACACCATTCGACATATGTACGCGCAGCCTCGCCGTCCACAGTTTCTTAATAAAGCATCGGATGATCATACCGGCAAGGATTCTTCCCTGCTGCTCGGCTTCGGCCCAGGCAGACCGACAGAATTCTATTTGGGAGGCCAAGCCTTCCCCGAACAGCCGACCCCGGCCGTGTTGCACGACAGAACCGATCATGACGACGCCCTGGAACATGCCGCCTGGTTTGGGCCGCCAAGACTCGCTCAATCCGACCTCCACCCTCCGCTTCCGTCCTGCTGGTCCCATACCGTTCGCCTGGCGCAGGTCGGTTGAGGATGTCTGCCGCCGAATCGGGCGGACGACTCGGCTATGCAGGACGACGTGACGGCCGCCTCGGCAGGACGATCGCACACGTGCACCGCCTCGTTCCCTGCGCGATTACGACGGACGCGCAGTTCGCGAGACATTGCTGACGCCGTGCCATTTTGGTGCCTCTGGATCTCGCGATACACGTGCCGACACGAGGCACCGCTCCTCCGAGTCGTGGCCATTGACAGACGGTCTGACGAGCAGGGAGGGGAGGAAAAGTGGGTGACGATCAGGCGACGTCCGCCCGGTCTCTGGGACGGCGAACGTGCTGCCTACGACTAGTCCATGATCGCGGATCGCGCATCTTGCAGCTTACCCTGTCAGTGGGTATAGACGACCGATGGCTCGCTGGCATCGCTTTCAGGCCAACGCATTCCGAATGGGCACACTTCATATGGAGAGCAGCTCTGCAAGGAAACAGCAGAGTTCCTGTCGGGCCAATGATTTGCCTTCCATGCGAGAGCTGAGCAATCATTGCGCCAAGCAGTTCACTCCACAAGCGAGAGCGGAGCCCTTCGTGGACTCAGCTCTTCTTGCCACAGAGGAGTGGCGATTCTTTCTCCTTTCGCGGCAGCATGCTCACGGCTGAGGCGTACATACCGCAACGCCAGCTGGGGTGCGCTAAGGAGAACATTCCGAAACAGTCGCTCTCGACGACTCACAGGTCGCGCGCTACTTTGCTGCACCCTGAGGCCAATGATCATGCTCCGTGAGATTCTTCCACAATGGTCTCACTCAACCGCTCTTCTCGAGCGCCATTGAAGAGCCACTGCACATGTTACCGAACTCCCTAATGCGAAGATCCTAGAGCGGCAACACTTCTTAGACCACGATGCCTTACAAGGCCTGCATCGGTACCAACTGTCGCCACCAAAATCCTAATAGTATCACTGGCACAGACGTATTGGAGCCATGTGCCTCGCCCAGCTTCGTTCATGATGCTGTGAAAGCACACGACGAAAACAGGCCCCTGAAGATCAAATGAGTCTATCCTTCTTATACTGATGACCGTCCAACATGTTGCCCAGCCATTGTCGGGTCGACCCATTCACTTATTGTCAATAAGCATATCGAGCAATCATGGGTCCGGCCGAGCTATCAGGGAGAGGTCAGTTCGCCGGGAGCGGGTATGCCTCGCCGGCACCTAGCCGGTCCGAGTATACCCTTTTTCTCCTCTTGACTCCTACCTTGGGACCATGACTGATGATTCTAATGCCTCCTCAGGCAACAAGTCATCGACTTCAGCAGGCGACTCCATCGACTTTCGTTTTCTCAACTTCTCGCACCCACAAGATGCGCGCAACGCGCAAACTCGAAGGAACGTACGCAGTCATGTCACCACCGAGCAGCACAAGAAGCAGCGACAACGAGCCGCTGAGCAAGCACGACGACATGCTCAAGGCACAACTGAGCAACTGCCTTCTCCAACATTAAGTGTCCCTTTCGATCGGACGCCGTCGTCAGGCTCCGCGGGCCACTCTGAGACTGAAACGAGCAGCCCGGAAGCTTCGTCTCCAGCGTCACCCTCTGGTAGTCCAACGGCTTTCACTCGCCTCAGTCCGACTGAGCTGTACCCTGAAGACTGGCATGCTTCGCTACGACCGGTCATGGTAAGCAGTGTCGCATCATTGACGATAGTCGAACGCCATCTGACGCAGATCCAGGACCACTATCTGAATCTCATGTCCGTCGATTTTCCAGAGACGGATCCAGCCTCAAGGCAACTCTTACGAACACACTTCCTGGGCCTCTGCTTCGCCGACGCTGCGGCCCTGCACGCTCTGGTGCTCACTGCTGCTGCCCACTTCGGGAAGTTGCACGGCGACAATGCGCACAGAATCAATATGCTGCAACTACGAGGAATGGCGATTCAAGAAGTGAACCGTGCTCTCCAGGACCACCGCGTCGGAGGCCGCGCGACGAGCGATCGCATGATTGCTGCTGTCGGGAAGATGGCGACATACGAGCTCCTCTTTGGCCATCGCGACACTTTCCATACGCACATGACCGGACTTCAACGCATGGTTTCACTACGAGGCGGACTTCAGGCACTCGGCCTCCACGGCTTACTGGAGCGGATTCTTCTTTGGATCGATGCAAATGCTGCTGAGATCACCGGTGGCCCTCTATACTTCCCACCAGCGGCATTCTCCTCGTCTATGGGACATCCCAGAGCAGACAGAAGGCTGTTTCTGCTCGGCCTAGAACGACAGGCGCAATGACACTAGAGCGCCAGGCAACATCTTGCAAGCACCCTTCAAGAAGCCCTGAACAGAATCCCATTTCAAACCCGACAAATAGCGTTGTGACGCACACTTCGGGACAATGTGAACCAGGTGCAATGCTATCTGCTCAGGAAGCATCCACGGCCATCCATCCACAGCACAGCAAAACAACAGAATCATCAAAAGAAGGCGGCCCTCTCAGTCTTCCACGCGTCGCAGCAGTGCAGGCGCTGGCTGCGTCCACTCGTAATCTAGTAATCTCTCGTAGCGAGAGAATCAATACCAAACAAAAGAAGCTCCATCGACTCAACAAAAACTTTTCGAACACATTTTCCAGTCAACCAATGGGACAAAGCTCCGCTGTGATCGACCATGCTCTTCACGTTGGCTTGGGCCCATCAGAGTCCGTGTCACTATGTACTGCTGCAGGGAATAGTGCCCGGCACTGCCTCGTGCGGCCGCACCGGCTGCCAAGTAGACTTTTGATGAGTCCTTTTCCCTCTCAGCCATCGTGGACTGTCGATGGATGAGAGGCGGTGAAATCTCCAAGAAAATACGCCATCCTCTCGGGCCGTCACGGTGAGCGGTGGGAAGAAACGTTCGGCGGCTAGCAAAAGGTAGTACAGTATCCCGGAGGGGGTGTAGAGACCCAGTGCGGCTTAGTACCGTGTGCGATGAGTTGTTCAAAGCAAGTTTCATGCCTGTTCCATCCATGCCATTGGTCGACGCTGGGAGGGAAAAAAAAAACTTCCGCTGGTTCGCTGACGAGCGAGCGGCGGTACAATCCTCCCTTCTTTCATCAACGGTAGTTTTCGTGGGAGAGTGATCCTCCCGGGAAAGCAGCAGAGCCAGCGTCGGAAGCTTAAACTTGCAGAGCCGCAGAGGCAGGTGCCAGGAGAGAGGGAGAGATAACGCAACATCCACGGCAGGATCCAGACGTGTCCCACGCGTCGCCCATCCACGGGTATGTGAAGTTGCAGAAGTCTGGTGACGATGATTTCTTCGGCGTGAGCGAGGATCGTAGATCATTTCTGGGACCTGCGTGCAAAACTGGAGAAGCTTGGCCGTGTTTCATGCTGTCGAGCGGGTGCATCATCGATGCGCATCCACCGCGGGCCGTCGTGTAGAGCGATCTTGAAGAATATCTTTGGTAGCTTCGTCAGGGAAGCCTTGTAGGATTGATACCTGGATCCGCCCCGCCGTGATGGTGGTAGGCGTGCGATATGCAGGCGGATCTAGCTGCAGTCCAGATTTCTGCGCTAAGAGAGCACTGTAGACGTTTTAGGCAAACACACTTGAAGATCACGTGCCTGATGCAGCTTAGCAGAATATCCTCCCTCCAAGATATTAGGTTTGAGAAATCGTTCTTGTCTCCCGCTCGGGATGGGCGACTGCTGCGACAGATTAAGTGGAGACCTTGCAGCTGCACGACGGAGATCGATGGCAGAGTACAAGCTGTCAAAGCTCATTCCGGCATCCTGCGGCGACAGGGTTTCTGGTGGCATCTGACGGCTGCAGCTCCTATTGTTCTGCAACTCGGCTTGGCTGTGCCAAGCGCTCAACCGCACGGATTACCGTGAACAACCACAGCAAGTGAGCGGTCCTCTGAGTTGACCTCGAATTTAGCGATAGACGGTGTCAGGATGTCTGCAGCTGGTCGACTGCTGTGCCCGTCACGAGTGCTGCTGGGTGGATCAACGCAATACGGCAGTGCAGGTCCGGCACGAACGGAGATCATCGGTCGTGATGAGCATCAGGGACTACCGCATATGGCCTCCATGATGCCAATTACGATGCAATGTCGCTTCTCTCATCGCGATGGTTCCGTTCTCGAATCGGACTGAGCGACCTTCAGCCAGAATGGCTCGCTAGAAGCTCAAGACAGCCACGCAGAAGGGCAGTGTTTGGAAAGCATTCGCCCTTGACAAACGCTAGAGGTGGCGACGGTATCCAGAGCAATACCACGAGACTACCAACGAGCTGCGATTCGTCCTGGCTGCCGTGCTCCAGAATGCTCAAGACCAGAGCGACGGCCATTCAGCGGACGCATGCTGCACCACCTCAGACGCCCGTCCACCGCCCTTCTACCCTGACCGGCTCTCGTGCCAGCCACAACTTCTGCATCGTGCGGAAATTCCAGGGCCGGATTGAGAACCTATACGAGAGGAGGTTGTATGTGATGCGGGCAGAGGTGTACTATGCAATTTCGGATCGAGACTTCCCAGGCGCAGGTGGAACCGTAAGTTTTATGAAGGCTCTAGGACTGGTGCATCTGTCTTCCAGCAAGACCAAGTCATTGGTCGCAGGACCCTAGCAGTTCTTGTGCGGCATTCATCATCCTCAGGCCCGGCGCCAGGCTTAACCTCTCAGATGTCTGCGCTGAACAGAACTTTCAACCAGAGACTGCAGCCTTTGCATCCGGTGATGAGCTCGCCGTACTCGACATTCTTCTCCAGCTCTGCTTCGGTAACCACAAAAGCTGGTTCACTGCCGCAGCGACATGGTCGAACCCATTGCTCGGCAGTCTCGTCAAACTCAAGGTCTCCTAAGTCCAGGATTTCCATTCCAGTATGACGCGTTTCTTCCTCAGCACCATCAAGGACGCGTCCATCGATCTCGAGCTCGCGATCATATTCTGCCCGCAGCTTGGAATTGCCCAGGACTCTGTAGGCTTCGGCAATGTCGTCGATGGTCACGCCGCCGTCAGTCTCTGTAGACGGTAGGGCTACCTTCTTATCTGGATGCTGAGCGAGCAGACAACGCTTATATGCCTGCCTGAGTTCGTTCGCGGAGATGTGCTGCGCTTTTCGCTCCCCAGCCAGACCAAGGACCTGGTAGTAGTCCGGTTTCGCGCCCATCTGTCGCAGGTACTGGCATGCGCTGTCCAACAAAGAACTCCAACGTCGTAAAGCTGGGGCGTCTGCCTTCTTGTGTTGTAGAAGTCTGGCCGGGGATCAAAAGTTGGATCCAGTGGTGGAGTGCCCGTTCGCCACACGCCAAGTCTCAACGCCACACTACGTGGCTGAGAAACCCATTCTTCCGTGCCTTTCACTCCAAACTCTAACGTCATCAAAACGTTGTTCGCCAGACATTACCAGCGGCAGACTTGAACAACCTCATCACGCATGAGCTTATACGGTCTTCACTTGCCGCCACTCTCAATCCCAGAGGCCAAATGCCTCAACCTTGGCTTTAGCAGGAGGTCCTTCTACTGGTCAAGATTGCCGTGAAACAATCATTGTACCTGCATCATGCCACGGCCGCCGCTTGTCTTGGCCGCCTTGAACCGTCAAGCTCACGTAGCTTGGTTCTGACATTCGTCCTACAGGTCTCGCAGAAGCTTTTTCTAGACACTTGCCATGATTAGACCGGAGGCAGTCTCCTATACGCCATTATCGGAGCTGCCAGGAACACTGTCTTCCAGACGGCTTTCTATGAGCTGTAGCGGCTGGTATACCTCGATGAAGTCGAATTATTGCTGTTACTATACAGAGATGAAGTACTCTCGGGCTATCGGGGACAGCACAGGTAGTATATCAAGATGCCAAGCCTTTGATACACTAACACTCGGTTCACACAAAATCCTGGGTCAGTCTTCCAACCTCTGCGTCTTGTAGTAGCCTCTGGCTGCCGGTACCATCCAGATCTGGGGTCAAGAGTGACCTATATCTGGTGTTCGACAACGGCCTCCAGGGGTTGAAGGCTGCTTTTCGATCCATACTATTCCTGGGCTAGCTCGCTTTCACGAACGACATAGAGTGCACAGAGAGATTCAGGCTTCTGGCAGAGCATGGCTATATTCCCTCTGAAGAGTCTCCGCAGTCACGGGGAATGCTATTGCGCTATGAGAATTGAATATGGTGCCATCTCTTCGACCCGATCAATCTGGAGACGACATATACACCGTGTGTGGTTGCGCTCTACGGAGGAGCAGGTCTGGGCTCCTTACTATAAGCGGGATCACCTTGAACAGCCCTGTCGGGATGGGCGATGTCGACAAATTGCAGGAGGATCACGGAGTGCCTGTGGGAACATCACACTCAGTTCATTGCCATTGCGTGCCTTCCCAAAGGCATGAGCTCTGCTGGGCTGGTTCGGTTCTTCCTCTACTGTGCAGCGTATGCCCCTGCCTAGGATTTAGGACCTTTTCCTCATGACATGACGGCAGAAGTCGGGTTGATGGAATGTGTTGATGTCAATCTGATTTGGATCTACTGCTCTAGCGCGTGTGCAAGGTCGTAGAGTCGAAGCCCATGAGTGTATCACCTTTTTGAAAAAGCCGACACCCTTTCTTCTCTTTTGGCCTAATCGACCTGTACCCCGAAGACTCTCAAACCTCTGACGTTGGTACAGTAGTCTCGCAAGCATTCTATCGTCTCTGATAAGCCACGTTCGATCGAGCGACCAATAGTTGGTCGATATAGGGTAGTCGAGCATACCTCCTCTATTCTGGATACTTGCAGCACCGTCTCTGGCCTTGATCACGGCATTCTTCCGCACCTATTGGAGTAGCAGGATTGCCACTACAAGTCCCTCGAAACACACTGTATTCAGGACTTTGTGTCTTTGAGCACTGCAAGGTGTGTCAGTTGAAGGCCTTGTCCTTTTGCGTACGGACATAGCTTTTCGTAATGCATGTCTTGCTGCGCGAGCAATACTTGACGGTGTCTTACGCTGCTCCGGTGCTCTCGACGGACATGCTCCGCAACTCTGAAGGGCCCAGCGTACTTGGAGATAGTCATGTTGCAGCACTTACACAGAATGTATAATAGTGGGGTTGTATCTCACAATAGCCGTCCCCTTTGGCGCCGTGGTCGCACCAAAGACTATGTGCGTCTGCTCCTCGCAAAAGCAGCGCTAGAGTGTAAGCGACGTCGCGAAGTCTCATTATACCAACTTCAGTATCAGAGACGATAGTTGGACTGAAGGTAGTGCTTGGGTGAGGAAACCGTCCCGCGCGTGTAAACCACAGACAAGTATCGCGATCAAAAACTATCTGAAGGCATAGCCACGTTCTATAGCAAGGAGGAAATCAGCCCGACAATCATTTCTTTTGTCTTCTGGCAGCCGAAGACAAGAATCATCGGATAAGTGCCACGTATACCAAGCAAGAGTCCAACATCTCGCATTCTCTGGCCAACCTAGTCGTTCTCCAGCTGGCTCACCTTGTTGTGCTTCGCGACTCCATGCCGAATTTTGATATTTCCAACATCCTCAGCAGGGCAGTATCGAACCACCGACGAGCTTTGAAGATACCTTGTTTGGGCCAACCTTACTCGCTCGAAACCCACCAAGTCGGCGCCTGCATACCGCTGCAGTGTTTACTGCGTAAGCCGGTCTCGCGGACAGTGCCATTCATTCCAACACATTCAACAAACAAGCGGCATTCTTCGCAGTAAGGTACTTGCCACAATCGATAGCATCGGTTGCAGGAGCATAGTATGACGATAGTGAGGCCAAACAGCGATGGTGAAATCGAGATATAGCGGCACATGATGCTTTGAACGAGGGGACCAAGACCAGTTACAGTGGGTGGATATGGATAAGAATGTGGCTGCACCTAGACCTGTCACCACAACGATCTGTTGGACGGTCTTCATGCGATGACCAGGGTCTCCTTGGCTACGTGATCGTGCTCTAGGTTGTGCGAAACGGCCCGGTCTATAACCGTGGAAACTCTTCCTGCGGAGTAACACAAGTCAGTGCCGGTAAACCTTAATACTTGTAGACTCGGCCTGATAGCTGTGATAGCCTCGTACAGCGGGGTTTCTACCTCCGACAACGAGAAGAAGCTTCAGCGCTATTGTTTCCCTCCTTATGCAAGTGCTGCCCCAGAACCTAGTCGTCTGGCCGTGACGGCCGGCACTGATAGCAGCTATCAACCCGAGCAGGGTATCTCACCTCCGCAGGAACATTCTGCTCGTACAGCTTCATATGCATATCGTCAGCTTGAATAGCGCAATCAGACTCTCATGAGAGCGAGCACACAGTTCTGTAATTTCCCACTGCGTACATGCCTTCAAGGACTTGTATGGGGCGCAGCGGTTTCTCTGGGAGACTAGTCGCACAGTGTACAGATCCATCGTACTGTTCTGCAACGATACTGGGAGACGTCAGCTAGCAGGCGGACCTTTTGAAGACACCGTCTCGAGCAGCAAGCGCAAGCAGGGTGCCACTGGACATAAGGCAGGGCTGCCTTCCCTCGTAACGATTAGAGTCTCTGCATGCAGGTCAGCACAGCACGACACCCATCTGGGCAAGACGGCACGTCAGACGCTTTGTATCGCCGACCTGCGTTCCCCTTTCTGCGCCATCCTAGAGTGAGACCGACGGCGAACCGATTGCAGTAATGCCCAGTAAATGACTTTCCCAGGTTGCGGGCCTATCGAGATATAGAGGATCGGTAGTGACTGAGTTCGTATTCTTCTTGCGCCCACATGAGCCGTAGCAGGTGATTGACCACGACTGCGGTGGCCGACCATTTCGACCTCGCTTCGCGGCTAGCACATTTAGCTACAAGGTCGTTGTCGAGCAAGATCTCGTGCAAGCGAATCATGATCTTTCCTTCGATCGCACGGTGCAGAAAATAGCGCGCTCTAATGCTCTTGTGAATCACTTTAGGATGTCGGTGAAGAGTCCGCGTGGCCGCCCTCTTTGCTATCAAGATAGCTATTACTGACTACACCGAAGATCTAGGTTAGGAGGGCGCTGATCTGAGGTAGATCTGGCAGCTCTGTACGAGGGTCCACCAGGCCAACGCTACGGTCTTGATACGAGCTCGCCTTTGGGCAGCTCATGCCGCCTTTGCCGTTGAAGGTGAAGGCTTAGGCCTTGAAATCCTATTGTCCATGGCAGGAGGCCTATCACCGAGCAATTTTTGCCGGCATGGTGCATGTGGGTGGATGTCGAATCTGAAGATGCTATTATCGCTGGGTTAGCTGGTGGCATCGTATTGCGTGCCGTACGCTTTCGACGGGACTGCCGAGTCGACTGGGATCTGGAGATGAGTGTGCCTTAGCTTGTCTTGACCGCAGCTGCAACGATTTGACAGCTGGCTTTGGATGACGACGAGCTATCTCACTTGAGAGCACCAGCCAACTCTGCGCACCATGCTGTTGATTTTGCCGTCAAAGACTCTCGCCACCTCAATGTCGTGCATGCGTTCGTAAGCGAGCGGGAGATTTTCGGGACGACGTCCCCAGGCAACGAGGGGATCACCTACATCAAGAAGTCGGCATTGCAGTCTCTAGCGTCGTTCCCAGCAATGGTCATACCTTCTTCATTGGCAAGTACGAGCCAGGCTTGGGAGCAGTATACGAGCGGTCCAGCACTAGAGTCATGAACCTCGAAGGCTTCCAGGACTACAGCCTCCCGGCATTAGAGCCTGCACCACTGTCTGCTATGCGGTTGTGATGCTTATCCAATACGCAATGAAAGTATGAGGGATATACAGAACGAGCACAAGACCAGTTGCTCATTGTATTGACTATCATCAAACTCTGGAACAGTAGTGTGATGTCAAATCGAAACCGATTGCATTTGCGGGCCTAGCGCGTTAGCATGAGTATACTTGTCACTAACCAAATAGATTTGATGTAAATGCCTCAGCACTCAATGCCTCCGACCCTTACGAGGCATTGACAAATGCGTGATGCTACTCTTCGGCCATGATCCACTGCGCTTGTATTGGGTCTTTTTCGTGCATGATCTTCGTCGCGCTTGGCCATATTGCATAGCTTGAAGCTCGTCAAGAGTTTGGCAATTCTCGCGAGTCGCGAGTTCACGTTTGGACGACCAGTCGCAGCTCCAACCATCTCATGCGTCTTTTTCAAGACTTCGTGTTGTACGGTAGGTTCAGCGCCCGAAGTCCAAGCCTGCCACGTAGGAGCGCCTCGTTCACCTCAATGGTGTCGTTGCACGGCCATGGGGGTCATGACAGCCACTTCTGAAGCTCAGCGTACGATCGCTCGCTCTGGACTCTCTCAATCGCAGTGGACTGTACGCAGCCAAGGCTGGGGAACAAATCAGTGCCCGGGCATCAGCAGCCGTCTTGCGGTGAAGACGTGATATGGCTTCAATGTTGACACAACATCAGCTGATGGAAAGGCGGTTCAGAAGCTTGTTTTCGGCGATCGGAGCCTCCGATGGCAGTGGTCGAAGCAGAGGCGTTATCAGGCTGATTCATGGCTTCGCGATGGAGTCAAATACGGGCCAAGTGGTGAAACGCATGACCCTGAGGATACGCAGTGGATAGACAGCCATATGCCCGCCTTCTGTCGGGCCGGCGTGGTTCCTGGGGCACTGACGTCGATTGGCATTCGGCATGTTCACTGGAAGCTGCGCTTGGCCCGTGCTGGACCGAAATTCCCTCACAATTGTTTCTTGCTCGCAACCACGACGCCGTACTCTTGCTCGTGCCTTAAAAACGCCTCACTGGCAAGTATATCAGCATCTCGCCGACAACGTCTCAAATTGCTCAAGTCCACCGGTTCCGGTAAGACCACTCCCTCAGCCAGCCCCTCCGCCGCCACCATCGCTCTTCACCGCAGCATCACTTGCGCCCGCACATGCACACACTCGCACACGCACATGCACACGCACGTGGCAGTCCAAAGACTTCACCTTCACATTCCATTCACCACGAGTGTGCAGCATAGCCACGCTCTTATTTAAGACTTCTGTGCCGCCCCTACTAACTCATTTCAATCCAGCACACAGCGAACCTGGCCCACACCATCATCTGAGACTGCCTTTGGTCATTTCAAAGGCACCCCGAACACCACGGCCCTCGTAGCAGGCATTCGAGTCATCAGCCAAATTGCATTCACGCGAGCACACCGCGACAT
This sequence comes from Pseudocercospora vitis, assembly GCA_026120125.1. Lineage (NCBI taxonomy): Eukaryota > Fungi > Ascomycota > Dothideomycetes > Mycosphaerellales > Mycosphaerellaceae > Pseudocercospora > Pseudocercospora vitis. The sequence goes on along the minus strand of JALRML010000023.1, from coordinate 307,354 downwards.
CCTCAACAGCATCCCGCCTCCCCCGACTGGTGGCGCGTAATCAACTTTCCCATCTGCTGTTCGAGTTGTTGCAACAACCACCATCCGGCACTCCACCCTATCAGCTGCCGCATAACGGTCACTTTGAAGCTCTTCCCTTCCCCGGGGAGGAGTCGGGCGTTCGCTACCCAGGACCACTGCGCTTGGCCTTCGCACCATTCAAACCGCCCTAACGAGGCCACCAATCACCACTTACCTCAACTCAACCTCATCCATACCTTCCTCAGTAAGGGTATGGCACTTTCCGCAATCAACACTCTCACCACCAACTACGAGAGCTTGTCTCTACAGAAGACAACCGAGTTCATCGACAATCTCTCCGACTACGATAGCGGAGCAGACGGTTACGATGGCGTCAAAGAGGGAAGACAGTTGATTGGCGCTGCTTTGCAGAACCACATCCAAGGCATTGATACGGATGATTGCGAACCAGGTGCAGAGGATGCCTTCTTCGTGGCTGACCTGGGCGATGTTTACAGACAGCACAAGCGCTGGCAGAAGCTTTTGCCGCGCGTGACACCGCACTATGCGGTCAAGTGCAACCCAGACCCGCAGGTCCTGCAGTTGCTTGCGAAGATGGGTGCCGGGTTCGATTGTGCCAGCAAGGCCGAAATCGAGCAGGTTGTGGGGATGGGCCTGAACCCAGATCGCATCATTTACGCTCAGCCATGCAAGACCAAGAGCTACTTGCGTTACACGGCGAAGACGGGGGTCAAGCAAATGACGTTCGACAACATGGACGAGCTTTACAAGATCAAGGACGTCTACCCGACTGCCCAGCTCTTCCTCCGCATCTCCACGGATGATTCCGCTAGCTTGTGCCGCCTGAGCCAGAAGTTTGGTGCAGCCATGGATGTGACTATGGACCTTCTCACCCTGGCTAAGAAGCTCGACCTGGACGTGGTCGGTGTTGCATTCCACGTTGGATCTGGTGCTTCTGACCCGGACGCTTTCCGTCAAGCCGTCCGCGATGCTCGCACAGTCTTCGACCAAGCTGCCGCTCTTGGCTTCGAGATGCATACATTGGACTGTGGAGGAGGCTTCGTCTCCGAGACATTCAACGACATGGCTCCCGTACTTGCCAACGCCCTCGACGAGCTCTTCCCGCCAAGCGTCCGCATCATTGCTGAGCCCGGCCGCTACTACACTAGTACAGCATTCACTTTGGCCTGTAATGTGATTGCGCGTCGTACTGTCGAAGACAAGCATCTTGGTGGCAAGAACAGCTACATGCTGTACATGAACGATGGTGTCTACGGCAACTTCTCCAGCATCATCTTCGACCACCAGCATCCAGTCCCGCAGGTCCTCAGCACCCGATACCGCCGCGACGGGTACAAGTACTCTACTATGCTCGATTCCGGCTATGTTTCAGCTGAAGAGGAAACCAACAACCGTGACGGGTCCCAGCCCATCACTTATTCCATCTGGGGTCCAACCTGCGATGGCATTGACGTCATCTCCCAGAAGTGGATGTCCTCTCACCTTGTCGACGTCGGTGATTGGCTGTACTTCGAGGAGATGGGCGCTTATACCAAGTGCTCTGCCACGCGTTTCAACGGCTTCACTGACAAGCATAAGACGATTTATGTCTGCAGCGAGCCGGATGCTGCAATGCTCATGGACATGTAGAGCGATATGGTCTCACAGTCGAGGACACTCTATGGGTGGAATCCTTAACTGTGCTTTTCTTACTGTGTATACGGCTCAACTGAAAGAGGCACGACTCGTTAAAGAAAAGTGTTGTGGCTTTTGCCTTCGCATAGAAGTAATGCCATCATAAGTCTTTTGCTGTGCGCTTTAGCCCTTTTCTCCTATGTCTTTCTGTTTCCATCGGTGTCATGGGTGTGTTCTCTGGCTCTCGAATCTGAGACCAAATCAGGCGTTCCACGAGTTTGCGCGGACAGAAATCCGGCCTTGCACTCCATAATCTCAACACGGGAAATCACACGACTTTCGCACGACCTCCATGCCCAGCCGCACACGGCGAACCGCTCCTACTCCCACTTTTGCCACCCCTTCTGGTCTCCAAAGATACAACATCTTTGCGCACCATGCCCTCCGTATCTCGAACGACTCCAAGAAACGCAGCCCAAGCGAACGTCAGACTGACCGCTCAGACAGAACTACCTTTGATACGATCCCCAGATACTTCAATCCCCAGAACATCCTCCTGACTTCACGATCACCTACCTACCTGCAGTGCAGTGCAGTGCAGTGCAGTGCATGAAATGGAGGTAAATGTACGAGGCACAGCGGGCGTTTGTTGTCTCCATCCATGGCAAGCGCTTCGAGCGATGCTTTGTGGGAGACTCACAAGGGGAAGATGGTGCGGATGGAAGGGGGAGACGGATCTGATGCAGTCAGATGAGTGTGAGGGTCATGAGCCTCAGCAGAACGGCCGACGTTGGGAAAAACACGACGGGCGCTAGGTTGGCAGGTTTCAGGGATTCGAAGTCTTTTCGTCATGCTGTAGGCTTTATGCGCGAGTGCTTGTCCAGCAAGCGGGAGCGGTGGTGAGGAGAGAGGGGGGGAAGGTCGGGATTGTACAGGCACTGCGTAGTCTTTTCCCAACCTGCTCGACTGAAACTAAAATTGGGCAGTGGTTCGGTAGTTCTGTGCAGCTCTCTACTAGTGAGCAGTGGGCCATGGCACGAGTTGTTTCTATGCTCTCGGATTTGTGGTGAGGCATGCTGTACATTAGGTGGTCTCGTCTCTCGTAAATCTATGCAAATGATACAGCCCCAAGCTTCTTGTCGCAGGTCTTTTGCGATGCATGTGAGGAGCTCAAACTCCTCACCAAGCCTCTATTACTCTCACACCCTTTGCCATGAACGCCGCGCTCCTGTCGGATAGAAAATGATGTACAGCCCGATTTGGGGTGAGATGTCGGGTAGCTCTCTGGTTGTGCTCGTGCTTGGCATTTGCTTAGGCCAGCTGTCCGGCCAGACCGATGAACAGGGCCTGAGCAGCAACTTGTGCTGCCCACAATCCAACTTTCTTGATCCGTCTGGTCTGCTGTTTGCGGTCTGTGATATCTCTGACGAACGCCTCATACGTCTCTCTGCTCAGGTCATCGAGCAGGCCGGAATCGAAGACCGTCCAGGACCCGTCAAATTCGCTCTGGCGCTTGACGATGCGACAGGTGATGGGTATGAAGTTGCTGCCGCGATGCGAATGCGAATTGATGTACGCAACGATTGGCCGGACTGCTGCGTTATTGACATAGGACAGATCCCGGGTGAAAATGGGCACACTGGCACGGACGTCGTTGAGATGGATCTGTATGTCCATAACCACGAATCGATCATCGTCAGGATCTTGCTGCTCTGCCTGAGTTTGCTGTCCGGCGAGCTCATCGCGGTGGTCAATAACATGGCCATTGTGGCCGTTGCCAATCTGTGCGTTCGTCACAGTCGCCTCCATGCGGTCGTAGAAGTCGCTCATGACCTTCGCAATGCTTCCATCAGCATCATTAGGTATCATCACATCAGTAACGATATCGACATTGCCATCGTGAATCCATGAAAATGGTCCTTCCACACCACGGTTGAGATGATCAATCTTCAGCCCATCAATACGTATTCTGCTATGTTTCTTCCACTGCGAGGCCTCGTCATCGCTCCCGTTGATGAGGCTGGCACCAGTGACGCTGTGCACTTGTCTAGGATGGATAGTGAAAAGTGATCCATCAAAGCTGCCACTCATGTTGTTGGCGCTCAGGAAGTCGTAAAAGAGCCATTGCTTCCGAAGTCGAGGTAGTTCGCAATTGAAGACGCTGACTGTGAAGGGCCGGAAATCCTTGGGCTGATAGACGGTCAGCAGCACATCTTCCATCTTGAAGTGCTCAATTTCGAAGTCGCCAATGCTGTGCTCGTGGCGATAGCTTTTTGGGTCGATGTTCTCATCTCCGGGTTTGGGCTTGACATGTGTCCGATCAATGACACCTCGAACACCACGGACTTCGACATCGCGCAGAAGACCTTTGCCGTTGAACCACTTCGCGAATGACAGGGACACCTCTATGCTTTCAATGGTGACATCGAACTGTGAGTAGTTGCCATCATCCTCGACTTCAGCAACGTCAACAGTAACCAGATTGTGGCTGTCCTTGCCAGCCTGTGCACTAGCTGCAGCAGCGGCTGCAGCAGTAGCTGAGGACCCTTGTGTTACGGCTTTCTGGCTTTTGTCGTTTCCAGGACGCCGACTGACAAACACCTTGTTGAACCTGATAACTCCATCGCCCCACTTGGGAACAATCGCGCTCTCAAAGACCACTTTCAAGCCACTGCTGCGTGTGAGATAGTTGCCGATCCACCCTGCCAAAGTGTCTTGCGCGAAGACGGAATTCAAGGCCAGGATGGTCAAGCTCACAAATGTCGTCGTACCTATGATGAACCATAGGACATGGCCCCAGAAGATCCAACTCAGAAATGCGAAGATCTCTTCGTGATTGAAAGGCCTCACACTACGGATGGAGAACCACTTGAACCGTATCTGTAATCGATGCCAGAAGCCATTCGCAGCAGCAAGGAGTTCCTCCTTCGTAGGTCGATGAATGTTTGGCAGATGCGGTAAGTGGTCATAGATATACTTGCCAGCGCCGCCGGCTCCTGTCGCTGTCGGCTTTGCGTCATGGTCCCTCTCTGCTGCTGGCTTTTTCGAGCTTTCGTCGGGTATCACACTCTCTGGCGGCTTGCTATGCTCACTACTCCATCTCCTCTGCAGAACGCATCGCACAGTCCTGTTGTCAAACCTTGGGAAGGTTCGCGACAGGTTCGTCCGCAATCCAAGTTTTCCAACTTCTAGCGCCGTCGGTCGAGCCCATCGTACTGGCGTATTCGAGGCTGTAGCATGATTGACAGCACGGTTCCTAGCTGTTGATGGAACCGCAGGCCTGGGTGTGCGTAGGGTGGTTCTGAATAATGTCGCAGAGAAACGATTTCTTATAGCAGGGGTCAGACCGAATACGCTCGCAGTAGAGAAATGTAGACCTGCTCGCCCTACGTCCATAACATGATGGCTCATGTTCAGAAGCGCATCGTGACTGGGCCTGATGCCACTGCAGTGACTATGCTGTTTGCGCACTGGGGGAGGGAGATAGCATGGGCGTGCGTGGAAATGGCGGGTCAGCCAGAAGCAAAGTTGGATCAGAGCATGGAAGCTTGCTTCCAGTCGCTTGTGAATGACGGATGCACTGACCTTGGCCGAAACCCGATCCCGCTCACGTGCTAGCCAATGCCAAGCCGAATTCTCTCCCGCACTTTCAAACTGCTCGCTCCGACTCCAGGTTGAGACTTCAGAGATTGGACATTCTCGACATCACCACCCAACGAGCGTCAGAATGCCCAAGGAAGTCAAGCAGCGCTCCGGCCTGGCCGTTGGCCTCAATGCTGGCCACGTACGTCTATCACCCTCAGTCACCCGACCGAACCAAGGCGAAGTAAATACAGACATGGAAATGGTGGGCTAACATATTATCGCTATACAGAAAGTCACGCCACGCCAGCCAAAGCCGCGTGTGTCGCGCATGAAGGGTCACCTTAGCAAGAGAACTGCTTTCGTTCGGGACATCGTCAAGGAGGTTGCTGGGTATGTCGATTACGATATCAAACATCGGACAAGATGGCAATATGGACACCATACTAACACATCCATCCGCAGTCTCGCCCCGTACGAGCGCCGTGTCATCGAACTCCTCCGTAACAGCAAGGACAAGCGCGCCCGTAAGCTCGCGAAGAAGAGACTCGGAACCTTCGGCCGTGCCAAGAGAAAGGTTGATGAGATGACCAAGGTCATCGCCGAGAGTAGGAGAGCCGGTCACTAAACGTGCGATCCTGTACTACGCGATGGACAGACGGGGTGATGAAGGTGCAAGAGGCATGCAAAGGCGTCATAACGGCTCAGGGAGGAATGAGAGAATATGCTGTGCTGTGCTTGCCAGCAACGGGTGCTGGGTGTTACGGCCTCTACCAGGCCAGGTAGGACGGTACCCGGCCAGCTGGCTCTCTTACTGCTAAATGAAAATTGCATTGAAACCCCATTGGCGATTGTGACTGCTCTTTGCCCCTGAATTCTTTTTGTCGTCGCTTGCGCACTTTGGGCTTCACAGCGCTCACGTGTGAATCTCTTCTGCATTCAGACCCTGAGCTTAACCTCTCGATTTCTATCGAACATTTCCTGCTTCAAGGACTTGTTCGCCTGAGCTAGGAATCACGCAACATGGACCTCACGCCAGCGATGGCTTTGCAGGCGGGCACGAAGTGATCCTCCATCTACCGACAACTGCGACCTAGCTAATGTTGGCCAGATACTACGGTGATAAGCGCTTCGTCGACTACACCATTGTCTGCAATGACACTGAGTTCAGAGTGCATCGCATATTCCTTTGCACCCAGAGCAAATGGTTCGAGGCATGCTGCGCTGGGTATGGACATCACACTCTACTACACGTAGAACTGCACTGACCCTCTGGGTAGGCCATGGTTCGAAGCCACTGATCGTAAAGTCGAGCTGTGCGAGGATACGACCGTAGCGGTGGAGAAGATGATCGAATTCTGCTACCGTGGCGACTACAGCCACGAGATCACGACTACGCCATTTCCCACAATTGAAGACAACAACCCAAGCACCATCATGCAGCTTCATGCACACGTCTACGCCACTGCCGATAAATACGAGTGTTCAGAGCTCAAGGAGAGGGCGTTGCACAAGTTTAAGGTCTATGGGCATGACAAGAGCCGCACAGATATGGTAGCAGCCGCTAGGGCTGTCTACCAGCACATCCAGCTACCTGAGAGTGACACTGCCTTGCGGGAGAATATTGTCGCCCGATGGATCAAGGGTGGCCAAGCACTCTTCAGCCCAGGCGAGACAAAAGCATTCCTGCGTGACGTGCCTGAGTTTGCTGCAGACCTTGCTGAGAAGTATCTCGCCAGTGCTCGAAGATAAAACTGTCGCGCACTGTTCCATAGTAGCGTGTGGCAACGCTGCTTATGCACATCGGGAGCCCATTGGACTGTGAAGGGCGAATGGCTTTGGGCGACAGCGCTCGGTGCCAACGAACTTGTGGTCTCCAAGCAGCGTGGAGATGCTTTATATGAACACTGTTGGGTCAAGCAGACCGAACCAAGCAGTTGGCACAGGCAATCCTCTGAAGCGAAACGGACATCGTCAGACGCAGCTTAGGGGAGACCACTACGGCGTGACGCTCTGGGGTTACCGGATAGACGCTGCCATAGATCCTGGAAGTCAACGACCATGCATGAGAGAGAGTCGCAACGATTTGCAACGACGTGCCTTCACAATCACTCTTCCAAAACGGGAAAATCTCCGTGCCGCCTCACTGTGCGTGACGCATGCCTAGACCCCCCTTCACCCAATCCTGCTCCTGACTTTGGCTTCTCACAGATCCTACTATGGCGACGAGAGGTTTTCTGACTTCACCATCGCATGTGGCAAGAGGGAGTACAAAGTCTATCGGCAAGCCGCGAAACTCGGCAACACTGTCATCCAGCCATCGACTGACCCGGTACAGATGCTTCATTCTTGCACACTCAAAGGACTTCGAACGTGTTTTTTCAGGCTCATTCGTGGGGACCGTTGAGCGCAAAGTCGACCTCAAGGAGTACCTCTCGGTAGCCGTCGATTGTATGATTCAGTACTTCTACAAATTAGACTATGATTATTGTATGGGCGAAATCCGGTCAGGCAATAGCGACGTTCTCGCAGGCGACACCACCAGCAACACAAAAGGCCCAAACAAGCCAGCCACCATCAAGATCAAGAGCAATGTCAGCACTGAACTTACCGTCGAAAACAGTGGCTGGACCGAGACAGGATGTCATCGCGGCCACCCACGTTACATCCTCACTCGAAGGCCACCACAAACCACCATGCACCTGGACGTCTGTGGTCTACGCTCTTGCCGAGAAATACGAGATCCCCGACCTGAAAAGCCCCGGCCTTGGAGTAGTTGAGACGACACGCGCCCAACAGGAACGACAGCACGGCTCGCCTTTCTGTGCACAGCTTACACTGTCCAGGAGCTGCTTGCGCTCCCGCCCAGCGATCGTGTTCGTCACGAGACCATCGTCGACGCTTGAGTCTTTCACGCTGGTCACAAGTTGCGGGCCATCAATTTTGAGCGCTTGGTTATGTTGTTGAAACAAGTGCCGAGATTCTCTGCAGATGCGTAAGGTGAAATGCGCGGTGGCTTTCTGAACAGGATGTGGAGAAAACGCCCACGATATCACAAGACGCAGGAAGCACCGCAGCGTCGCAGGACACTTCCGCTGATTGAGGCGACTGCACAGGCATGCTCGCATTGAATGAGGATAACGCGATTCTGCTGAGCGAGGTCAAGATCAAGAAATTCTGGTAAGCTTAGGCTGTATACACGTTAAGGTACAAGCAGGAAGGCGGCATTGGAGGACATTCGAGTGCAAGCTTCAAGGCATACCTTGTGTGCGTGGGCGAGAGAGCAGTTGCATGTCTAGCGTGCGCCCTGTTGGATGAGAGGCGAAGTGGCAGACCCCATCTCCTACCGATCTGTGACTTGTCGTTGAACGATTTGCGCGAATACAAGTACTTATGTACAAATCGCAGTAATAAAAACTGCCATGGCGTTCCCATCCCTTCCGTCTTGAGCAGCGCTAGTGCTGTTACCATCACTCTTCCATCTTCTCCCTTTGCCCCCTTGACACCAAGAGGTATAAAGTGCGTTCATGAGAACGCCATAGCCTTCTTGATTTCTGCAATCGCCAATGCCGGATTCAGACCCTTCGGACACGTCCGACTGCAGTTCAGAATGGTATGACATCTGTACAAACTCATGCTGTTGTTGAGTGCATCCTTCCTCTGCTCGGTCTTCTCATCACGCGAATCCGCTATCCAGCGGTACGACTGCAGCAGCACAGCCGGACCAAGGTATTCTTCGCTGTTCCACCAGTAAGATGGGCAAGATGTGCTGCAGCAAGCGCAGAGGATGCACTCGTACAGACCATCAAGTTTGCGGCGGTCGGCCTTGGACTGGCGGTTCTCCTTGCCCTAAACAATGTGTCAGTACTGTCATTCATCTGTCTCGCCGTGTTTTCCACTGCACTCACATCTGGCGGAGGCGTATCCCTCTGCAAATACGGCTTGATGCTCTTGTACTGCTTGTAAAACTGCGTCATGTCCGGCACCAGATCCTTGACCACGTACGTATGCGGAAGTGGATAGATTCTGCTTTCTTTACTCGTCTCGGTGGGAATCCGGCACAAACACGCCAGGGTGTTGACTCCATCGATGTTCATCGCACAACTTCCGCAAATCCCCTCACGGCAGCTTCGTCGGAAGGTCAGGGTGGGGTCGACTTCGTTCTTGATGCGAATGAGGGCGTCGAGCATCATGGGCCCGGTCTTGTTAAGATCCAATGTGTAGGATTGCATGCGAGGTTTGGAGGTCGGCTCGTCAGGGTTCCAGCGGTAGATATGGAAGGTTTTGATTTTGGCACTGGGGTCTGAAGCCTTCTCGCCGATTGTCGACGTCTTGCTGGGTGGTTCTGGGGGTCGCGAAGCCGAGGTGGCTTCTGCCACGGCGGAGATGGGTTCTTTGGTGTGTTCCACGGTCGTGGCCATGCTCCTACGGAAGAGCATGGGCTGCACCGCCATGCGACGGGTTGCGAGTCGAAGAGCCATGGTTGTGTATTGGAAGAGTGGAGAGGATGTGTAGAGCAGAAGGCGAAAGACAGACAAAGTAGAGGCGTGTGGAAGTCGATGATGAACGCTGCTTCGGGAGCCGAGCCAATGGGAAGAGGCGAATTCTTCAGCAAAGTCTCGCGCTCTGTTCCTACCCACGGCTAACACTCTGGCAATTACACTTCTACTTCTCCAACCACGGCCACGCTGCTACATCTCTCCAGTGCAGTCCGATCTCTACAGCCACTCCATACCCGCCACTTCCATATCAATGCGCTCCTGGTCCTGTGTCTATAGGCATAGTCTCGGCAATTCACGAAATGGACCGGAAACTAGCCTTCACCTCCCGGGAATAAATCGCGCTGATGATCAAGACTTGGCCGACCTCGGAAAAATATTCACGCATGTGAAACATTCCCTCCACACGAATCTAGCTGGGTGCAATGGCCTAGGACGACGCCGTGTGAGAGGCCGTCCTACTATCTCCCACTAATGAGGCAATCGTCACCCTACTTCTGGTCGTCTTCTGCTCGATTTCCGGGCGCTAGAAGAGGTTCGGATGCGGCTTGGCGATTTGAAAAGAGTACTTGGTCATTGAGGGTGAAGATTTTCAAGGTCCTATGAGCTACGCGATTCTGCGAAGCACATCAAGAAGCAGATTCTGGATTCCATCGCCATTGGCACACGTGACAGTACACCTTTCTTCGCACTGCAGGGAGTTCAGAATGGCTCAGCGGAAGCTGAAGCGGCCGACTAAGCTGGTTCTGGATTACGATGGCACTCTCACTGTCAATGACACAATGGCAATGCTTGGCAGTCTGCCGACCAATCCTAAGATATCATGGCAGGAGATCGTGGATGCCTACATGAAAGACTATGCCGTCTATAAATCGATGCCTTATCCGTGGAACGACTATGGTCGCGAAGAGTACAGTGGTTGGCTTGCTGCTCGCAAGTGGGTCGAGCAAAATAGTGCCCAGCGAGTGCAAGATGCTGCATACTTCCATGGTGTCAATGTCGATGATATAAAGAAGGTCGTGCGCAAGTCGTTGGACGATCGCTCACTGCAGCTTCGCGATGGCTGGGAGGAGCTATTCGAGCTCTTCCAACAAACCTGCAATCAAAATGACGGCACATCGGAAGAAAGCTCCATCGAGATCTTGAGCGTGAATTGGAGCGAGACCGCGATTCGGCAGTCGCTATGGCAGGCAGCTCAACGAAGTGGACAGCCACGCCCGGAAATATTACATTATCTGAACGACATCAAGATCGTTGCCAACGAAATTGAAGGTCTGGCATCTCCATATGGTAGCTCCGGTCGGATCGTGCGCCCTTTGGACGCCGATATCCGTACCAGCGGAGACAAGTTGCGATACTTCGGAGACTGCGCAATGTCATCTCCTGGCACCTACAGCGTCTATGTGGGAGACTCTTCTACAGACTTTGACGCTCTCTGCGCAGCTGATTTGGGCATTTGGCTATGCGATGTCCCTGAAGCAGAATATCAGAATGCCAGTGAAGATACTTTTAAGCCTTTGAATTTTATACCGCCACCACTCAAGACTCTGAAAAGTTTGGATCATGCTTTCGCTCTTTTCTTCTGGGCACCTAACCTTGAGAGCGTGATTAGTGTTCTAGTGGACGGCTGAAGCTGCATTCCGGCGGTCTAGTCACCATTCACCTTGCCTTCCTTCTAGCAATGACTGCACCGGCTTCATCGTCATACCTGGCACCAAGGTTTTCTGCGAGTGTCCTGGACCGATTCCATACATTTCTCAGAAGGTTCTTCATCTTCTTGTCGGCTTCCTCACCGATGGCCCGCTGTTTGCGCAGCAAGAGCGGATCTGACAGCAGATTCACCAAATCGTTCCTCCCCAGTCTCTCGAGCTTTTCCGTCTCACTGTTAATGTGGCGCCTGAAGTCTGTCGAACTGACGACTGCTACGTCTCTGGTCAGGAAAATCGTGAGAGGGAGAGAGAGGAAAGATATCCGTACCTCCATGTTTCTGGCAATGGTGGTACTCGGATTTGAGCTTGTGTTTGAGCTCACCAAGCCATGGCAAACGGTTCGAGATAATACGAAGCCACTCCTTGCCCTCCGGGCTTTCTGAAAGATACCGGCTATCTTTAAACTGGTGTTTTAGATCTCCATACGCTGTTGTGAACCGGTTCAGCGACGCCACTGGGTCACTGACACGGTCCTTGCTCGTGAGGAGAGTGCTTGTCGCCTTCTGCTATTTTCCAGCCACCATCTTGAAGCAAGGAGAATCAGCGTCGGATTAGACACTCTACTTGGCTTCCCCACGAGCTCTTCTATTTGGAAGTTCAGCAGCGGCCTGGAATGACTCCAGTAAGCAGACCGGTGAAAGCGTGAAGATGGCGTCGAGATACGTTGCTAGGCATTGAGACTCAATTAAGCAATCCCCTGGCAAGCGATCGAGCCTGGAGTGTCATCCTGTACACTCAAAACATGTCCCGCGCCACCCCGATTGTGTTGCAGCAGGGAGATGACTCTGAAAATCGACCGCGAATGCCGGCTTCCTCTCGAGCGTCTGCATGAGCTCACCTTGATTCGAATGCGCAGCGAACAAAGTCTCACTGGCGATCGATGTGTCGGCTAGGCCATTTTGTAGCCGGCTTGTCTTGAGTAGAGATGTTTTTGTAGACGATGGCTGCAGCAGAGAGGAGAGCGCTTGCGTCGCTGTGGATTGACATGGAGTCCGCTCTAGACGCTTTGAATACTTCGGTGAGGTTTCCTACTTCACCAGAATTTCTGAGGAGACTCCATGGGAAGAACATCGTCGACATTGAACGTGCATTTTCTCATCACCAATGGTAAGGGACTTTCAGAACCATCACGAACCAAAATCTGTAGGCACCTTTTTTTTTATATCACACGTCAGCAAAGCCGTCTCTCTACCTCTTCCCACCCATACCCACAACCATTCTCCTACAACATTCCTGTGTGCAATTCGAATGTCAATCATACCAAATCGCATTCATCCCAAACCCCGGCTCCCTGATATCCAAATGCGCCACCCGTCCCAGAAACCCATCCCGCCATCGATATACCTCCACGAACCCCTTCTCGTCATCACACAACGCCAGCCACTCATCACTCCACGGACAAGGACTGACCGCATTCGAATGCCCGCCACTCGTCGGCGTGGGATTCAAACACATCTGCCTCAGCACCTGGCCCTCGCTCCCGAGCTCGAAGGCGGCGATGTAACCCGTGAGGTCCGCACTGTTCGAGCGAGCGGTGGCGAACAAAAATTTCCCCGAGGCCGAGGTGAAGACGACGTCGGACCGGTACATTTTGGGGAAAGTGGTGGCCATGCCCGGGGGGATCAGAGGGTAGGCGGTGCGCGTGTAAACGGGCATGTGCGTGGTCTCGTCGAGCACGTAGATGCACAGCCGATTGCCGGACTCCATGAGCACGTAGAGGTAGGCGTTGGATGGGGAGATTTCGACCCAGCGCGGGTGGTCGTGGGGTGAGGGCGCGAGGACGGAGCCGACGAGGGTGAGATGGCCGGTCTGGGGGTCCTGTGCGGAAGATGTCAGCGGTCGGAAGATCGGCGTGGAACGAAACGGGTGAGTTGTCATACCTTTTTGTGACACCAGATTTTGTTCGCCCACATGTCGGCGGAATAGAGATATTCTTCTTCGGAGTCGAACACCATGCCGTGGATGGCGGAGTTCTCGTCCAGCGGGGCGTTCTGGATATTCTGGTCCAGACCACCATCTGCATCCACTGAATGTACGTTTAAGAAGCCTGCGTGGTCATAGAATGGGTTGCCGTAGACGCAGTATGGAGCTTTCTTCGCCGCCAGAACGAAAATCGCTCGAGTTTTCGTATCGGCGTCGTTGGCTCTAGCTGCGACAGGAGTCAGTGAACAGCGAGACGAGATTGCCAGACTTATTTAAAATGTATAGGCCTTACCATGTCCTCCCATCGGCAATGATGCGTGGTGGATGATTTCGGTGGGACTTGAGACGGTATAGCTTCCCCATTTCTTCATGCCGGCTCCATAGATGTTCTTTCGTGCGTGATCGAATGTCATCCACGAAATTGGTTGGTCTTCCGGGATTTCATTTCTTTTGACAAGCTCAAGTGACAACTTTTCATCGTCGAATGCTACTGTGAAGATGGCACCTGGAGGAGTCCTTCCAACACGTCATGTCTCAGCATAAGGTCGATTGCAAGTGCGAGAAACAGGGAAGATATCAGGTCTGTGAATTTTGGTCAAGTCCGTGAAGCTGATGGACGGCAGACTTGCCACTGTGTCTGGCAGCAGATATACAATTGTCTCTCGGCACAGAGTAGAATAGGAGGAGATGAGATCAGAGACTCACCAAGTCCCGATCATGAGATGATGCTTCATCTTGGCCGCTGTACTCGTCCGGAAAGCTCTTATCTGGAGAGGGATGTGTGATATTCGTGGCGATAGATGGCGATGAAGCATGAAAGCGGGAAGTATACTTGCTGCTGAAGTCCTACCTGGGATACCTCTATATTGGGTGTAATTCTAGGTTGATTTCTTACCCGCGATTTGAAGCCGAAGGTTGAAGAGGAACGACGTCGGCGCTTGCCAGAAGAACCCGGTCTCCGCACGGGAGAGACTGGTCTGTGCAGGCGCAAGTAAAGCGTTAGCGGCATGAGGATGAACATCCCACAACTTGAATTGCTAGCAGACCGTAGAAACGTTGATGTCTGAACTTCGCTTGCTTTGAGCCGTGCCCGAATCTATACTCGCTTTAAATGCATTACGGTGTTTAAAAAGTGTCACGCAACGTTCCCCCTCCCCATCCTCGGCTCCCTTGCACAAACATACGCTCTCTCAGCGCCGCCGTTGCTCCATGTCGTTTGCTCATGGCTGAATGTAATCTTTGAAAGCGCAAAAGATGGCCGAGTTTATGCCCGCACTCTCGGCCCGGGTTGAAATGCAAAGGCCCCTAGAATCGAACTTCTCCAAGAGCCTGCAAAGAAACAGGTTACATGAAGTCGTCGCTAGGCTACACGTTAGCAGAGCACCGTTCATATCTTTCAGCGCAAACTCACTCATCAAGCCCGTCATCCTCATAATTCATCGTATCTGCTTTGTAGGCCACATCCCGGTTTGCGTTCAAGGTGGTCTTCGTCTTCGCAGCCTTGCTCTTCTTCCCACCCTTCTCTGCAGCCTTTTCCTCCTTCAGCTTCTCGTTGCTCACAGCCGTCAGCGCACTCGCCACCTTCTTGATCTGCTCGCTGTTCATCTCCTTCACAATCTGCTTGGCGAACTCCTTCATGAAACTCTCATACTGCGGCTTCTTGGCATTGTTGTTCAGCAACGGCACCAGAGTATCGCGCATCTTGTTGAAATCTTGCACGGTCTTCGGGTTGAAAAGGGATAGGCTCGAGAGGTCGACGGCGCTGGTAGGGTCTTCAGTTGAGGCCTGCACTGTGATAGCCTTGTTGGTGCCTTTGCGGTTGGGGCCACTGCCGCCTCCGCCGAAGAGATCTTCTGCATTGCGCAGGTCGCTGTCCATTTCAGCAGCGCGCATGCGTGCTTTTCGGTCAGCCTCATCTTCGTCGCTGTCGCTGTCGTCGTCTTCGAGTAATGCCTTCTCCTTAAGCCGTTGTTCACGCTTCTCCTCGATACGTTGTGCTTTGGTCTTGTGGCTTGCCTTGGCTGCAGCGTCTGCCTTTGCCTTTGCCTCCGCAGCCTTCTTTGCCTTCTCGCGCTCTTCCTCGCTGTCTTCGGCTGCATCCCAAGAGTCTAGCACCTCGTCCTCCTCCTCATCGTCGAATTTTCCACGTCGTACAACGGGTGCAGGTGGAGAGGAAGGCGGCGTGCTATCGGACTCCTCGTCATCCCACGATGTTTTGGACGGCGCCATGTTTGCGATTGTTCTTCCGAAATCGGCTCGCTTTGTTTGCTGGACTTCTCTCGCCAGGTGTTCTTGGGGATTGGAGGAAGGTGTGAAGCTGTCCAGTCGAGCCGAGAGGAAGGTCTGGTAGAATCTGTAGACAGGGCTGCGCGTGAGAAGCAAGAAGAATTGAATGGTCAAGGAGAAGAGACGAACCACAAAGTTCAACGT
This sequence comes from Pseudocercospora vitis, assembly GCA_026120125.1. NCBI lineage: Eukaryota > Fungi > Ascomycota > Dothideomycetes > Mycosphaerellales > Mycosphaerellaceae > Pseudocercospora > Pseudocercospora vitis. The sequence continues at coordinate 291,555 of JALRML010000023.1, read as the reverse complement.
GGGGCTGTATGCCCGATGACTCTGTAGTGGGCTATTTTGGTGTGGCAGCCCGACGCTAAATCTCCCTCGCAAAGATCACGTGACACCTGCACCGCACTCACTCAGTCACTCCATTCCTCATTCCTGATTGTGGAATCCACCATGCGAATCGTGCTCTCAGTCCAGGAGTGAGCGCTCTGATCAATCCACTGTCTCCGAAAAGGCAAAAGTCCCGAGCTCTGACACAGATGCTCAACCACGGTACTTGACAGAGGCACTCCTCTCCTGGTCGACCGTATGCATCTTGAAGGAGCTCTGACAGTGCAAATACATGTTGTTCACCACAAACACATGGAATGGAGAGTCGACCTTTGGGCATACCAATCGCTTCACTTCATAATACGAGTCAAACTATCTTTTTGGTTCGAGCGCACAGCACATGCTCCTTCCGACGACGGGGCCACATTCCCTCACTCCCAGATGATGCAGACCTTGCTCTCTCCCACGAGTTGTCCCATGCAATCTATCAAGGTATCATCTGAAAGCACACTAATACACAGACTGTCTCGCGCAAAGAAGCCTCATGTCCTTCCCACGCGCTCGCTTCCCGCGAGTGGGCAGACAATGACCCCCTTCTCAAGCTCATGCAAGAAATCAGCCGCTGTAGTAGAAACGCCATCAATAGCAAAGCACGTGCCACGCTGCTTTTGGTTGTCGGATGTGGGTCCTGACGAGAAAGAAGTCCGCCCAGTCCCAATACCGCTTCCCCAAATGTCGCACCTTCTAATTAGTTAACGCCGTCGCAATCGCTGAGAAAAGACACTGATCTATCGAGCGTCGCGGCTACTTTAGCACCGCCCAATGCAGCGCCCTGTGCCGATATGAGTCTTGTGTGGATGATGTCGTGAATGTACCGTGGCCTGTCCCGGGACACAAGCCGGATGATAGCTCCGTCGCCCAAAGCCTGAGGGCGGAGAGAACCAGTGTCGTATAACAGGCCACAGTACCAGTGCGCCGTTTCCCCACGCCGTGCAATGCAAGCAAAGCCGAGGAAAACAACGCTGTCTATCATGCTGGATTGGGTATAATGTTGTTGCAGCCGCACACTCATCAAGATCCGCCGAGAACGTCTTCACGTCCAGGAAGGAAAAACCGTAATCAAAAGTCGAAGAAGGAAATCGCGCTGGGGTCAACGTCGTGGAGGTCGTGTCGCTTACCACCAGCTGTTCGGGCCAGATGGTCCAGATGGTCCAGATGGATTGCCGTAGCCTCCGCCCATACCACCGCCACCACCCATGCCGCCGCCCATGCCACCACCGTAGCTACCGCCTCCAAAGCCTCCACCACCACCACCCATCATGCCACCGGCATATGCTGGACGCTGACCGCCACCGAAGCTACGGACGTCCTTCATGGCGGAGGTGCCACGACCACGTCCGCCTCCAGAGCGACCTCCACGGCCACCGCCAAAGCCAGAGCCCTCGCGTGCTATCGTCTCGAGGAAGCCGGGGACTTCTTGGTTGGCCTCTTTGAGGAGGTCGATGAGGTCTCTAACCACACCACGGTTGCCACGGTTGAAGAAAGCAGTGGAAATACCGGTGTTTCCTGCACGACCGGTACGACCGATGCGGTGAACGTAGTCGTCAATGTCGGTTGGTAGATCGTAGTTGACAACGTGCATCACGTTGGGAATGTCCTATTCACGCAGTCAGTACAGCACAAGTTTAATAGGATGTTCGAGTACGTACCAGGCCTCTGGCAGCAACGGCGGTAGCGACAAGGATTGGGCAGCGTCCAGATCGGAACATCTCGAGAGCCCGCTCGCGCTCGCGCTGAGTGCGGTCACCGTGAATGGAGGTCGCTGGGAAGCCTTGGTTGATGAGGTAGTCGGAGAGGGAATCAGCCATGCGCTTGGTCTCGACAAAGATAAGCGTGAGGCCAGCACCATGCGTGTGCAAGATGTCCAGGAGCACACTTCGCTTGTCAATGTCCTCAACGTACTCCACCTTTTGTGTGATGTTCTCAGAGGTGGAACCGACACGTCCTACCGAAAGGAAAATATACTCTCGAAGGAAGTCGCGAGCGAGCAACTGGATGTCGCGTGGGAAGGTGGCCGAAAACATGAGAGTCTGACGACCGTCGGTTGCCGGCATGTCCTCGCCCTCGACGATGCGGCGGATTTGTGGCTCGAAACCCATGTCAAGCATGCGGTCAGCCTCGTCGAGAACCAGGTACTTGATGTTAGCAAGTGAGATTCTGCCACGCTCGATAAGGTCGACAAGACGGCCAGGAGTGGCCACGAGCAGATCGCAGCCGCGCTCGATCTGGCGGAGCTGAGATCCAATGTCGGCACCGCCGTAGACGACACATGGGCGGACCCACGATCGGTAGGCAAACTTGCGGGCCTCGTCGTAGATCTGGGAGACAAGCTCACGAGTAGGTGCGAGGATCAAAGAGGTTGGGTAAGCCTTGCGCTGGCGGGCAAAGCCAGATTGCTGAGGAGCGCCTGCAGACGGGCCGTTCTGGTATGCTTGTGAGAGGATTGGGAAGAGGAAACCACCAGTCTTGCCAGAACCAGTCTGAGCACAAGCCATCAAGTCACGGCCTCCCATGACGATAGGGATGGAGTACTTCTGTACTGGTGTAGGCATCTTGTAGCCCGCAAGATCAATGTTGGTCAGGAGGTGGTCGTCGAGAGGTGGGTTGGTGAAGGTGGTGACAGGTTCTGGCACACCCTGACCTGAAGCTTCAACAGGGATGTCGTCGTATTTCTCGAAGTTGATACCAGTCTGCTGCTTGGTTGGGTCGTTGGCGACACCGAACAGTTCGCGTTCCAGGCGCTGGTTCGCAGGGCCTGCAATGTGCTTTCCATCAATCCACTTTCCGTCTCCTGCACCGGTATTCTGTCGGCCTCCACTGCTGCCATAGCCGCCACGCTCGCCACGATCGCCACGATCGTGTCCGCCGCCTGGAGCGCCGTATGCGTTGCGATCGAATCCACGTGGAGGCTGTGGGCCGTTGTCCCAGTTGTTCTGACGTGGAGTGAAGGTCTGGGCGGCGCCCCAGCTACCGCCGCCGCGACCTGCTGGAGGACCGTTGAAGCCGCTACCAAATTTGTTAGTCTCACGTGCCTAGAACCATGTTATCGGCCAAACGTACTTTGGTGGTGGGAAGTCACCGCCGTTCATGCCATTTGGTGCGCCGGCAGCAGCTGGACCAGCTGGGCCAGCTGGGGCACCGCCGCGTGAACGAAGGTGTGGTGGGATGTAGGCTGAACGACCCTCGCCGAAGCCGTTCTGCTGTGGTGGACCCTGTCCACCTGGGCCGGCATGGTTGGAGTCCTTGAGGGACAAGCCATTCATGTTCAGTTGGTCAGCCATATTGGTGTCCGTGGTGCTTCAGTCGCTGCTCGCTCGATTTTGCTTGATTTAGTGAGTGAACGGCGGTCGGTGAAGCGTGTAGTAAGTGATGCGAACTTTCTGTATTCCCTTCGCAGAAAGCAAACTGCAAAAAGAGAAAAGAAAGGATTCTGGAGTTGATTTTCGTGGTAGTTTGGGGGGACGACACACACGAGGTGATGGAGGTAAGGTGCAGAGAAGTGCCTGCGAAGAATTATTTCGATGAGGGAAACCCTACCAGGCGGAGCGGAGCCTGCCGCGCACTAAAATCGGCAAGTGCGCCACAACGCCACCCTTACTCAGCTTCTCCTTCTAGGTACCTATACTTCTATTTCTCACGTTGCTCCACGACTTTCTATGATCTTCACTGCATAGCGTAGGAGTACACACGACTTTGGCTGCGCTCGAGATGCTGTTTGTGTTTCAAAACCAGATGTGGCGGCCGCAGCTCAAGACATCTATTCCACGCACCCACGCCCGCTTCCGTCATCTCCTGCCACCGTTGAACTCTCGTGGTTGAGCCGTACACCGCTAGTGACTGTAGCATCACGGCCTTTAGCGCAGAAGCTGATCTTGGGCAGAATGCATATTCCCCTATATTTAAGCCGTAAAACTGTGACAGACAGAACATTATCTGCTCCTAGCCCCACGCTTGCCCACATGCGTTCTCGGGCCAGCCCGGCGTATTCGTCAACACTGGAATCTTCTCATGGCTGCCTTTATCCCCTCACCTGATGGAACTCCTTCATTGCTGCGTCCCTCATAATATTCAACACGCGGCTGGCTGATATCGAGTTCCAAGGCACAGGTCTTCGAATCATGTCGTACCTGATGACCCAGTAGTCGAGATCCGGGCTCTCTTCGCCACCGACACCCTCCAGCTCACTCATCCCCACGCCATTATCACGAGCTTCGATCGTGGCTTTGTCCGAATCCTTTCGAATTTCGTCGTGGCAGCCCAGATGAGGCGCGAGGTAGTAGAAATCGATTTACTCGATTGGAGGTTAGACAAATGAGCATGTGACGCCGAAGTGCTTCCGGACGCTTCACAGGTTCGGCTCTTGACCTTCTCATCGTGCGTCAGGGGAGCAGAGGGTGCTCGAATACTGTCGTCGCCCGTCCTGCAGCCGACGATGCCCATCTTGCCCTAGAGCCCGATCCACAGTGTGACACAGCAGTCTCAGTAAAACGTAACGGGAACAAGGCTTTCTGTTGTGCTTTGGATAACCCCGTGATAGCCTTACGCTGTAGGGATTTCTGTAAGTGGTAGCTCGAGGAGCACCGGTTCAGCGGGTTCCGTGGTGTCCCGGACCTTTCTAGATGGCGATATCGAGTGATCAACCATGTTGAACGCGCAGTGTTCCTGGACCAGATGCGTATAGCGGCATCCGTCGTGCTTGAGGCGCTGGTCGTATTCAAGCTGGGGAAGGCGCACAGACCTCCATATCTGGATTAGGACCAAGTCGTCTCACATGTATGCGCTCCTGTTCAGTGAACTCATAGCCTTTTCATTTGTAACTAAATCCATGCGCTGAAGATTGCCGCATCCACACCCTGCTCTCAATACCAAAGACGACTTACGTACCAGGATCGTAATTGTACCACTTAATGCGGCAGAATGCCCCCAGCGTTATAGCCAGCTACAATGACAAGCACTACTGTCAAGCAAACGAGCCAGGCGCCGCTCGTCTGAGGGGCATCTCTTCTTCGAAAGCCCCCGAGAGTCCGCGACGCACTGCTAATGACTGCCCCAGCATTGGGAAGCTCCAAATCAACATCGACCCAACCGCACCAAAATGGGGTTTGAACCTCTCTCTTGTGCTTTGACGATGCCGACGACCCCGGGGCCAATGGAGTTCTGGTATGGGTGACCCTCGAAATAGTCCGCCCTTCTCACATCGTACGAGACGTCCACGATTTCCTGCCATCATGAATCCTCGCAAAGGCCATTTGCGCTCTACATAATCGACACGATCCTAGAACGCTCTAGGGAGATACCGTATGGAAGTGCATCCCAACTGTGCTCTGCTATCAGTGCATGCACGCATTACAAGGCTGCTCTTTCCATACTATTCTCCCACACCGCCACAAATCCTCAATTTTTATGTCCCATTTCACTTCATAGCCTGAAGGGTATCCACGCTGCAGACAGGCAGGAATCATCCTCCTCGTTTTTCCAAGCTGCATGGCCGGCTGGTCCTGTCGTCCTTTCACAAAGTTCCATCATTCTGCGCGCCGCGAGACGCATGCCAACCTCTTACACAAACGCTTTCGCAATCTGCATCAATCCCCCCGCCTGATCCATCCACCCGCCCCCTCCCCTGCTACCCCCATACCCCTCACTCCCATAGTACCCACCCCCAAACCTCTTCGTCCTCCCATCCAGACCAAACGGCAACTTGATCCCCACCTGTCTCATCAAGCCGTGAATCGCCCCACCCGCCGACAAAAGCGGCACCACCACCGCGAAGAACGCTTTCACCGGATGCCGTCGCGCATAATACCACAGCTCCTTGAACATGCGCTGCAGCTTGTGGATCAAGTAGGAAATGTATCCATCGCGCGGACGACGTTTGTAGTATGACGAGCTGGACCCGCCGCCGGAGGAGAAGATGCCGCGTGAGGAGCTACCACCACCGCCGAAGAAGGAGCCGCTCGCTGACCGTGCATAGCCTGGTCGACTGCTGCTGCTACTGCTGTTGTTGTGATGCGAGGAATTGTGTCGAACGTAGTAGCCTGCTCCACCACCTTTGGAGTGCGCGGAGCGCGAGGGCGACACGCCGCGATTGCGCGAAGAAGAGCGGTGTTGGGATGTGTGCGCGCTGGGGCTCAAGAAGCCGTTGCTGGGTGTCGTAAAGGATTGTCCGTCGAAGAGACCCATGATGGGAGCTTCTGGTTTATGGTTGGATGCCCTGCTGTGTCTGCGTCCGATTGGTCGTCTGGATGGGTGGTTCGTTGCGCAAGGCTAGGGTTGGAGGTCGGGTTTTGTTTTCCAATGGTGGTGTCCCACGTTGCGGTACTTTGGCGTGGTTGGTACGGGAGATATGCGCTGTCGATCGATCGCGGTGGGTAATTTGGTTCTGAGCTTTTTTTTCTGTTTGGTTCGGACGAGTGAAGTTGCAGCTGCAATCATAGGAACGAGAAGAGTATTGCACCGGTCTAGCGGTCTAGAGGTGTGAGAGCAGTTCACGATTACCTGTGCCAATGCAGGTGGTTGGAACGCACGTTTTGACCATTCCGATTTCGCCCAAGCTCCTTTCAGTGCTGCAGGGTTTAATTTTTCGCTCGTGCGTTGCATCTGTGGGGGCTCGGGCGGTGAATACATGCAAGAAATGCAAGGCTCCCACGACTGTAGCATTATCAAGGCACAATGGCATTCTCTGTACTGTCATGCTTTGGCCTTCATAGTATTTCATACATCATGTAGTAGTGGTATCTGTCTATACGGCATTACTGCATCCTGTCCTTTTCCGCGCCGACTCCCCATGCCATGCTATGAAGCATTTTCTACATGCGTTCGCGCTTTCGAGGTGCAGCACGAATGATGTTGTCTACTCTCAGCAACAGTTCTGCAGCTTCGCTTGCGCTACTCACGACCGCTCGCTTCAACTTGTACGACTCCACCACGCCCAGCGTTCTCATATCAGCAATGCCGCCTCCTGGCTTCATGAGATCCAGGCCGCTGCTTGACATGCCGGAGTAGACGGCCTTCCGTAAGCGTGCTACGAGATCCGCGGAGTCGAGACCGGCGTTGTCGGCGAGAATGGTTGGAAGTTGTCGAAGTGCCTTGGCGAACGAGTCGACAGCGAGGGCTTTCTTGCCAGCGACGTTCTGTGCGGCTTGGTCCACAGCCTTAGCCATGACCATTTCCGCGCAGCCACCTCCAAGAGTAGTCTTGGGTGCCTTGACTGTTTGTGACAAGACCGCAAGCGCGTCATGCAGACTTCGCTCAGCCTCGTCCAGGAGCTGTTCGCTCGAGCCGCGGAGGACGACCGTACACGCTCGTCCCGCGGCGACACCAGAGAAACGAATCAGGTTGTCTTCACCAATGATGACCTCCTCGATCAGGTCGCAGTGTCCAAGCTTAACGTGTTCCGGGTGGTCGAAAGTAGATGTGATCTCGGCACCAGTGACAAGTGCTAAACGCTCAACTCCATCGAAGTCCGCGTGCTCTATCGATGCGATGCCGGCATCTGTAAAGAGCTGCTCGGGCCAATTGTAGATGAGTTGTCGGTTGACGAAGCAGTTGATGCCATGCGACTTGATCTTCTCCACTTTGGCCTTCATTTTTTCCCGCTCGGCCTTTTCCAGCTCTGCAAGCTTGCCAGTGCTTTCCACCTTCACTCTTGCACCAAAGATCTTGACCTTGTCTGTGTCCATGGACGTGTTTGCGACCAGGATCTTCGCATTCTCGACACGCTTCGGCTGGCCAGTGCCAAACTTCTTGTCGAGAATAAAGCCTGAGTCGAGATATGAGTCCGAGAGCTTGCCGCCTGCCTTCTTGATAATTTGGATATGCGTCAGATCGGTCGAGCCTTTCATACGCAGAACAGCGTCAGTCGCGAGCTCAGCGAATTGATCACGGTCTTGGCTAAGCACTTTTGAGCTCAGAGTCGTCCGGGCGATTGCGATCAGGTCTTTGCGAAATGCTTCCGGGTTTGCGCTGTGGTCCGTGGCCGTCTCTTCTAAAGCCTCCAAAGCAGCAGCGCTCGCTATCCGGTAGCCTTCGATGATGGTCTGTGGGTGAATCTTTTGGTTGACAAGCTGTTCTGCCTCGCGCAAAAGCTCTGCTGCCAACACCGCAACACTTGTTGTGCCGTCTCCCACCTCGTCATCCTGCACTTTGGAGATATTGACTAGCACTTTCGCCGCAGCATTGTCTAAGGCTACGCTCTTGAGTATTGTCGCGCCATCATTGGTGACCATAATCTCGCCAGTGGAAGCACTTTGCAGGATCTAGTCCAAATCAGAGTCTATCCAGATGCCATGCGTGTTCCAACTCACTTTGTCCTGGCCTTTTGGCCCTAGTGTACTCTTGACGAGGTCCCCAATCGCGATGGCACCAACGAAGGCGCTGGAGATAGGTTAGTTGCCATAGCCATCACTGTGTCTGGGAAGTACCTGCCTAAGTCTTGCCTGCTCTCCTCGCTCTTGCTCGCCGCCATCTTCGAATATTTGCTGAGACTATTGATTGAACGTATTAGAATGCATGCAGACACGATATCGGCTTTGATGTTTTTCCTACCATTCTTGCTGGCGGGATGTGTTGAATATGCGAGTGTTTTCAAGCTCGCGTGTCCCGAACGCGCTCGCCCAAAACTTTGGATGTCGGTGCAGCATTTGTGGTCCGTGCGACACAATTTTTGTATGACTTCACTTTGTCACTGCAAGTAGTGTAGAAAGTCGCGCGATAGGAGGCAAGGACATTTTGGCCCAGGTTGGAGACGGGGCATTTTGGTACACGGTGAAGCAAGCTGCTGTATCTGTTCGTCGGGGAAATGCCGTGTAGCTTCGCAATTATATCGATCATCTCTACTGCACTCTTTCGTCTAAGACCATTATGCGAAGATGCGGCCGGTCCTGCGCGCAGAAGAATACTGATCAGGATGCCCTTTGGTAAACAAAACCTAGTGCTTTATCCCTGCAGAGCTTCGCCATGCAGTTCATACTATCGTCCTCTGCTCTCGCTCTTCGGCTCCTGCTTTTACAGCGCCTCGAAGTCGTGATAATCCGAGTGTCCTGACCTTGTCAAGCGAGGCGATTGTCAAGCGACGTAAGAGTAATCGAGACGAAGGTATACTGTTAGCCAAGATAATTGCAATATAGTAGGCCAATTCTCCGGCCGATGCAGAGGGAGGCTATTGGTGGTCGCGGAAGGATGGTGGCCACCCCTGCCTGAGCCTGATATACATCCACACACAGATCAACGACGTTTAGAGAGTGCTCTTCGGTTTGGTCTATTGTTTGTGGCGAGAGCGGAGCGAATGAACCGCTCGCTACTGAGCAGCGTATATGATCGTATACAAGGCAACACTCGTGGGTCACGAAGGATGCTGAACGGTCGATGCTCGTGCAACATCTCGTCACATGCTGAGCACCGAACACAGGTTTAGTGCCCAGGCCTTAGACTTCAAAATGGAAGATGCCTCGCCTTTCTCCCTCGTCTTCTGTTTGCGGACGGGACTAACGCTTGTTCGCGTTCGTGGCGGAGAACTACTAGAAGGACCACAAGGATGACGTGCAGAACATGACACCTCTCTCCAGCGGAAGCAGCCTGCATGACGTACATCATCCCAGTCCGTGGAATCGTTCTGCAGTGACATGGGAGCCATCGTGCAGGCCATGTGTGGAACCGCGGCGGCAGCGCGTTTGTCTGCAAATTGGGAGATCCCGAAGGCGAAATAGGACATGTGGTCAGGTACCTGAGAACTGGTGTGATAGTATTCTTCGCTGATTAGCACGCGCCTCCAAGCGACGAAGAAGATCCGACGCGAGACTTGGCCGCACTTTATCATCCTGACAATGATGGACGCTAATGAGTTGGAACATAACAGCCATATTGCCGACAATGTTTCCATCGGTTTTGCTTGTCGTACAAAGAGGTTTTCGCAATTATGAATGGTCTAGTCCGGCGGCTAGAGAGCTTTACGGTCGACTGTAGTAGTGTTAACAGATCGCCGAGAATCTCAGCGGCAAGAAAAAGGGCGCTATTGTGTAGCCTTAGCAACTCGCGCTGTAAACTTTCGTGCTGCTGGAAGCAGCTATTGTAAGGAGTTGCCAAACTCGCACGCGACTCACCTGACCTACCCTGACTCCCTCACACCAGAATGCTGACTGCGGAAAGAGAAGTCTGCGGGGGTTGTGGCTTGCTGGGCGTCTACTTGCTGTTGGCGTCACAGCGTGGGTCCTGAGGTGCTGTATGCATCGCAACTTTACAGATCTCCGACGGCAGTGCGGTATTGGGCACTGGACGTCAAGATTCGCTCAAATGCCCTATGGGCTCGGGGTGGTCTCCAATGTGGTTCAATAGCTTCTGTCCCCGGCAGAAGCGTAGCTTTTGAACCGCGAACAACAGTGTTACATCTCCAATGCAAATAGACATTGAAGCTTGTGACACAATATTGAATAGTCCTTGAGTTCAAACTGCCTGGGATTGGCCTCGATTCCACCGCATCCGTTGATACCGAGCTAGGAAATCGTCGGCCGTGCTTTCCCCAAGGTGCTCCGTCGAGCTAGAGCGTGGACAGCAGCTAGCTGGCAGCTGGGTGGCTGTTTCCTGATATATTCTGCACTCTTCACCAAGCTGCTCAAGTGTGCTCGCTCGGGTATTTACGGGTGGTGTCCTCCTTAATCTCCAGAGGAGGCCGCCGAATCTCGTCTTGAAGCTGTGCCTTGATCGCTGCGAGGCTTTGGGTCTCTTGAGTCGACCTGATAGCGAGTTGCTTGCAGCTGATTCTGCAACCACTTCTTCGGAGCCCCGTGAGGCTTTCGGGCATGATCGTAGGTCCGTTACAGCGAGTCGACCTTAGGAGCGCTCTCCAGGAACTCGTGTTCGTTTACTGCCAACAGTGGGCGCTTAGACTTGGGGTCTGCCAAACCCGCCATGCTATTAGCTGGTGCGTATCATGTCATTTCGGCGTTGGATCGTTCATGATGATCACGTTGCGGGATGCCACTCTCGCAGCCGGTGTAATCCCGTGCCGTTTGGGAGGCATATAGGGACGGCATGGCAGTCCCTCGAGGAGCAAAAAGCGGTTGCATCGAGGAAGATTGCCGGTCCATGAGAGGTGAGCAATCTCTGATATATGCGTCGCGCCTGCGCAGCTCTCCATTGGCGTTCGCGCCACCAGACTGAAGTTCATCCAGGAACGAAGCCGTTCCGGATTTTAGCCGTCCTTCCTTGGCACTACCGTGACGTTGGAGCAAGGGATCTCGACTCTTTTCCCTTCCCTTCCTCCCGGTTTTCACGCCGCTATCCTCCTCTTCCATCAATACCGCTGCCAACGGCATCGCGACTGCAGCGCTGTTTGCAGGCATTGTCGTCATCTGGTTCCGCAGCACAGAGTATATTCTCTCCTTCCTGGCTGCATTTGCTGTCCAGCTTTGGTCCAGGATCCATACTGCCCCGTTGTCAGCAAACTCTTCCCAATTGCGTCGTCTAAGCGCATCCTGGGTTCGAATCAACACTACTGCGCACGCTCTGAATCTCAGGCCATGGACAATATCGAACTGCTGGTTTGCGATCGTTCTGGCTTCCGATAGGAGTCGTTCATCCAGAACGCGCCTCTCACAGCGATTCTCGCCGACCGCATACGACATGATGGCTATGCTCAACCAACACAATTTGACCCTCTCAATTTCTTTCAAGAGGCCGGTTCCCCATGTTCTAGCACTTGCACCAGCCCTTGATCCATCCACGCCACCTTGAGTGAAGAGAATCAGGAACACCAACCCTTCTTCAAGAGCGAGCCATTTCTGTCGGCTCAAAACTCAAACATTCAGCAATTATGAACGGCATTAAGGCAAAAGCAGACTTTGACGCCCAGAGTTTGGGCGCAATGGCCGATCAACGTCTGCTCCAAGCTTTTCCGGACGAAGACATGACCTCAGGAGCGCGCTTAAGTCGCTACCACCTCATTGAGGAATACAAGGAGAGACTCGCTCCGAAAACTTCTACGTCACAGAAGCGAGAAATTAACTTGACCCCAAATAGTACCCCAGAGGTGACTGATGGTACTCCCACGAAGAAGGTCAAGGGCTACAAGACAGTCGAGGATTATCCAGAGGATATCGCGGACGACGAGATCTTTGCTGGCGATGCAGATCGCATTCGTTATGGCACTTTGATTCGTCTGGCAAAGAAGTACAGTGTTGGCCAGATTGCAACAAAGGTCAACAACAACAATCCGAAGGCGTTGACTGCGCAGACTGTCTCAGATCGATTGCAGTCTGCTTACAAGTTCATTGCTAGCCGGACGCAGCGGACAGTGGCTGAGGTGAAAGTCGAGGTGGAAGATGCAAGAAGAGAGAATGGATTGGTCGCGAATGGACGTAAGACTGCGAAGGAGATGTTATGAGCGATGGATTGTTCGCCGAACGAAAATTGCATGTTGCCTCCACCACGATGCGCCCTTCTTGAGTGCTGGTGACGTGAGGGGATGCTACTGTCGCCTCCTGAATGAGACCGGACTAGAGGTGGCTATCAGAGCAATTAATGCCTTTCAAGACGATATCCAATGCCAAATGAAAGGCTGTAAGAGCAAGTACCACCATTGTAGCCTTCTTGTACTTGTCTGCCGAATACGAAGGTCTTTTCAAAAGACACATTATTTCAATAGATGGCACTACCGGGTCTTGTGATACGATTGTCCTCATGTCTCACTGAGCTCTTCTCGAATTGTTCACTCAACAATCGTTACGGAACAGCCCAAACAAGGCCGTATTTACACGAGAGCGATTGAAGGATACAATTGCACGTGAGGCCCGCGATCCATTCCAGTTCTCCGAGCGCAAGTGCTCACAAGGGCCACTCACTTAATCTGGCTAACCCATGTTCAAGTTCGCTAATTCACACCTTCTTTGCAACTTATGGCACCAAGTTAACCACGGGTCTGACCTTGTTGCCTACAAGTTTTCTGCCCTTGGCCTCAGACATCAAACATACTCACATCGTCCCAGACCACAGCCATCATGGCTCCTAAGCACAATAACCAAGCTCCAAAGCCTAGGACCACGACAGACTACGAAGACGATTACGGCACAGTCTTTGCCCTATGCTACATCGGAGAGTACAGGGACCCCAATGTCCTGGCTGTGGAGACCAAGGCACGAGGCGAAGCTGGGCTTCAAGCCAAAGCAGATAGCAAGAGCGAGTCGCCGGAGACGCAGACCGAAGCAGACGATGGACCGAGGTTCGAGCATAGTAAGTCGTTTCTTTTCTATTACTCAAGTCCTTGCTAAGCTTATAAAGAACAGCCGATTTCGATTCCGTCGGTGATACGCTCGGTATTATCAAGGGCGGTTTGGAACAGCTCTACCGACGCATCCTATACCGTGTTACTGAGAAACGCGCTCATCGGGAGACTTCAGAGCTTGTCAACAGCCATCACAGTAGGAGCTGGGAGACCCAGAACGCTGGAGACCGGGTCCGGAGTGCGGTGAGGTTTACGCATTGGGATGGGAAGGAGGAGTATAAGAAGGAGAGTGCGGATCTAGAGAAGGCGAGGAAGAAGAACGGGGTTAGGTTGAAGAAGAGGAAGAAAATGAAAGGAGTATGATGGAGCGGAAGGAGTAATGCAGTGGAAGAATTGGCGCAAGGGTTCCTGTCTTCGACTCGCATGACCGTAACCTGTGATGCTTACGCTTAAGATCTCTGGTGACTGCTCAGGGTTATGGCTCCTGTGCAGATTGTTGGATCGCTGCCGCTCTATTCTCAATCACGATATGAGAGCCTTCAGAAAGCCATCGAAAAGAACCTGAAGGGAATACATACATCCCAGATCAATGAGACCGTAACTCAGTTCAACCATCTTCTGATCGCAGAACCATTGTCGCCTTTGCAGCTAGCTTCTGCTCTCGCTTCTTAGGGCGTCTTCACGTTTGCCTTCTAAATACTACTTGAGTAGGCTAGAAATGTGGTTACTCCAACCCGGACGGTGCGTGGTGTGTTACAGGTTCTATGCGATGGCAGGAGCGAGCCAGCCAGATCCGGTTGAGGTTAAGATGCGCGGGCCTGTGAAGTGGTTCGGTATTGGGGTCTTTGCAGAGCCGGAATGTTCTGTGCAGCGGCATGGGAAAGAGTTGGCGATGTGGTATGGGAAACTTACTGTGTGGCTTTGTCTTGACTAGAATGCGCCACTTTTGCGGCTGTACTTCGATGTATGTGGCCTTGCTCTCCTTCTCCGTTTCACACACTGAGCATCGAACATCACTCCAATGTCACTTGCGTCATTACGGAGACCAGCATAGAGGTGTGAAAAGCAGGTCCGATACATGTTGGTATCGCGCATCGCGCATCGCGCACCCGCAATAGCAGGATGGACCACAGGACGAATGCGCTGGCTTGCAGGCGACCTGCATTGTTAGGGCCATGGGGCTGCACACCACAGCAGCAGTCTAATGTGCCCTGGTATCTTCCGTCGCTGACACGCGCAGTCATACACGCTCTGCCATCCACTTAAACCTCTTAGAAGCCTTTTTTTCCCATGCCTCTTCCAACGAGCTTGTGCCAGGCATGCCAGTCAGCTCTTGGCCGCCTGAAGATTGGTGTGCTCAAGCAGTACGACGGCAGCACGGCGCATGAACACTGCTCCTGGGAGCATATTAGAAACGCTGCTTCTGATGGTTGTCCAATGTGCACGTTTGCCGTGGTGAAAGCACAAGATGCATACCCTGGCTTGCGTTCGAATTCAGATGGATCGGCCTTCGCATGTTCTCCTTTGCCGCTGATACTGACCTTCAATCGCTGGTACACTGCCCTGGAGGTAGGTGTGGACATCAAACTTCAGGATTCGCAGTTCTCACAGCCGGTCCATTACAATGTAATGCTTCAGCCACTCGACAACGAGCAGTGGCCAGTCAGTTACGAGCCACGGCCTTCAACAGCCGATCCAGAAGCACTCAAGCTGCTACAGCATTGGTCTGCTAAGTGCGATGAGACGCACGAATATTGCCGTAGTACTGACCGTGGTTCATGGACGCCTTCTCGGCTTCTGGAATTGGACACCGATGGAAGGGAGACCACCGCGAAATTGGTGGAATACTCTTTGCGACACTACGATCGGGATGTTCGATATATGACTTTGAGCCATCGATGGGCGATGCCTGAGTCACTCCGGCTGACTAAGAGCAATCGATGGCAGCTCATGAGTGGCATACCTCACGAGAGACTGAAACGGGCTATCTCTGAAGCGATGACTGTGGCTCTACGGTTGCACGTCCGCTATCTATGGGTTGATACATTATGCATCATTCAAGACGACCCAAAAGATAAAGCAAGAGAGATCATGAATATGCAGAATGTGTACGGAAACTCTTGGTGCACCATTGCAGCCAGTGTTCCAGAAGACGCCGGTGCTGGCTGCTACGTCGATCGCACATCAGATGACCTTGCCCTTGCGAGGTCTTACAAGATCATCATTGATGCCCAAGGAACGAGCATACCCTACCATTTGCGCTTGCAGTGGTGTTTGACAAAGCTAGAGCTGGAGCATTGTGTCCTCGGTAACCGAGCCTGGATCTACCAAGAACGATTTCTTTCGTCGCGGCTGATACACTTCTGTAAGCAGAGAGTCCACTGGGAGTGTCGTGAGCTCGAAGCATCAGAGACATATCCAGATGGTAAGCCGATCGGTGAAGTGGTGACCGTGCCCAATCGACCTTTCCTTGAGCTGGACGAAGATCCGAAGACCGGGAAATGGGTGCATAATTTGCAATGCACCGTTCCTTGGTGGAAAGAGGTTGTCGAAGCGTACACTCAGTTAGACCTGACTGTGCCAGGAGACCGCCTCGACGGGTTAGCTGGAGTAGCAGCATATTGCCGATCCTACTATAACGACCAGGATATATCTGGGCTATTTCGCAAGACCTTTATGGTCGACCTGCTCTGGTACGTCACAGAAGGTTTCAGGCGAGGCTCCAGAAACAAGCCGAAGTCGCAAAGATTGCCTGGCATAGCACCGACGTGGTCCTGGGCTTCGGTCAACAATGCTGTAACGTACGGCTGGAGCTGGGCGGCTAAGGATGCTTGTGCTCAGCTGCTCGACATTACAACGATGCAAGACGTTGCCCGCGGCGCGATCATACGTGTTAAGGGACGCCCGATTCACCGCAGGCTCTCCTCAAACGGAGATGACTTTGGAGATGTGAGGTTTGTGAGTTCTCCATCCAGGAAGTTCGCTAAAGACATGCCACCTACAATCGAAATCGTCCTTGATTGCGAAAATGTTCCATCTGAGCCTTTCGAAGCGGTGTTGCTGCCCATTATGCAGAGCCCCAGACACCCCAATGGACTAGTCCTGAAGATACAGAAGCAAGATGCTGAGCCCGTCTATCAACGAGTTGGCTTCTGGGAGGCAAATGGACAGATTGAGAGCGGTGATGAAAAGGAAATCCTGATCTGCTAAAGAACAAGCAGCAATCAGCTGTCAATCCTCTGCTTTCACAAACTCAGGAACTCACGAGATCTTCTACTACGTTAGCGACCAGAGAACAGTGAATGCTCGGACGCGTGACTGACGCGTTAAAAGCAACAAACGCTTTTTTAGCTACTGTACTTCGCTCAGCACCTGGCCACACTCGAGGCGCTAGATGTTAAGGAAAACTGCGTCAGCACCACATTCCCTCTAAAATCCGTTGCCGATGCGTTGAGGCTGTCCCATGTCCGATCATGAAGACGATGGAGCCTCAGCTCCGGCCACAATCATCGACGACCATGCCACTGTCCAGAGCTGGACACCCATCAACGGCCGAACCGTCTCCACCAATATTTATGGTGTGAAATTCTATACGATCCGCCAACTGCCAGAGTACCCAAGGAGCATCTGGCGCCAGCTCCCAAACCGCGATGACGAGGAGGATGAGATCCTCGAGTATGACGAGGACGAAGAATTCCTGCTCCGCAGCCGCACCGCTGGTAATGAGTTCTCGCAAGCCATTGATCCTTCGATTCGAGGCAGACATAGCGAATGGGGGCTGATACCGGAGGACGAGATCTTCAGCGGCGACCCGAGCTTCATTGAGGGCAGTTTACTGTTCTGGCTAGCAACGCAGTATACCCTGAAGGTTTTGGCAGACAAGATCAATGATGGTCGACAGGAGGCTGTCATCAGTGAAAATACTCTTCGTCGTCGCCTTTACGAGAGGTACATTCCGAAGATTTCCGAGCGCGAAGGGAAGACTATCAAAGAGATTCGCAAAGAGCTACTTGACGTAAGAGAGCATAATGGTGCTGGGCGCAAGAAGCTCATGTCTGCGGCCTCAAACAGGTGGCCCTCAAAGTCTCCTGAACAGCATCAGGAGGACGCCGCTCATCGTCAGCAGGCCGCTAGACCACAGGCGGGAGGCAATGATGTCTCCATGTCATCCCCAAGTCCACCACCACCTCCGCTACCCAAGCGAGATCTACGTTGGGCAACGGACCCAGTGTCCGCGTCGTCGCATTTTCACAAGCAACCGGCCAAAAGGAAGGCCACCGCAGAACTCTACCCACTCACAATTCCCAATGTCACCAAGTCCAGCTGTTCCACATCTTCTGTAACACCGAGTACAGCGACACCCGATACTAGTGATCTCGGACCCATCCCAAGGACAGATCAGATCATTTTCGACGGCGACCTCGGCTCGATTCTCGGCACTACCATCTACGATCTTGCCATTCGTTACTCGGTCGCGGAGATTTACAAGCGCATAATACAGTCTCACCCAAAATGTGGCCTGAAACTGAACCAGATTCGGAACAGATTGTATAGGTATGTTGGCGAGCTGGTCGAACAGACTGGCAAAG
The DNA here is from genome assembly GCA_026120125.1 of Pseudocercospora vitis. Taxonomy (NCBI): domain Eukaryota; kingdom Fungi; phylum Ascomycota; class Dothideomycetes; order Mycosphaerellales; family Mycosphaerellaceae; genus Pseudocercospora; species Pseudocercospora vitis. The sequence goes on along the minus strand of JALRML010000023.1, from coordinate 273,675 downwards.
ATCGTGCCACAGTTCTCGAAGAGTTGAATCAGGCGCGCGGAGAGTGGCGAACCAACAAGAAGGGTCTCAAAGGTGGCTTTCGGGACCGCAAGCGGAAAGCTCAGGATGTAGCTGCGGCAGAGTACAAGCCAGACGCGCTGAAGGATCAAATCGTTGCTCGGCCTGCAGGGACGCAGGATGACATTAATGCTAAGATCGAAGAGTTCCAACCAAAGCCAAAGAAGCGCAAGACAGCGGCGGACACGTCTTTTGCTGTGACCCCAAATGCGAAGGAGAAGCAGAACCTCACGAACTCGATCACATCCTGCAAGATTTTCCCCATAAACTCGGCACCAGGCGATAGTCGTACAGGAGCTCAAGGTAAGAAGCCCTGATAACGGTAAGGGAACCCTAGGCTGCGAAGGCCGTCTTTCGTTCCCAGTGGCATGAGACCTACAGAGCATTCAAGCTACGGATGATAGGCTGTCTGGAACCGAGCATTACGAATGACTAGTGTCACATGACTGTCAAGGGGACAAAAGGAGTCTGCTGGAGCCAGTTCGATAAGATCCCTCTTCTGCATGCGGTATAGATGCGCTGGATGGGGATGTTGTAGACTTGCCGTGCTCGAAGAGTAGAAGTTTTCCGTGCTTCTCATTTCAGAACAAAGTCTCGAACGAATGAATCCCTAGCGATACTGTCCTAGTTGCGCCAACCTCTACTTCAAATCCAGTGACCTTTTCCGCCAGATGTCAAGCTATCAACGCGTCCCATCCCCCTGTGACGAGAATGCCTCGAGATGAGCTGACTGCTCCTTCAACCTAGTCTGATCCACCGATCCACCGTGGTTTGTGATCCAGTCGCCTCAGTCCTCACAGCTCCGGGCCAACGATGTGTTCATCAAAATCTCGAGCCCGCCGCTGCAGGTTTTCTCTTCTCGACTGCATGAGGCAAGCTGACCTCAGGCAAGCACTAGATCTAACAACCCTCTTCCTGGATCCGACACCCCCCCGACCAGCTCTTCGCACCTGGAATCAGAGTTTTGCACCCGGAGTCCGCCGGGAAGGCGTGGTCGAGGAAATTTTTGCAGCCATAATCGCTGTAGAACCTCACGGCGCATTGTTTCCCGTTGGCCCACTGTTAGACACTGCCTACGGCGCCGTGATGTGTGACGTCCTGAGTCCAGCATTGGAACTTTTCGGTGTCTCTCCACGAGTTCCAGCGCCGTTCGGCGTGAGGAACATGATTGTTGCAGTCTTTGTTGCCGTTGAAGTAGACGTAGGCCACGCCTGATGTGTCGGGACAGTTGGCGCCGAGGACCGTTAGGGGCAAAAGTGATAGAGCGCATCCAAGTGCCAGGCGCAGAGGGATCATTGTAGCTGGGAGAGGTGTTCGGGCCTTGAGGACTGCGTGACTGCCGATGTCAAACTTGAAGTTGGTTGCGATTCTTGCAGAGCGATTCTCAGAGACTGGACGTCTCGACTGATCGTTATATGCCCCACACCGACCGTCTGTGCATGGTTCTGTTACTGCGAGGTGCGGAGATTCCCTCTGAGCCTGGAGAACTCCCTTGTATCTTATGGAGGGAGATGTAGCAGCAACATCGTACTCCGCAGTATCTCAGATACTTGTTGCAGCACACCTCATTGGTCGAATTTCGTAACGCAACGGAGTTATTAGACACGAGGCTGTTCATATACTCAAGGATCGTCTAGACCTTGAGCGGCCGCACATGATAGTGGCTGCTAACACCACGTGTGCAGGGTTGTTGTTAAGGTGGTGTTATCGTTGGTGTTGTTTAGAAGTCGAACACCCTGCGCATTGTTCAGATGCCGTGGAAAGCATCTCTTCCAGGGAGAAGCTGCAAAGATGAAGAGCCTTGCTCTTGCTCGTATCGTGCAAGCTCCTTCTCGGTAGGATGAAGCGAGACTGCGGGCAGGGTAGTCCTCGTCGGGGGGAACTGGTGACTGTTAGCGAAACGAGTGGCCTTTGCTGGAAGCGAAGGCTTGTATCGAGGGACTAGCTCGATTGTCGGAGTTAGTCAAGGTGGACGAGGACGTCAGAACCCACCATTTTGATTGACTACGCTGTACTGCAGCATACATTACTTCCCGGCGTAATGGTATAACAGTGGGTGCAAGCATACTCCCAGACGCTAGATGCTGGCAGAGCAGTGCGGCAGTAATGTTGGAAGACTTTAACGAACATGCCTGGCGCAAATAAGCTCGAACAACCTTAGGTACATGTATGCATTTTGGACGTGGGCAGTCATACGCTAGCGAAAAGGAGTGAACAACTGTAAGGTAAAGCCCGAGAAGGCCAGCATGGGTGGTAAGATTCGTCGCCAAGCTCTGATAGAAGGGCCATCTCTCATGAGACAATAGCCACGCTGCCGCTGGAACTGCGGCGATTACGCTCCCTTGCACCCACCAGGTAGACGATGCGCAAAGATGGAAGTCTCTAGCGGACATGCCTTGGCCAAATTACCACCTGTGATTGTGCTTCGTCTATACGGCGCGAAATCAGTACCCAGGAGCCGTCTCGTGACCTCAGGATCCCTAACGCTGCAAGCGTTATCGACTCTAAAGAGGCCTTGCAACACCAGAGAGTTGTCGCATTTTCACGACGAGCGACGACTTCTTCTCGTAAGCTGCACAGTACGAAGCCTGGCATTTGGATCTGAAGTCATGTCAAAGGTGACAGATTCAAGGAATGGCATCGAGGGTGGCGGCAATATCTCAGAGTTAGGTGAGTGCCTCGACGACATTACTTATCTTCAAGACAGGCCATCGAAGCTATAAAACTCTGCCATATGTTCTGTCAGCAAAGAAGGGAACAAGTTATTCGTGTCGCTGATGGATCGCTGCACGGAAATCGGATTGCTAATAGGGACACAGACGGATATATCACAGGCAGTGAGGGGAAGATGCAGTAAGAGGAGGATCCATGTCCGCGTTCTTTAGGTGGCCAAGGCTGCAATGCTTCGCTCGGATTGACCGCTCGGATTGACCAAGCGCGAGACATGGCCCTATAGCCCGCAGCAGCTCACATCGGATTCACTGATGACCGCTGGAACTGTTACGTTCGTTCTGAGCTCAGGCGCAGGCCCAATCAAATTGCTAACTCCGTTCTTGCCTACAGATCTACGCTTGTAGTCAAGGCTATGTCTGATTCTAGAAGCGTTCGCCCGCGGAATTCGTCGAGTCCTTTCAGCAGTACATTAGCATGCTCTCGAAGAGTCTCCACACCTTCGGGAGGCACAGAATGGACGGTAATCTTGTTCTGCGTTGCGTCAATTCTGGACAATCCTATCGTCCTTACGAACTCACTCGGCTCGAAATGCAAGGGTAGAAGAACGACGGCGGCGTGTCCAGTCTTTCAATGGGAGCAATCCAGTCACACGGGATACCCGAAGAGCTACTGTCGTCACGGATTCGACGCAGAACGTAATATGAGGCGCCCAGCACAACGAGAAGTATGTATGGCGTCGCAGGAAGCATCGATGCGATACACAATGCACATACAGGAAAGTACGCAGGAAATCTTCTTACTTTCCAGCCTGTCGTACCGGCGCTATGACGGACGTCCTGAGGGAGGCAAAGCACGATTGTGTCGCTCTATACATGCATTGAACTAAGGGTGCAAATGCCAATACCAATACTGCTGATGAGGCGGAAAGCTGTTCATTGTTCTAGTTTGTGCATTGCTTATATTCAAGGCCTGTGCTGCGCCTTCAAACTCCTGATATCCGTCCTTCAGAACATGCACATGTGCTCTCCAGCATGGTAGAATCCCACAGGACACACCAATCCAGACAGGCGCAATCCACGAGACCTCTGGAGGTGTTTGTTATGAGAGCAGGACAATGCGGAACATGGCGGCAGTGCGCTCGGGGGCCGGCAATGGACAGACCGAGGTGGTGAGCGCAGGCGCGAGACGGCAGGCGAACACAATGGGCAAAATGAGAGAGAACAATATCAACGGGTGCAGTGGGATATGCGATGTCTGATACATTCGCGAGGGGGCCTTAGCCTTGTGTACAGTGAGATCGGCTCGGGCTGCAGGATCCCGACTCGCCGATATCTGTCCTTCCCTACCTTAACGTATCTCCCGCGGTTTCTTCGCAGTTCAATTGTTCTATCTTGCTACCTTCACTGAACGACCAGTCTCTTCGGACACGCCTATCACAATATCGCCTTCACGGCCAGCGTGTGTAGACCGGTGCCAAGGCCAAACCATGAGCAGAGCAAAGTGCCCAGGATCAGTGGCGGCGCTTGCATAGACACCACGGCCCAATAGATTCCCTGGTCGCAGCTCCGAGCAGCTGATAGCCTTGTGAATCGTCGAGTCCACGCGCTTACAGGCTGCGCGTTCACACTGTAGACAAGACGGCCTGCTTTTGGGCCGCGAGCACGGCTGTACATAGACAGCGTCCGGGTAACGATCTAGAGGTGAAGACTTTCATATCCGTCCTCCCTACTCTCGTCACGCTGCACACCCCCTCCTCCTCCTCCTCCGCGCTTCCATCCCACTCTCGACTTCTGAAACGAACAGCAACAGTGACGACATCCACAACGACCTTTCCCGAAACCTGGCCGGACAGCACGTGGAAGTGCGATCGCCGGAGCTGCATACACACCTGTGCCGCCACGTAGTGTGCGTGGCAGTGGCTGGCGACGCCGTGAGGTGGCATACGGTTCAGCCCAGTGTGGGTAGCAACGACCAACCTACCAGCATGCAACATGGCCTCTGGCGGCAACCACGAAGAGCTGTTTCTCAACTCCGACTCGCCCGCTGATGGCTTTGAAACACCCAAGCCCCTGCAAATCAAAAAGCAAGCATCGCCGTCGAGCGCTTCCGAGCCACAGCAGCAGTGGGCGCAGTACCGCGTGCCCATGAACAGTGCGGCCTATGGCGCGCCCACTTCACCACCACCATCGGGCCCGCTGCCATACCCAGACGAGCGATCCCGCAGACAGGCAACGCCAGGAGCCATACCCAACCAGCCGCCAAGCAGGACAGGCACACCGCAAGAGTTGGCTTCCGCAGAAGAGGGCCGTGCAGGCATCCAGTCGAGACGGCGCAAAGACAGCATGTCGTCGCAGGGCAGCGGCGCGAACGGCGGGAGGCCCAAATTCGACGCCAATGATCCGAACCGACCGACATTGGGTGGGTATGGAGGATCGCCGGTAGGGACAACATCGTCGTCCAGATTGGCGGAGCGACGAGGAGCTTCATCCAAGAGCATCTTCCCGCCAGACAGTCCGGGAGGTCCCGAGCCACCGTTGAAGAGCGACGAGGACGACGGACTGTTCCAGATGAAACCGCAGCGGAAGCCGAGTGCCCAGTCCGATGCCGAGTACTCGCAGCAGTTCTACCCTCCACCGCTTGGAGCGGCGCCGCCTGCCACCAGCGCAGCGGCGGCAGCAGCAGCAGCGGCGGGACGTATGCACATACCCGACCCGGCCGGGATCAACAGACTGAGCAGTACTGCATCAACTTCCACCACAAGAGCATCACGAGGCTCACCCCCTCCGCCTGAAACACCCATCGATGGCGGGGCAGCCGCGGCAGGTGGCCTCACTGGCATTGAGGCAAGATATGCGGCAAGCGGCATCCCAGGCACCAACACTCTCAATGAGATGCAAGCTCAGAGTGCGGCAGCGGCAGCAAGACGAGCACAATATGCGCAACCACAGCCGAGACAAGGCTCACTGGGTGTGCCGCAGCAGACCCAACAGCCGAACTCTAGCGGAAGGTGGAGTCCGACCGAGCCAACGGGATCCGCGCCACATGGCCCTCCGATAACATTCCAAGGCGTGGAAGAGGTCGCTTCGAGAGGCGACGCAGTGCCCTCTCAAACCACAGACAGGCAACAAAGCTACCCAAGGCCGGGCCAGCCATCCACGAGCCCGGACAACGTGGCGGAGGATATTAATCGTTTGAACCTTCATGAGGAACCGCCTCCGGCTTATTCGCCGCCCACGGCTGGTTCTACGCATTCGCCATATCCGAACGAAAAGGGCCGATATGCCAATACGGCAAGTCCCAATGCTGCTGCTGGAGCAGACACTGGCAGGAGGCCAACAGACCCGAATGTCAGAGGACACCCGGCTTTTGCAAACGATCATTCTTCGCAAGCTTCACCATCACCGCAGCCCGGATCATCGCAACAGAACGGAGCCGCAGCAGGAATTGCACCCATCAATATTGCTCAGGCGAACCAGTCTGTTTCCCCTCAGCCTGGGCCTGCTGGGCCAGCAAGTCCGCCACCGCTTCCTGAGGGCTGGATCGCACACCTGGATAACAACTCTGGTCATTACTACTACATTCATCTGCCGACTCAATCCACGCAGTGGGAGTTCCCGAAGGGTCCGACACCATTGAACTTGCAAGAGCCCATGAGTCCGGGAGCTGGAATAGCAAGCCCGGTCGGGTCCGTCTTCAAGCAGCCGCTTGCATCGCCAGGCTTTCCCGTGCAACAGATGGCCAACTATGATCGCAATAGCATCCTGTCCATGAATTCGCTTGCGAGCCCGACAGCTTCAGGGTTTACAGGTCCACCACCAAGCGCTGGAGTGGAAATGTACAAGATCGCTCCTTCGAATGCTGTCTACTTCGGCCCATATTTACGATATACGAACATGGATCTTGAGCGTGGACTCTGGCTTGGCAGCATCATGCTGATCACAGATGCCAGCAATCAGCCACCAACCATTCATCTACATCAGTCTCAAGATCTCAGCCCCAACCCGCGGCAACTGAAGGCCCACCCGATTCATTCACATCAACGATGGATCTTCTATCGATACGATATTGATCTCCGAATGGGGGAGGCCGGCGCAGCGAAATGGACATATGCAATTACTTCCCACCTGGGCTGTACCAGATACGAGTTTCTTGTCGCTGGCAGGAACGAGACTAGTTGGCGCTTTGTCGCGCACTCTGGCAATGACTTCGCTATCAACGTGTCGGCCAACGATAGGTCCAAACTTGGAGGCCCGTCTCTGATGTGGAAAGACGTCCTCGTAAAGCACCAAGAATGTGGCGGTTTCCACACGCAGATTGGACTTGGCGGGCAGATATACGCAGATCGCCTGTGGAAGGACATCCCGGCTCTCCGACAATGGACGCAAATTTCTGGCAAGGAGAACCGCAAGACCGCACAATGGACGGCAAAGATGGAAGAAGATGTCACACATGCGTACTTTCATTACTATACCTCGCATTTCGACCAGCCAGCAGTCAAGGAGGCCTTCGCACAGATACCACAGGTGTGCTGTCTGGATGACCACGATATCTTTGATGGGTATGGATCTTACCCAGAATACATGCAGGAAAGCCATGTCTTCAAAAACCTAGGGCGGATAGGGATTGAGATGTACTTGCTCTTTCAGCATCATACCACTCATGAGATCTTACGAAACGTCTCGAACGACATCGATCTCTTCACAATCACCGGTAAAGGCTGGCACTTCTTGAAGTATCTCGGCCCGAGTGTTGTGATCGTTGGTCCAGATACTAGGAGCGAGCGGAATGAGAAGCAAGTCATGGCTGGTCCGACCTATCAAGGCATCTTTCCCAAGGTTGCCACATTACCACCCAGCGTACAGCACTGTATATGGCTCATGCCTGTACCCATTATCTATCCAAGGCTTGAGGGCATTGAGCAAGTGGCAAGCACTGTGGCTACAGGAAAGAAAATTGCCACAGGCGGCTTCAATATGCTGGGCAAGGTTACGAGCGGCGTTGCTGGCATTGTGGGCGCCAAGGGTGTCGTAAACCATGGCTTCGATGCTGCGAAGAAGGCAGTTGGCAAGTCTGGTCTGATGCAGGGGGTGCTGAGTCCTTTCGGTGACATTGATATGCTCGATGAACTGAGAGATCTCTGGACACATGAGTCGAAGGTGGGCAAGACACGTTCAGCGAATCCGTGATCGAAAGCTAATGTTGTGAAACAGGATCTTGAGAGGACATACATCATCCGCACGCTTCAAGGCGTCTCGCACAACAAGTCGCTCCGCATGACCTTCCTCTCAGGATCAGTCAACTCGTGCGGAGCTGGTCTTGTCCACGATCCCCAGAAGCCCTCCGACCACAAGACCATGTACCAGCTCATCACCTCTTCCATCGTCAATGCTCCCACACCGTCCTACATTCTCCGCATGCTGCACAACAACAAGCAGCTATACATTCCAGCAAACGGCCATCGATCACAAGTCGGCGTCCCATCGGACACCAAAGAAGACATGATGGAGATCTTCGCCGCAGATGTCGACGGCCGACCTCGCGAGCACAGACGCTTGATGGGCAGGAGGAACTACCTGGCTTGTGTGGCCTACGATCCAGAAGTGGTTCAGAGTGCCTTCAACCCCCAGACCCCTGGTCAACTACCGCCGCAAGGCGCTGGCAGGCTCAGCTTGGCTGCGGATTTCATGGTTCAGAACGAGGGCGCGTTTGGACAACCGATGAAGTATGGACCGGTCATTATCCCCAGCTTGGAATATGGGCGCTAGGGTTGCTCATGTAGTTTGGAAAGAGGTTGGAGATGGTTCCGGTTGGATCGCGCCGAGCCGAACACGGGAACTGCGGACGGAGTTGCATGTTGATGTCCTCTGCTCTCGGAACGATTAATGACACGTGCTAAAATAGCGACAGTCTTGGGGATATAGCATAGCGGATGATTATTGAGTGGGGTAGAGCGGTCTTTGACCAAAGCGTGTAGATGAGAGAAAGAGAAGTGATATAGCGTTGCACTGCACACGAGTCCCAACGCCCTCATATCACAATGCGACTCAATCCCCTTTTTCGGGAACGTATGTGTTCGATGTACGGTAGACACTGGAAGCTATGCGGCGCCTCATGGACAATATCTGCCACCACTCGCATAACAAGCTGTTCCGTCGATCACCAACACGCTCTCAGAATCGACATGCCATCGAGACGCAAAAGTGGAGTGCACTTCTTGTTCTGTTTGGTAGCTTTTGGTCATTGCCACTAATATTATAGTCTGCGTCTTGCCAGTTTTTCCTACCACTCTGATCTCGAGGACATCCATAGAATTTGGCAGAAGAGTTGTTCCACACTTTGGTCAACTTGGGAAGTGGGCCTGCACGAAGGACGGGAAGGTGCCTGATTTCGAGGTCGGATGGTCTGGGAGTGCTCTCACGAAGTCCGAGAGATTGGAGTATACAAGGGCTTGATCGGATGATGCGGTGAGGCCACGGTTTTGCTATCATGGACAATTGTCTTTGGAGAAGTGTAAGTCTGATGGACGCTTTTGATGTGTCTTGACGATAATGCATGTGGCGAATAGTCTACAAGTGGAGGTCGTAACCGATCTCTCGGAGGCGTGCGCGATTATGCTCACACTCACCTGTTCTGTCGATCTCGCGTTAGCAACTGATGTATGATGACCTGACTACAGTACTGCCCCAGAACTGAGGGGAAGAGCGTAACGCAAGCATGGCTATCCCAGAGGGCTAGAGCTAATCCTACTGCTAGCCTGTAGTCTCGCGCCAAGGTCTTCACTTACAGAAGTCTAAACAAAAGCTTATCCCAAGACAAGAACAGTGTCACACGCATGACGGATCCGATTTCCGGGATCGGCCAGAAAGAGAGATCGTTATAATGCTTGACGAGTCTCATTGCCTACCAGGAGTCGTCGTTGGGAGGTATCGTCGACCATCATGCCTGCTCGAACCGCAAAGAAAGATGAAGCCGCTATGCGAGCATACAGTGCCGACATTGAAATACTGCCGGAGGATTTCCAGCGTCTGTTAGAGGTATACTCGAAGATACCGGCTGATCAGACTGTGGCTCACGTTAATGCTGTTGTAAGTCGACACATCCTCGTACACTGGCTACCCAATTTCCCGCTGATCCGCAGGCTCCAGAGAGAGAAAGCATTCGATGTCTGCCCGTACCCATGCATAGGGCAATACAGATTCTTGAACCTCACTTTCCTCAAACACCCAAAGTATCAAGAAATCCTCAGTCGCCTGAAGTCGGGCCAGACGTTTCTGGATATGGGGTGCTGTTTCGCGCAAGACATGTAAGCAACATCTCCCGTATACACCAGCATCCATGACCTCATTGCGATATCCTCAGGCGCCAAATGATAGCCGACGGCGTCCCTTCCACTCAACTTTACGGTATCGACGTCGAGAAGCGCCTCGTCGACTTAGGCTACGACCTCTTCTCCGACTCCACGACCAACCAAGCCACATTCCTCATCGGCGATATCATGTCCCCGCCCGCCTCGTTCGCGTCCTTCGACAACAGCATCGACGTCATCAACGACTCCGCCTTCTCCCATCTCTGGTCCTGGCCCGATCAACTCAAAGTCTGCACGACCATGGCCGGGTTCACGAAACCCAATGCTCTGATCGTCGGGAGGATGACCGGGAGTCTTCAGCCGGGCGAGTATCCGGGGATGAATCCGGGCGAGACGGGCTGGAGACACAACGTGGAGTCTTTGCAGACGCTGTGGAATGAGGTTGGGCAGGCGACAGGGACGAGGTGGAAGGCGCATGGAGAGTTGGATTTGGTGGGCATTGTGCCTGTGCCTGATGGGAAGCCTAAGGATCTGAAGACTTTGCCGCTTTGGTGGGAGCCGAATATGAGGAGATTGTTGTTTTGGATTGAGAGGCTGGAGTAGATTAGAGATGAAGGCAGTCGTGCTTTCCGGATTTGGATGACATTTGGCATGTGAAAGCGGAGCCGTTACGCTAGGGGTGCAGGGATTCTAGCCGGTTGTTGGGGAATGTTATGACTTGTCTAACGAAGTTGATATGTTGTAGCAGCACAAGCATGACGGTTTGAAAGAAAGAGAATATCATGTCAGACTCACCACAAATGGTAGCCGCTCAAACGAATGATGGAGCACAAATCGCGTATGATCTTACCCGTGAGCCACGACATGACCCTCGCCCCATCGCATGCACCACCGCAGCTGCCAAAGACAGCTCAAGGTCTGACGCGGATGGTACAATCAACGAGTCGACCGAGCCTCTTGCTGGCCATATCGCAAAGCCCTTTACGGTGTCCGACACCAAGCTGAATTGCGTCGCTTCTGAGTTCGGAGACGAGGCAGCGTGCGTTTCTGACAACACCCAATTCGCGAGTTCCGTCTGGAGTCTGGATGCGAAACCGCTATCTCAATACACGCCCCTCCCAGTCAAGAACCTGGCATATCTGAAGGCGTTCCCTCCCGCTGCGCGAAAACGTGAACTCAAGCAGGAAGCCGCCAAGTTTGCCGGCAATGCTCGTAACCTGTTCGTCCACTACGTCGAGCCAGTCCTAGAGTCACGCCGGAAAGCAAAACTCGGTTCTGGAAGACAGAGGAAGAAGTATTACAAGAACTCGGCACAGTTGTGGACGGCGATGCAGCACGAGAGTAATCGCCACGAGGAATGCTTTGTGTGGGATCTGAAAACCAGGCAATTGAGGCAAGCACTATCCCAGGGTAAAGTCAAGCCAGAAGATTTGTTGGCGAATGCTGGGTTCGAGGAAGACTGGTACGAATTGAGGCGGTACGCCGAAATCGCGGTGGCGAAATATCTGGAGCAGGATGTGCCTGTCGAATTCGCGCAAGATGCGTCAGATATGCGCATGTCTGATTTGGAGAAAGCTCCTCCGAATGACTGCTCCACGGCATGCTCTCGAGATATGTTACCGCCAGATCACAAACGATTCGTCCTTCTTAGCGGCAGGTCAGAGATATCTTCCCGAGATAGTCGGCCCAAGCATTCGACATCAGAATCGCAATTGCTGGATGTCCTTCCCGAGCCTTTCGAATACGACTCCAAGATGCTATACGGCCAATTCTCTCATGCCGACTACCACGAAATCCGAAATCTGGAAGGCAAGCAGCAAGCAGCGCGGCTTCGACAGCTTGCGGATCTTTTCGATGTAAAGGGCAAGGTCTTATTCTACTACTATGCGTATCCGCACATCTACAATGACTTCCGACCTTTGAAGCTGAATGAGACAGTGGCATCGAGGGCGCAGGACAAATGGGAGTTTCTGGCTCCGCCGAAGAACGATATCTGGCGCATGGGGAGCAAGAAGGTGAAGGAGTTGCTTGGCGACGGGAATGTTGATGGCTTGACATGGTTGGAGCTGGACAGGATGGAACCAGTGGTGCTTCGACTCCATCAGGCAGTGGCGGAGGTGTTGATGTAAGCGACAGGTGTTAAGTATGTGTCCCACTTGACATCAGGGTAAGGTATCTAAACGGAAGCATTCTCCTGTTCTTGCCTTCGAACCATAAGCTTCCAAGGACCTACTTTCGAAGATCCGGGGATTGTCGCCACTTGTGGTGATATGGTATGTAGTATCTCTATAGTGGTGACCATTATGAACTCTCGCATGGCCGGAGGCAAGATTTCTATAGAATAGGGATTGGTCCACGCATTGCCGCTTCAGGGGCGGAGATAAGTCCTTTTATGGCTCACAGATGTGGTGGGAGGTCGAGCGCCAATCCGGATATTGGGCTCAAAGCGTCTACAAGTCCTTATAAGTGGTATGAGGCGAAGCCGTGCAGTGTCCGGAAAGTAGTAAAACAGAATCATGGTAAGCACTGTAAGGCTGAAGAATGACAGCACCAAGAATTGATAGACCCCCGGCATTTCTCTCCGGCCGAGGCTCGGCATTATCTCGCTACCAGCACTGCACCTTCATGTTCAGGTCATCAGGTGAACTCTACCCTGAAGCAGATATGAACACATCAACGCTGCTGCTACGGCGGTCAGCGCCACGGCTACGTACCCAACTCTGTCAGCGACGATGGGCGCAAGTCCACGATGTTCGTTTCTTTGCCATACACTCTCGTCTACACGATAAGATCCAGGACAAATACCGTGAGAAGCTCGAACAGAAGGCTCGCGAGAAAGGGCTCAAAGGCGTCGATGAGCTGCGCGACGTATACAACGATAAGATTCAAAGCCTACGGAAAGAAACCCTCGTCCCCGGTGTCGATGGCCCGATAAATTCTCAGCAACCGCCAACGCCACAAAATGTATCGAGCACTCTGCCTTACCAACCGCCCCCACCCCCGCAACCTCAGCCCGAGCAGCAAGAGTCTGCAACAAAAGCAGCTAAGAGTACGACAGCGCCAGTAAAGACCCTGGATTCATTCATAGATGTCCAGAAGATATCCGAGCTGGCACCGAAGGAGATAGAGACGATATGGCGATTGAGGCACGTGCGGGATGCGCAGTCATTGTGCGCAGTGATGGCGGCAGATACGTTCAAGCGGATACAAGACACGGCGCGGAAACACCCACAATTCATCCTGCCTTTGCCGCGGGAGGGGCAGGGCGCCGAGATCCATTTCCTGCAGTGGACCTTCCCTTCGCCGACTACCGCTACCGTTCTCTTCACGCATTTGGCTGAGTTCAAGGTGAGGGGGGAGTATGCACAGCCACATACTACCATCACTCACCATCTTGATATGGTTGATCGCAATGGTCTGGTCCTTCTGGAGGGTAGGGTGATGGAGAACAAGGGCATCACAGTGGACGAAGGCAAGTTTCTGCTCATGAGTTTGCAGAAGTTCTATGGGTTTGAGGCACACAGTAACATTGCGAAAGAGAATAAGGAAAGGAGGAGGAAGCTGATGGAGCAATTCTCTGGTGGCGATGAGAATTTCAAGGTAGAAGAGTTGCTTGAGGAAGCGGAGAAGGTGCCGTGATGGTGGGGGTCCAGTATACAGCGGGCTTGGAAGTGCTCTTCGCCCATGTACAATAGGTGCGGATGATTTTGGCCAAAGGGCGTGTCGCATTAGCATCGTAGACGATGTGCTCGACACAGGCTGAAAAAGAGCCATAGATGCCCACGCGTGATAGCGGCTCCATGACATAGTAGAACAATACCGATTGCGACCAAATTGCAACCTCCTTCCAAGCAAGTGAATCTCTCTTCCCAATCTGAGACCAGGATTAATCATCGCAGCATTTTCCAACACAGATTAAAGGCTTCATTGGATGTGCAAGCAGGACTATGACGAGTGCAGTCTCTATCCTCATGACGCCACTCATATTCGTCTACATTCCGGCAATCACCTTTGCCCACCATCACTTCCGAATCCTCGCGTCCACTCACATGAAGTCGTATACCACAGACGCCGCCCTGCTCGCACACATCGGATGCGGAGGATTCTACCTCTTCATCACCAACCCCCTTCGCGAACGCCCCCACCCTCCTTCTTCCCATCTCCTTTCTCGGGACACAGGGAGCCTTGGACCCCTCCCTCCCCCAGAGCCTCAACTCCTCCACCCCACGCCCTCGCTCGAGCTCTACCCGCTCCTCGACACGTGCTGACTGTGAACAACGAAGATGTGGTTGAGGCATTCGGCGACATGAGAGCAGATTTAGCGCTCGAGAGAATGGCGTATGGGAGGAAGGCGGAGAGAAGCTGGCGCAGATTGTTCCCCGAGGATTGTGTTGGTAATGGACACGGTTGAGAGAGATGTGGGCGAGTTGCGTGCGGTTTATAGAACGTCTCTCGAAGGCTAATGGAGTGGGATCATAGCGAGGGAGAAGATTTGGAGAGACTGCTGCGGCATTGAAGGGAAAGTAAGGGTGAACGAGTGGAGGCGAGGAAATGTTGTGATGTTGTCTATGATTGTCTCATTCGAATATGATCGATATCTACGTTGAGCTAAGCGGTAATATGCATTTTTATACAGAGCAAGATAATCAGCTGAATGCGATTCAGCAATAGTACCCGTCGTTGTTCTCGTCGCTCGAGATTGTTCCTCCAAGAACCATCGTAGCCATATCAGTGTTGATACATCAGCGTAGTCTAGCAATATACTCCTCCAGCTCGCGATTTTGAGCATGCCAAGCTGCCTTCTTGGTCTTGTGTGCCTTCAAGTGGTGCCTGAAGTTATCATCAAGACCTTTCACGCTTCTTCCGAAAGTGAGCATACGGTCGTTGCGCTCCTTCCTCTTCTGCTTCACGCTCACAAGCAGGTCTTGATAGTGCTTGAGCTGCCTCTTCTCCTCCTGTTCAATCAAATACATATTACGGCGATGGAAATCTTCAAGCATTTGGTGGGTCGCATTTTCCTCATCCACCATGCGAATCGTGAGAAGCTGAGCACACTTGACTAACTCGTCGAAGACACTGCGTTGATGTGGCTTCAAGAGACCCGACCAAGCGATCAGGTCCTGGGAGCCGGATTGTGGTTCTGGACCGATGGCAGCGAGATGTGGCGACTTGGGAACATGTGGCTGCTTGTCGCGGCCAGTCTCATCGTCATTGACAAGAGTTTTGTCAGGGTCATCCTCTTCTTCCAGATAAGCCTTTGAAGCCGTGTACTCGGCAAGCTTTCGCATTACCCGTCCCACGTTCTTGACAAAGGGACTAGAGCCCTCTTCCTTGCTGTGCTTCTTCACTCCTGCGTACATGTGCCGGGCTGTGGGCGTGACAGATCTTTTTGTGCGACCAGTTGGACGTCGTGGCAACGGCTGTGGTGATGGCTTAGGTGATGGCTCCGGTGATGGCTTGGGGGATGAACGTCTTGCTTCTCGCTGCCTCGTTCTCTTGGCGTGCATAGCGTCCAGTTTCTCGATAATCTTCCGCAAAGTGATCGAAGGCTCCTCAAATGAAGTCTCATAGTTCTGTAGCTGCTTACCTGAGCTGTTGAAAGGATCCTCAATGGTCTCAGTGAGTTTTACTTTGCCATATAGCACCTTACTCTCATTTTCGGTGACCTTGACCTTTGAGAATGCAGCAGACTCGGCGCTCGGCGCCCCGGGCACCAGCTTTGTGTTACTGGACATGACCTGTTGCTGGTGCGATGGTGGCGCAGCATAAGGATCTTCTCCAGATGCCTCACTATCGTGACGACTGGGGGTCTGCTTGCGTTGCTCGGTTGGTGCTTCAGAAATATGGTCCGAAGAAATGTCTGCTTGCTGAGAAAAGGTCTCCAGCACGGTCTTCGCTTTAGCTACCTCCATATCTCGCGGCACTGGACTACCATGTAGATCAAATGTTCGCGATCCTTGGGAGGCTCGACGAATAGATTCCCTGGCTGCGCGTTTTGCTAGAGGCTCTGTATGCATCGCACACTGTGCTGCAGGCCGCTTCCGAGGAGATTTCGCGACCTGGGCTTTGGTTGGGGACCGCTCATTCTTCGGTCCTGAAGCAGCATTAGGCATTCTGACATGTTTCGATGACTGGCTGACAAGTTGGTGTGTAGCGACTCCACGCTGTGGACGATTGCTTGTTGCAGTTCTCTTTATATGTGCCGCTGCTGTCTCTTGGGCGCCTGCAGTGATCGAAGCCTTCTTGTGACGCGGTGGTGGAAGTGACATTATTGCTGACGAATTTTCAATCATCTTATCTTCCTTCGTCACTCGAGCGATTTCGTCGCCGATTGTATTGATCACAGTATGACGGCCTTCTCGTTGCACACGGGGCTTGATTATCGCAGCATCTACGATTTGAGACCGCGGCGGTTCACGGGTGGGGACCGTCTCGATATTGCTTGGCCCTGGATCTCCCTTTGAAGCTGCATCGACGAACCTATCGCTACCAAGCTCACTGGGATGCAAGTCGTTATCTTCTCTGGCTGCGTTACGTTTGGTTGGTGCGGCTGCTCTAGACGCTCTCTTAGATCTGGTTGCATCTGCCATACGCATGTTCTGTGCTTGGAAATTTGCTTCGTTGTTGCCGTCGTCTTCCACTGTTGCGGTGTCCACTTGCGAATACTCTTGCTTGGATGAAGCTGCAAAGTTGCTGTGCCTTGGCTTTAGCTTGGCAGCTTTCTCGAACGCTGGCTGTGTCTCTGGCTTCGGCGACGCAGTGGCGGCTTTCTGGGTCTCACTGACTATAGTACCGATGTCGTCTTTGGGTAATGAGATGCGTACTGGACCTGGAGAGGCATTTGCCCTTGCTTTCGACTTCGACGTGGTCCCTTTGAATATGGGTGGCTCCTGGTCAGACGCTGGCAATGGGTCATCCAGATCTTGCATTTTATCGATGTCCGCAAAGCTATCCTCCTCCTGTGCCAAATTCTGATGAACGCCATGATCCTCGGTGATTATTAAAGGAAGCTCAATGCGTAGCCGCTTCCGTTTCTGACTTGCTTGGGAAGAACTCCTGGCGTGTATCCGTACGCTCTGACTCGCCGAATTTAGGCGTTTTCCAAAGTAGCCTTCCAAAGCATCGCCAACATTATCTGCAGTGTTACTTGGCTTCGGCTGCTTTTTATGTGCAGTGCGTACGCTTATGCCCACTGAGGATGACGCCTTGCTGCGCCGCTTCTCTGTTGTAATTGTGCTTCTAGGTGTTTTGCCAGATCCGTGATAGTCTCTCGTTGGCGGTATAGACTTCCGCATCGACTTGCTGCCCGGGGTTTTCGCAGGTAGCTTGCCCTGGTTGCGAGGTCCAGATTTGTCAAACGCCACAATGGTCGCCTTGTGTGAGCGCGCAGTCTGAGGTTCACAACCAACTGTGCCTGCCGAAGCGTACTGCGAGCGGATTGGTGGGCTTGATGGGTAGGCAACGGGTGTATCAGGTGTCTTAGTCCTCACTGCTGTGGACTGCGATCTCTTCTGTTTTGCCTCCTCAGCGTAAAGCGAGCTGGAGTCTGAATCGTCAGGGATTATCTCAGGGTTGTGCTGCGATCCATGGCTATTGAAAGCGACAGCAGCAGCCTTGCGGCCGGCAGATCCTTTCGGCAGATGATCGTCGTCTCGAGTTCTTTGGTCTATGCCAGCAGCATCTTCGCCATCATTCAGAGGTACCGTGACAATTTGCTGCGGCCTGTTCATAGCAGAAGCACTTCCGTCAGTTGGCACATCGGGTCGACTGCACTTGCCAGGCTCCACATCGGAGCTGATTTTAGAATTTTGAAGCGCTGTGTTGTTCTTCGCTGCTTTCCTGTCCGTAGCGCGGCTTCCTTGATTTGCGGTTCGTGCCTGAGAGCTGGGTACCTTGGGTAGCTTGCCAGTGACTGCAGAAGAGCCTTGCTCAGCCCCAGTCGCAGACTGTTCTTCAATTGGAGGAGGCTGGCCCAAACTCTGCTTTTTGCTCTTCGCCTGAGCTCTCGCCTTTGGAGACGAGTCCGGTATGTCGAGGTTGCTGCCTGCATCGTCTTCATTGGACAGATGAAAGGGCCCGTTCGCTCGTTTGGCACGTATG
Organism: Pseudocercospora vitis; assembly: GCA_026120125.1. Lineage (NCBI taxonomy): Eukaryota > Fungi > Ascomycota > Dothideomycetes > Mycosphaerellales > Mycosphaerellaceae > Pseudocercospora > Pseudocercospora vitis. Next base: position 255,539 of record JALRML010000023.1, on the reverse strand, counting down.
GTCGTTGGGCCGACGGTACTTCGCTTCTTGCCGACTTTCCTCGTCTTGAGGCCCTTCTTCTTATTTCCCGGTCGGTACTCATCGCCGGACTCCGCCTGGATTGATCCACTTGTTTCTGGCTTCCAAATGGCAGACGTTTCAACGAGCATTCGGTTGTGCAAGCCGGGCTTCGCGGTGGTCTGTAATGAAGCATGTGTTTCCGGCCGAACGACTTCTTTGCCCTTTCCTTCTGAGCGAGTGCTGGCGGAAACAGCGATCACCTGCTTGCTTGAACTTTGCTCGGACGCTTTCTGCTCAGTCGTCTTCACTGCCATCACATTGGCTGCCTTACTGGCCAAGACCGGTGCATCAGCGGCGGACTTCGCAGCCTTGACAGGCTCTGCATCACCTTCTACCTTGGTAGTCGCTGGAGCGTGAATACCATGACTATCTCCTCGTTGAGCCCGAAGGAGGTCAGCAGTACGCGTGCCCACCATATTCGCCCTGTCTATCGCCTTCTTGACGACTGAGGTAGGAGCAGCACTAGTTTGAGGTGTGACGCTCCGTGCATGCACGGAAGTGTTGATCTTGGTGCTAGTGCTGCTGCCGACCTGGGGTACTGCTTGGCCAGTAGAGTGGGCTTTTGAATCACGTAGCGCACTTGCCTCGCTAGCTACAGCCTGTTGGGCCAGCGGCTTGAGATTCGACGGGGTTTGCTGTGGCATCGTTCCCGGTATAGTCTCTGCACCTGCTGCGTCCTGTTGAAGGCCGAAATGTGGAGATTCAGCCTGGGAGGCGAATTGGTCGAGCTGAGCTGGGACTTGGGCCTCTACCTGTTTCTGGCACCCGGTAAGACGAATCCCGAGTCCGGCCTGGGTGTCAATTTCGAGAGGTTGGTGCCGTAATATATGCTCCGGGGTGATATTGTACAGATCCTCTCCAGGCTGCTCAACGCCAGCATGTGGTGCAGTCTTGATGTAAGAGTCCTCGACACGTGTAGTCGCCTGGCTGACAGCTGAAGAATTCGAAGGTGGTGCTTGATTCACGAAAGCCTCCTGCCCGCGCGAGGTCGTAGCACTGGCAGTTGGTGATGGGCTTTCTGCCGGGGCAAAAGCGGTTTGCGACTCTGGTATCTCGCGTGGACTGCTGAGGCAACTCTGGCTGATGTTGATGACTTCCTGGGTTTGAAAACTGCTAATCTCCAGCGCCATAGCGTGCCATGCCGACCCAGAATGAACGTTACGAGCGGTGGCAAAGGTGGGAGGAGGAGAAGTGTAAAATGAGGTTGACATGAAATTGCGGCTCAACCGTTGAGGTTCATGCAACTGCCTGCTAATGTAGGGAAGGCACGACTTGTGGACAGGAAAGAAGGCACGCCTTTCACGAACCTGCACCGCCGACCTATCCGCCGTCTCGCTCCGTCGCCTTCTCGACATCCTTCAGACATCTCTTTCGCAGTAAGGTCCTGCCTCGCCTCCTCACTGTTGGGACTTTCGAATCGTCGTCGTTGTCAATCGTTCTTTCCCCATCACCAAACAGCGGCTTGAAGAAATTATCATAGCTTGCCCACACAGCCTTGAACAGCGCCCCTGTCATCTCCCTCACCCATGCCGGCTGTCTACCGTGCTTGTCTACAAACATCCGGGCTCCGAATAGAATGAAGAGAATCAATGGCATCCATGTGGCCAAGAATACAAATTGTCCTATTCTCTGCCTGGCTGAAGTGGGAGTGTACGGCTGCAGGGCTTGTAAGTAGTCTTGATACTCGTACGGCAGCCCGCATTCTGCAGCGCCATCTGTGATGAGCTTCAGATATCTGGCGCTGGCTTGCGCATACTCGGGATCCGGACGTTGAAAATGGCCACCATCTTTAGGTGGTTGTTCGCCTTCAGGAACTGCGGGCGCGAACAGAGTGTGGGCTCTGAATGGCTTGGTCTCTGGATGCTGAGGCACGGGATCCCAGGGACTGGCTGTGGGCAAAGGGAAGCAGTCTACCAAGATGTCCTGGTACGCCGAGCCACCTCCTTCTGTTGCGATGATGTGCGCGTAGTCGGTAGCTGTGACTTCATACACAACCCCAATGAGACCTTTGCGCCACTTCTCTTCCCGACGAGCCTTGATCTCTAGCAAAGGCGTCTTTTCGTGTCTACTGCTCTTCGCTCTTTCTTCCACCGCGTATCCATCTGGGTCTCGCTTTGCACTGTTCGCAAAACATGGCTCCACGTACGGTATGCCTGGTAGGTCAAACGTCATCCGCAACGCTGGCACTTGGACATTGATCTGGCTCAAGGGCTTGATGCCTCTGTCTCCCTTGAACTTCTCACTGCTCAAGTTAGACCCATATGCCAGGTACAGGACAGTCTCAGCCTTGTTCGGCACGTCCTCCAGGAACTCATCTACATCGAACGGCCGATCACTGTGCGTCGATGCCAGCCTCGTATTGCATGGGCGTGGGGCCGTTGGTGCCGCATCCTGCTGTCCTGTCGTCGTGCGGCCGCGAATGGCGTGCTGGCATGAGTAAGCGGTGGTAAGCACTCGATTGGGTTCGTGCTTGTTGCCGAGACCCATGTCGCTGGTTCTGGTGGGTTTGGCTTCGCTGGGATGGCCTGCAAGGCTGTGCACTTCTCCAACAATCGTACACGGTGAATGAGACTGTACAACAACAGATATCAGACAGCATTGTTCGGCTCGACCTCGATCTGTGCACAGCACAGGTTGCTTATCATATCAACGCGTCAAGGTCGGCACCCGGCCCTGCTTTTGTGTCCGTCTCCGGCAAGGAGCTCCAGGGCCAAGACCCGGTCATTACGGTCTCCGGCTTCTGAGGTGGTGTGGTATTTTCCTTGCTTCTCACCGGACTGCGTTTCATCACCAGAGTCACTTCTAGCGATGCAGCTTAACTATTTTGGCACACAATTGCCGTGTGTGAGCAAAGCTTAGCGACCATGGTTGTGGTGTAATCCGATTGCTAGCGAGCTGCCAGGATGGCGAAGCTGAGATGGCCATTCCACCCTCTCCAACACCCATATCACCTTATAATCATGGGCCTTTGAAGCGAAAATATTGATTGCAATCGCTAGTGCCACGAGCCCACCGAGAAAGTCGACGTTGGGGCGGGAGAACAGCTACCTGCCAGACATAAAGTAGCTGCACCATGCCCAGATACGGTCAGGATCTGTAGGCCTATCCCAGACCATACTTTTCTCCCACTGCACGATTCGCAAGCGCAACAAGTGGTCTGAACAGCATTCAGTCAAGCGGATAGATGTCGTACGGGAAAGCTGCAGTGCGGTATGTCCAGACATATAATTGGAAAGTACTACTCAGTTCCAGCACGGGTCGCATGGCAGAGGAGCACGAAACGCTTCTGTGCAATCAACAGTGAAACCAGCTGCAGAACACAGCGATCTCGCTACGGCCAACGCTTTCGCGGCTGGCCTCGTAATGGCTGCTCACGTTTCGCAACCAGTGGAAGTGCAAGCCGGGACCCCATTAACATTGGTCAACAAAGACCCAGACAAAGATGAGCCGTTTCATCAAGCAGCCCGAATGCACGGGGCCATGGAAGCTGAATTGACCGCCGCATTATTCTTGCGAGGCAGGTTGGGGGCATGACCTCGCCATCATTGCTGTCAATCACAGGGTTCACTCTGGAGTTCCAGTCGCTGTATCGCTTCGAATCATGAGTTGAAATGCGCGGCTGACTCATACAGGATGCGGCCAGCTTCGGACACATGAATGGTGAGATATGTCTCGACAGTCCACTTCCACAATCTTGAAAAAGACATGGACGCATGGAAAGGCAGATAGTGAGCGAAGGACTATGGTGCAGGTAAGTATTCATCGTTCAACGCCTGCCACTCAAACTACCTGCGGATGTCATGTACTGATCAAGACAGTAAACAGGCCTTACTCGCCATCAATTAACACCGCAAGACAACTCCAGAGCACACTTACAAACATGTCCAAAGCCATCTCTCAGACTCAAAGCAAAGCTCCCACAACAGAAATGCCAAGAGCTTCCACAAGTTCCATATCAAACCTCACTGGGAGGCTCCAGGAATAGGCGACCTCGGCAGCCAACCCGCATCAACAAGTTCGTTCTCCAAGCAGGCATATGCCCGACCGGGAGGCTTATATTCCAGCCTTCGCCTAAGCTCAAAATTATAATGTGCCATGTCCTCGGGGCATGAGGCTGGTGGAATCTGTCCAGCAAGTCAGCAATAAGCGCCGTGAGCGCTTCATCACGGCTAAGGCCTTTGGTTATGACGCAGTCCATAAGACTTGTTCCCATGTGCTCGCACCGCGCTTCACAATCCTTCGAGCCATCGCTTGCCGTTCGAAGCAGACGACTTGGAACGACTCGTTGAAGCCTGCTCGCCATTCCAGTCGTTGTCGAGACGGCGTTGAATCACTTGCATCGCGTCCTCCAGACTGAGCGCCTTGCCTGAGGCTCTCTGTTGCCCCACCAAGCGGCCACCCAGTACCTGAACTGCCGAAGCCTGGTCATAACCCTGCTGGAGCAGAGCTCGATGAGCGCGCTGGACATTCGCGCACTGGGTGTTGAAAAACTCCCGCGTAAGAGAGGGGCCAGGCTGAGCTGCAGGTGATGGATCAGGTGCGGCTGGCTGAGCGGGCTGAGCAGGCTGAGCGGGCTGAGCGGGCACTGGACCCGCTTGTGTAGATCCGTGCTGGGTACCGGAGGGCCCGGCCTGCTGGACTGGCGGTCTACCATACCGTGAGATTTTTCCATCTCTCGCCGCTAGCTTAGCAGCGAAAAGCATTGTTCGCGCGTCTTTTGTGGCTTCACTGGTGTTCTTTCTCCCAAATTCATGCCTCTGCTGCGTAAGGCTCGCCCCCAATCTCCTGACTGCAGTTTCGTGGATGGCCCCTTCGGCAATGTACGAGTCGTACGTATGTAGCATCCTCTCCAGCTCAGCAAGGGGATACTCGGGGGGTTTCTCAGATCGGTTTGCGCGTGGTCTAAGCGAAAGATCGCCATTTGACGTAGGGAAGTCATCATCGTAGTCCTCATGATTCGCAAGCAATACGGTTCCGGTGGTCGAAGGTTGAGCACCAGTTGAAGAGCTTGACGGATTTGCTTCAATGCCATCAGCGGAAACGTTGAGTGCATTCAGGGCGTGTGGCAGTGCCAGGGCATTGTTGCTGAAAAGCAGGAAGCCAGAGATAAGCTGTACTGGAAGCATCATGACGGACGCAACTCAATAGTGTCGAATCGTGTATAGCAGTCGCAATAACCTACTAATGCCGCTGACGGCTTGGCCTTGTTGAGAGTATTGGACGGTCCAGAGGTAATGCAGGAGTAGCTGCTACTATTAATCAGGAGGTTGTTGCTGATGTCAAGCTTGCACTTGTAGAGGTACTCGAGTTCGGTCGTACTGGACATCAGAACTTGATGTTAAAGTGCCACCTACTTCAAGGTTCCTGGAAAGGCTTTACACGTGCAGCACATCCATTTGATTGCTGCTTGAATAACGCAGCACAGAGGCTTGCTATACCTAATGACCGTGTGGCATTACCTCGCAGTACTCGTTCGCGCACAAACGATGAGCTGGCACGATAACTAAAGTCAGCTGTATCATACCACACTCCCGCTGACTTCTCCTCCTGTGACCATAGTCATCGCAGCGATCTCGGATCAATGAGGATCGTGGGCTCAAATCCAACACCGTGATGACTGGCCCAACGCAGTATCTCAGCCTTAGCCGTACTACTGATACAGCACAATGAGACTGCTCTACCATCCTCCGTACTCGTGCCGCTGACCATTGGCGGCATCGTATCCAGGTTTGCCGCGTCTTTGACCCTTGCCACAGTATCAAGTGGTCCAGTCAATTCAACCAGGTATGTGATTTTGTTGTCGGCACTCTCACCACTCGTCGGCATCAGGCTTGATACATTGGATTTCTTCTTTTGTAAGCCTATTTCGTACTCGTAGGCTTCCCGATCGTAGCCTTGCGCCTCTTTCTCGGCATGCACAGTTTCCCAATGGTCGTCAGAGATACGACTGCGGGTGAGATCGTTGCGATGTTCCATGATTCGGTCTACTGCATCGTCTGCAGAGACGCCAAAGAGCCTTTGCCAGCGGGACATGGTTGTGGAGATCGGCTCTGCTTTGGCGGTCTCGGCTGGGTCAGTGGCATCGAAGGCGTTGCCTGCTAAGGCTTCCAGCTCTTGCTGTAGATCGTAATCGTCCATTGGAGTGTTTACGGTGTTAGATACTCAGTCGGGAGCGAGCAAGATTCTTCACGAGAGCAATGACGGCTAAGTGTAAGAAAATGGGGCTGGACCTGAGGGTATATGTTTTGCGAGGCCAGTGAGTCAATACTTAACATAGGCTCCAAACCAATGTTACAGCCGAAGCTCTCTTTACTCACTGTCATCGGACCACTGCTACTAGCAACTTTTGTGAAAAGGACAGCGCGTTATTGAGCGTACATGTTAGTTACTATCCCCCGATACGTACGCGCTTGCAATCTCGTTGCCGATGGTTTCTTGGCGGACCGGGATCCTCAACCTCAGCTCACAATGAGAATCCTTGCGCATACCATCAGTCTGCAACGCACCTTTCTCATCGTTTTCCTTCAACATCGGGACAAGAAGCTTCTCCGTCAGTATACTGCTTGATTCTCACGCGAATAGGTGTCTCCGATGCACGCCGTGCAAAATGTCTGGCCCCTTCGGCGAAACTTTGAAACAGAGGGAAAACACTCATGTATAGACCATAAAGGGCTGGTTTATGGCAGGAAGAGCCATGCATAAGATATCAGCCCTCACAGGTGGTCGATGACATCGACAGATCGATACCTGAGCCCAAGGCGCAGATTCATGACGGTCGAGAGCAAAGCACCAGACAAAGATAACACCCGACAGAGCATACCCCGATGAACATCGCTTGTAAGCTTGGCCAGCTGAAGCCTCCCGTGGAAAGCCTCGAGATGCCATTCCCGAGCAAAATGAATGCTTCGTGCGAGCGTGTGAAATGCTAGGACTAGGAGATGGTGAATCTGATGGATACACGGACAATACCAGCAGCCACTCGTCTCTCGAGCTCCCCGCCAGAAGCTGGTGCGATGGTGTGCGCATACCACATAACTGCCTGTTCCGGTAGTGGATGCTGGGGTAATGCTCGGCTACATTCCATTACAGACCCATTGCTTCTTGCATCACTTGTGCGCCCAATGGGCTCTGATGCTACTGACGTCGCCAGAATACCGCTTCGCATGGCTCAAAACAAGTGTACCTCGACGTGAGCCAGCTACGATCGCAACTTCAAGCTAGCAATTGCAGCGCACGGCGTGGCTTTGTAAATTGGGCTATTATGCGTGCTCAACCGCTTACAGCATGAATGTCTATCTGTACTAGTATAGTAGCTTCCCTGCTCTGAGATGAACTAGATTGGTGCCACCGTTCACGTAGTGGTAGCCAGACCAGCCTGTCTGTCGACAGGTGGATGAGTGAGACTGTTGGGTTCTTCAAAGGCTCGAACACCGTAAAGCTATCAACGGCTTTTTTGGGCTTCGCCTTGCGGTCGGCCACTGACGCAGTATCTGGCATTCCCTTGTTTTCGTCTTCCACTTTCCTGGAAATTGAGACCTTGGACGTGAGTGACCAGGGAAATAGGGACCTGCTCTTGTGGTTTTAAAGCTGGAAGGAGCAGGCACAAGGCGATGGGACATGTATGTAAAGATCTGGGAATTGTGAAAAGAGATGTCGGCCTGGGTGTAACCTACAGGTCTTTGATGCTACTTTGTCTGATGGACTCGAATCATCATTCAATTGCGACTCATGTTTGATTTGTTTCCCGCATTTGCGGTCTGGAAGCAACAAGTTCTAAAGATGGAAGTGATCTGAACAGAATGGCGGCATGATACTGTGCATAGGGAGTATGGACGGCTCTGTCATCCTGCCGACGCCGTTGATCGGCGTAACGATGTCGCTAAGCCGGGTCGGATACAGGATCGGTCTTGGCTTGGCACGAACCAAGAATTCTTTGACCTTCCCCATCCCCCGAGACTCTTCATACTACATGATTACAGCATACCAACCCACTGTCATGTGCTCAGTATTATCCATTCCAACACACCTGCCCTAACTCAGTACATCCAGGCCAACAACGCTATTGCGACTCTGCTGGGATGGCCAGGCGCCTAATGGAAGCATGAGTAGGGAATGGAGAAGACAGTGTTTACGGCAGTAAAACGCTAAGCTGGCGCGACACATGCACTGAACATTTCAAAGCCGAGACACAAATCAGAAGGCAGCTCGAGGACACGCAATGATCCTCTCCTGTTATTTCTGGCGACAAGACTGTTTTGCGACGCATCAGCCCTGTGGACACATCCTCCCGAGCTTACCCCTAAGCCTTCTCAAAGGAACATGAAGCACAGTGGCACAGCCGACGTGCGAGCTGCGCATCGCTTACCCTTCCTTTGCGACCATTAGCTTGAAACGCAGTGCAGAACAGCCGCATCTAAGACTGATGGGAAACATAATCTTCCTTAAAAGTCTTGAGGCCTTTCCTCGGGATCTCCGACCACCCGGCCCGGCTTCCTTTTTCAATCCTATACCGCTTCGCAGCCACGCGGCCCAAAGAACTTGTTAAGGCGCAGTAAAGAGGGTCCACGACGGCCACTGCCACAAAGCTAAATTGATGAACTCTTCATGCTATGGAGACAGGCCACGCATAGCCATACGCGGCAACAGGTAAGTCGATCACTTGGCGTATGCATTCGCGCCTCATTCTGGCAGAGTAGGTATAAGCAGGATATTTTGCCTTCTCTCACGCATGTTGTTTCCGCCAGCAATGTTGTCATTTACAGCACTCTGCTCTGCATTCTTAGCAGGCGCCAGCCTGGCTACTGCAGATTTCTTCATCGCCAACACAACATCCTGCTACGGCGAATTCTTTGTGGGAAGCTGCTCGGATAACGTCCAGGTCATTACCGACGGTGTCGATTACAACGAGACATTTACATGCGACAAGCTCTACAAGGCACAATCCACCTCTTACGTGAAGAAGAAAACTGCCGGGCCTAGCGCAACAGATTTCACAAGTACCGGAGACATCTGCGGCGCGGGGAGACTGTATTTCAAGAGGAACTACACGACATCTAGCGTCAATGGAACTTTCGACATCTACAAAGGCTCCGACGCTACTGGTGACAGTATCGGGCAGTGCGGTTACTACGAAGCTGTCATAGATGACACGAAACTTCGGTGCAGTCAACTGATGGGCACGATTTTCTATGTGACGGCGTACCGATGCAATACTACCGAGGAGATATGTGGGAGCAAGAGCACTACTACATCGTCAGCATCGAGCTCCAGCACTGCTACTTCTTCAAGCTCTGCAACAGCAAGCACAAGCACGTCGACCACGTCTTCTGGTAGCGCTACTACAACCACCATCACCGACTCATCTTCGACTGCCGCAACCAGCTCCGAGAGTGCGACTGCCTCAACGACTACGTCCGCGACATCTGAGACCCCAAGCACTTCTACGTCTTCGGCAGAGAGCACATCCACTGCAGCGGATGCGAAGCGAGCGGCATACGCCCGACGATGGTCTGGGTGAGACTCTATCCTGGACCTATCGAATCCATTCCGAACTGCCCATTCAGCTGGCCCTGAATCAGTGACGCGCATGCCACGTGCGCCACGTCCATCGCCTCTGCTCTGCATATCTCGCCCTTAGAATCAACGGCATGATGCCACGAGCATGCGATGCAGTTTACATACGGCCCGGACAGTGCTGGCTTGTGCTGTGTGCTATTGGCTGCGTGCCTCCTCAGATCGATTTAGTTTATCCCAGAGGACGCCTAGATGCCGAATGCACCGCTCGTCCAAAGAATTGTGCCGACATTTGGTGTGATCATCCGCTGCACGACTTGCTAATGCAGCGTTCATTGAATTGCGAGAAGAGTTCAGACACTGCAGAGAAGCCGAGGCACGGTCAATTCTCAACTGGAACGTGCGCAATGGAGAAAGGAACATGTCGTACTGAAGTAGAGGGGAAAGACATGATGCAGAAGATCTTTTCGCTTCTCGTCTGTTCCTCCTGTCGATTTTTGTCTATACTTTCATATCGATGCATTTGATTTCTAGGTACTAGAGGGCGCCGTGCGAACGCCTCGCGGATATCTCAACAACGACGGTGTACATGCCCACCAAAACATTGAGTCAACTCCATCTTCTCCATATGTAAGATTTATTCTCTCCTTCCACTCACTCACTCATACACCTCGAACCCAAGTCGTGCCCGTCTTGATATCACCATACCAAGCCATGAGAATGTCCCTCATGTAGTTACTCCTCGGCACCCACTGGCCTCGATCACCACCTTTGGGCAGTGCCTTTTCACCCTTCGTCACATAGGTACTGTTCAATCTCAGAAGATTCGTCTCCTTCATATTCTTCTTCTCCGACTCGCTCCTGTGCGGGGTGACCTCGACGACACCTTCCTTCTTCATCTGGTTCAGTTGCCTGGTGATGGTTTGTGCGGTGGCATCGGCTCCCAGCGTCCACGACGCATCGACGTAACCGACGACGAAGGCTGTGTTGGGGAGGTCCTCGAGCATGACGCCCTTCCAGACGAATTTCTCCGGAACATTGTAGGGTTTCCCGTCGACCGATATGAACATCTTGCCCGCGAAAGCCAGCTTGAGGCCGGTAGCGGTGACGATGATGTCGGCATAGAGTTCCGAGCCGTCGTTGAGGATGATGGTGTTGTCGGTCATGTCCTTGATGGTGCCGGTCACGATCGAAGATTTTCCGGCTCTTATGCTCTTGTAATAGTCGCCATCGGGGCACATGCACATTCTCTGTTCCCAAGGCCGGTACTTGGGAGTGAAATGTGGGTCTCGGGGCACTGATGCTGGAAGTTGCTTTTCTGTAAGTTTGTGCATGAGTTTTCGCATTTTTTCGGGGTACCAGGCGGAGTAGGATGTCATGATCAGCGGCATGATGATCCATTTGATACGGATGAGGGCGTGCTGGATCGATTTGGACCACCGGAACCAGCGCCGGAGGAACTTCTCCATGCCGTCTTCGGAGGGTATGGCGAGGACGTAAGATGGTGAACGTTGGACTTGGGTGACGTGTTTTGCGGTCCGAGCCATGACAGGGGCGACGGTGATGGCAGTTGCACCGGAGCCGATGATGACTACTTCCTTGTTGGTGTAGTCAAGGTCTTCTGGCCAGAACTGGGGGTGGATAATTGTGCCTTTGAATTTGTCGATGCCTGCAATGTCGGCTTGGAGAGGGGTGGAGTAGTCGTAATAGCCTGTGCATAGCAGCATGTAGCGAGTCTTGAAGGTCTTCTTCTTCTCGCCATTTACTGTGGTCTCGAGTGTCCAGGTCTTCTGAGAAGAGCTGTAGCTGGCTTCGTTGACCATGGTGTTGTATTGGATCTTCTTGTCAATGCCATACATTTCTGCTGACGATTTCACATAGTTGATTATCAGATCGCCTTGGGCAATGGCGGTGGTTTCGGTCCAAGGTCGCCATGGGAAACCGAATGTGTAAAGATCTGAGTCTGATCGAATGCCTGTAGAGAATGATCAGCACGGTCTCCCGAATGCACCGTTGCAGCCATCATACCTGGGTATTTGAACAAGCTCCAGGTGCCGCCCATCTCGTGGCGGCCTTCGAGAATGGTGTATTTGAGGTTCGGACATCTTTCTTGCAGACGATAACCGAAGTTGATGCCTGAGATCCCGGCGCCGACGACAATCACATCGTAGCTGTTTTCGCCCTGGGGAGGTTGCCACGCCATGCTTGCTTTGGGTGTTGCGTGGATCTGGCAGACTCTGTTCACCCTGCAGGAGTGCGAGGTGTACGGAAGAGAGTGAGGGCGAGCAAATGCCTTTCGTGCAAACGAGTGTGCGCAGGGGGGGGTACAGTATATGAGATCACGTCGCCCCGTCATGTGCGGCGAAGTCGCGTTCATAAAGTCCCACAAAAGCTTCGAAGGTTTGATGCCTCGGTCTGGAGCGATTGGGCCAATCACGGAGCTCGATCTGGCGTGCCACCACTTTTACGAGTCGGATCTCCGCCTTATGCGTCGGGGTGGGCCAACTCTATCTGAGCTGCTTGGTTGGGCGGTTCGGTCTTGACGCTTGATATGGTACCAGCAATTAAATACCGAGGCCATTCTTCTCACCATCATCGAGCAGCTCGCCAGAACGGCTGCATTTTGGTCGCTGCCTGAGGTGCGATAACGACGGATCGAATCGGAAAGCTTTCACTCCGTAGCACAACATGAGCCGCTGATACGTCTGTGATAGGTAAGGCTTGCGCTGCACTGTGCTTCCACTCTCTCCGCCATTATCGTCCTTGCCACGATGACTGGAGACACGCGTCCACGCCGTATAGCCACGAGGTCTGATCAGCTCGATGCATGGCAGACCACTCCTTCGCATATCTGACCTCCGAAGGCGTACGACCATGCTCACAGTTGAGAGCAGGCAGGCAGGAGAAAGAGAAAGATGTGGTTTCAAAACCGAGGACTCATGCCTGGCACAATATTCGCTGTCGTTTGGTATACAATATGGCATGCCGTAACGGCCGTCACGTCGCCAAAGACGCGACTAAACAATCCAAGGCCGAGCTCTGAGTCGAGGCATTGCCAGGCGGAACGAATGGACCAGACCATCGCACACTCAATTTATCGCCTTCTCTGTCATTCGCCCATATGCTGTTCGCGTTGTCGTCCAGGAATGTGGCATACTGGGCGTGGGGACTGGCGGTGTGTAGCTTCTGCAGGTTTCGGACGAAGACGCCCTTGAACTGCGTTCCGTCCGCACCGCAGTCCGGTTCACATGGGTCCTGCAAAATCCCATTCGGCGCGAGAGCAGCGATCGCAGCGTCGGCAATTTTCTTCGCAGTCGCAATGTACGACTTATCGCCAGTGGCTATGCTGAGTTCGACGAGACCGCCAAGTACTACACCCTGGTTATACGACCATACAGTGCCTCCGTTGTTCTGGCAACTTTGCTGGTTTAGTCCGTCATTGATCGTGTTCTGGGAGTTGAGCATGCCACTTCCTAGAAACCATGTCCACTGCTGCTTGGCTATGCCAAGATAGTCAGTGTTGCTGCTTGGATCCCGGTTCGCTAAGGACGCTGCTACGCTGAGGAATAGCTCGTTGGCAATTGCATTGACATAAGTCTGCGGTCTGTTCCACCAGATGCCGCCAGTACCGCCCGAGTTGGTGCTGCAATTCGTCTTGCCAAAGACGGCGTTCATGTCGTCGAAGATGGCCTCAGCTTGGGACAAATACTGGGTATTATTCGTCAGATCATAGGCTGCAATCCACGCAAGCGCCCACCAGCCTTCGTCATCGTAGTAGTCATTGAGGAAGCCGCTGGTCTCCCGCATCTGGGGCATGTCATACTGCTGTTTCCATGAATCCGGGAAGTATGGCCATTGACTCCCATAGTAGCAACGCGGCAGGTAGGGCTGGCTCTCGGTTCCTTGCACCTTCGTCATTTGCAGGTTATATTGCTGCGCTTTGGTGTAGGTATTGGCCATAACTCCAAGGACGGAATCTTTGACATTGTTGTCGATGGCAGCCAAGTCCGCGACTACCGTCAGGCAATTCGCGCTGTTCCACCACCCGGTGCTCGGAGTCCATAAGCCAGCTGACTCGTTGTACCAGGTCTGCAGCTGGTTGTATGCAGCTTCGGCGTTTGTATAAGTGACAGCCTGAGGAGCCAGTACTGAGCCATTGCTCATGGCCAGTAAGCCGGCTAGACCTAGAGCCTTCTGCACGCTTTTGCCGATCATGGTGACAAGAAGTTGAATCTCGCAAAGGGAACAATCTTCCAGTTCCTCTCGCGCCGTGTTCGCCATCTTGTAGCACTTTTATAGCAAAAGTATTCTGGCAGGAATGTACTTCGAACGGGCTGGTATGTGGCACTTCAGCTCGCAAGCGTGCTTCTACTGTACAGCCAATTAAAGAAGCTTTGACCGCATGGTAGGTTCATCCTTGAATGCTTATTCGGACGTGATCGCTACAGTACCTCTCCCTCTGTGCAAGTTGGCTGAGACGCAGCCTCATCTTGGCGACAATCTCTTGCTTTGTGAGGATGTGGCTTGCCTCCCTGCATACGCACATGGCGGGATGAGTGGAGTGGAGGTTGGAGAGCCGACCTAGGAAGCACATGGCCCAGTATCTGGTGAGTTCGATGCCTAGCTTGCGGGGGCTGGTGACACCTTTTTGCTGATCTCATGTGCACGACATAATTGTATTTGCTTAGAAGGTGGTGCAGATGAAGAAAACTTATGTCAAACGGCCTTTGAGCTGGTGATGGAGCAGGACCGGGAGATCGGCCCTTCCCGCCGACGAACTCGCCAAGCGAATGACCACGACTGCAGTAGACCTTCTCTCCCATCGCCATATCGACTGGTACGAGTATGTGAGATACCGATGAGCTTCCATGGCGGGTGAAAGGGGCATCTCTGCCAGTTTCGAAGCAAACCAAGCCCCTCTACCACGATGGCTAACATAGCGGAAGACCCACATCCTGCCACAACAGCAGACGTGGTCGAGCTCCACGCCGCCAACCAAACATACGACAACGCTGGCCTTGAGAACGGAATTCGATCTGGCAACTGCACTGCAGCGGCTGCCACACCGCTCGAACCCAGCCACGCTGTTCAACTCAAACTGCTCAGCTCCGCCTTCTGCTTTTTCAATGCCGGCGTCAATGATGGCTCTTTGGGCGCTCTCATTCCATACATCCTCCGCTACTATGCACTTACCACAGCATGGATGGCGATACCGTACGGGATATCCTTCTTTGGCTGGTTTGTAGCAGCCATCATCATCGGATACACCAGATTGTCCTTTGGCACCGGCGGCGTGATGATCTTCGGCGCCCTTCTCCAGCTAATGGCCCAAATATTCAGATTCTGGACACCGCCTTTTGGGCTGCTGGCCTTTTCGTTCTTTCCAGTATGTGTTGGCCAGGGCCTGCAAGACTCTCAAGCAAACACGTTTGTCTCGAGCATCAAGAAGGCGCATCGTTGGCTTGGCGTCATTCATGGTAGCTATGCCATTGGTTGTCTCTGTGGTCCACTGATCGCATCTGGTATCGCTTCAACCTCTAGCGGGAATTGGGCAGCATTCTACTATGTGCCTACCGGCATTGGTGCCATCAATCTTCTGCTGTGCAGCTACGCCTTTCATGATGAGGTGACTTTGCGAACGCCTTCCAACCAGGTGGAGCAGAGACGCAGTCGAGTGGCACTACTTGAGCTCAGAGAAGCAATCAAGCTGAAATCAGTCTGGGTCCTGAGTCTCTTCTACTGTCTATACATTGGTACTGTGATTACTGCCGGAGGCTGGATTGTGGAGTTCCTGGTCGTGGTGCGACAAGGTCGGTTATCACAGGTGGGCTACACTTCATCGGCTTTCTTTGGTGGAACAGCCTTGGGGCGCTTTCTGTTGGCGGAGCCTACATTCAGACTTGGCGAATGGCGCATGATCTTGCTCTACGCTCTGGTCTCTCTTGCACTGCAGATTGTATGCTGGCGGGTACCAAGCATTGTGGTAGATGCAGTCATGGTCAGCTGCCTGGGGTTTCTGCTTGGGCCTTTCTTCGCCACAGGTGTATCGGTTGGCTCCAAGCTCATTCCACGAGAACTACAGCAGTCGGGTCTTGGTGAGTCAACACTCCTTTCATGCTCATGGTGATACTGATCAACCCAGCTTTAATATTTGTCATGGCACAAGCAGGCGGAGCGATATTCCCGGCAATCACAGGTGTCATTGCATCAACTGCGGGAGTGGGTACTTTGCAACCCATACTCTTCGGGCTATTGGCTGCAATGGCCGTAAGCTGGCTGCTGGTGCCGAATCCACGAAATATGGGATAGGATGATGGTATGTCCCTGGTGACATCAGGCGACCTTCAGCTCATATCGGATTTACGCTTTCACAGTGCACTCAGGATGTCTTCCAGCGGAAGTGACAAAAAGCGATCACTTGTATCACCAACAAGGAGAATAGTCCCTGCATATCATCACGGGGTTCATGCAGACCATCAAAGTGACTTCTGGAGTCACATAACACGGCTTTCTCAAGGAAAACTGCTCGAACATCTCAGCCTCCCTCTAGTATCTATGCTCGTACGATACCAGAATGAGCAATACTTTTTGAAGTCGGGCCCAGGCATACAGCTTATGGTGGCTCCCTCCAATCTCAAAATTTATCCCTAATACTCGTGGTCCCCATGACATTTCCGTCAACATGATCTGCGTTGCTAACAACGATCAGTACTCTAGCAGGATCCCGGCAGATGCTGGGGCATTAACGAAAAACCACTGTGATGCGCCGAACGAGACGACCGAGTAACTCCCAGCAGCAGTGCTAGTGTGGCAGGACCTCAAAGTCTGTCTCATGCTAGGCCTGAGTAAAATCATCGTAAGAAGTCATGAGACTTGTGGTTGACTCGTAGTCCTCATATCCTTGGAATGTAAGTGCGGCGGAATGTCCACGCACACTTAACATGCATAGCGTGGATACCTCTCCAGAGTCCTTCCCTGTCGCCGGACTGCCAATGTCGCTGCGACTTAGACACTCGCGAAATGGCATTACACGGACTTAGCGAAGATGGAGATTGCAGGATTAGCGATGTATCTCATGCCCCAAAATGCTTCGAAGTGTGTTGGATGCTCTGAGGTGTGATTGTTGCCAGCTGTGATGTACGTAGACCAAGTCGAATATTATCTATGCGCATCCTCTATTTTCCAATCTTTATTCACACTGGCAGGTCATATCATGTCCGCGTATGCAGCCGTGCACAATCGCAAGGGCTGTGATGGTCCATGGTGTTGTCTAGATGTAGCACCACTGGACGGCAATAGGCTCAGGTGCTCCATCTCGGGCGACGAGCAACCGCAAAGGATGTATCGACGAATATATCACCAATTTCGTCGGGTCGTGATAGCCCCCTTTCGACTGATGAGTCGTCAGGGTTACGAAGGCAGCACAATTCCCATCGCGTTACAGTATACAGTCTTCGAGCCCGACCATTGTTCAGAGGCACGTGGTCTAGGGTGGCATCTCGGAGTTGAGTCCGTGCCCACCTACCCCCGTCATCGTTCTCCCACCACCAGCCTTCCCGAACATCTCACAAGCACGTCTGCAATGTCACAGCTTCCGGAGTAATAGACAGCTACTCGGAGACCTTTCTTTACTATGCAAACGCATACCCTGGACAACCCAATGACGCTCAGGATCGAGGCTCAGCTGGAGTCAACTTTTGTACCGAATCCTCCGACCAGACCCTCACACCCTGTACCTTTGCCCTCCACAAAGCGGCGGCACCGAAGCAGCCGCTTTTGAACTCCTACCAAAACTCCATCCAATGGTCTGAGTGGATTCGAAGAGGCGCCCAAGGAAGAGCTGAAGTCCTGTTTCCCAATGAAGAATGCAGTGTTGGCCTCGATGCAGCCACAAACCTTGTTTGGGATCCAGATCTCGTGGCAAAAACGCTCTACCGCCCAAAACGTACCGACTCCCTGTGCAAGCGAACACGCGCGGTCAATCGATTTGGACGATTCCAGCGACTGGACCGAACTCCTGCAGAAGTACGCAAGCCACAGAAACGTCTCGTGGCCGACAGTTCTGGATATTGCTAAGGGAGAGCAGCTTTTGGCGATCCAGATGGCTTGTCGTTGTCCGCACCTGACTCTTCTTGCTCTTCAGCGTGCCTTCGAAATGTGCTTTAAGGACTGCCCAGTTCCGGTAGGCGCGGTAGGTATCGTGCCTCTCATCACTCACTCTCCTCACTTTTTTATCGACACCACTCTCATATTGCGGCATGCGTCTCTCGTTAGCCTTGTCAGCCCTCCTGGGCATAGCATCATCTTACCCGGCAGATATATCTGTCCAAGAGCGAGCGGCGTCAGATCCATACAACCCACCAAGAGTCCTTACATATGTACAGACATTCAGACGGTACCAGGACACTAATCAATTCTCTCTGCTTCCTATGATTTCGAATCCGACGCAAGTTACTCACATCTACCTCTCGTCTCTACATATCAACTCGGACCCGAGCAATATCAATCTCAACGATAACAATCCGAATAGCTCTGTATGGAGCACAGTATGGTCCGAGGTTGCGCAACTCCAGTCGAAGGGAGTAAAAGTCATGTATATGATGGGAGGAGCTGCGTAAGTATCCTGACAAACTCAAAGTCGAGTAATCTAACATCTTGTACAGTGCTGGTAGCTACCCACGATTATGTAGTGGTCCTTCAAGCACTATTATCGTAAGTCGAATGCTCCACCACTACAATTCCCGTTCAACTCTAACTTTGGCCCAGAATGAATCCTACTACAAAGCCCTCTACTACGAGCTGAAATACCACAAGCTGGATGGCATCGATCTCGACATCGAAGAACGTGTGGCATATACCTGCCCACTCGCCCTCCTCCAACGCCTGGCCAAAGACTTCGGACCCAATTTCATCACCACCATGTCCCCCGTCGCCTCGGAACTGCAGCCGAACGGGTACGGCCTCGGCGGCTTCTCCTACAAGACGCTAGATTCCAAGGCCACCCTGTCCACGAAACCCAACGGCAAACTGATCAATTGGTTCAATCCACAGTTCTACAACGGCTGGGGCGACGCCAGCACCGTCAACGGCTACAACGCCATCGTCAAGAACGGTTTCGCCTCCAACCGCGTCGCCTTCAACATGCTCGCCTCCCCCGCCGACGGGGGCTCGGGCTGGAAACCCATCGCGACCTATCAGAAAGTCATCGCCACGCTCAAGGCGAACTACGGAGCGCAATTCGGCGGCACCAACGGCTGGGAATACTGGGATGCGGGACGCAATGACAGCATGTCCGAACCCTGGAAGTGGCTGGGCACGCTCGGGAATTCCGTCTACGGGACGAGTTATAGTATGGCGAAGCGGGATGAGGCGGAACCGAGTCTCGCGCTGGACGCGAGACAAATCGCTCAGGATTTCAATAGTACCCTCACCTTCGGCGCGAGCCCGTGGCCCGTGCTCACGGAGCAGCTGAAGGTGCTGGGAGTTTTCCAGTTGGCGGCGGTGCGGGCGCTGAATATTTCGAATGGGGATTATGTCAAGGCGCTGCAGATCTTGGGTCTGCCGACTTTGAGGTAGAGGGGAATTTGGGTGCTGCTCTTTTCATATCTTTATACTCCTTCTTGATCGAGCGTGATCATTCTCCTCCCCATAGTTATGATACTTTGGGGGTCAACGTTCCTTTAATAAGCCCACTTGCCATCACAGAAGGGCAGGTCAGGTCAGGTAAGCACTAACGTTGCCATTCCTCACCATCAAGAGCTACTGATGCTTCGCTTACCTCTCACACCAAGCAAAACTGCTGCGACGTTGAATTTGCCCAAGAAAATAATGCCAGGCCACAGATTGGCGTCTAGTACTTGATGCTGTGGTTAGAGGTGATGGAGGATGAGAAGCGTGTGGCTTGTGGTCGAAGTTATCACTTCTACACATTTCAAGGGAGAACGAGCAGGGTGATTGAGTACATAAAGCTTTTTGGGGGTTGGTGGACGTGTGAGTCTCTTGCAGTGCTACCTACTTGTGCTTCTAAGTCGATTGCTCGACACTATCTGCCCAGTCGTGCTTCTCGCTAGTGGTGTCTGGAGCAGCAGCCCCCACCGGTGCCAGATCCTTCGTCACTGCAACGCCTTCATCATCAGTAACGGGACCTGGAGCGTAAGCTTCGTTTTCGCTCGTATAGGCACTTCGCTCCTTTTCTTCTTCAGCCATTTCGGCTACTTCCCAGTCATCAGCGATGTCTTCCGGCTTCGGCTTTGGTTTAGTCTTGAATGGTGCCTTCTTTGCGAAGGTGACTTTGCCGCCAGACAAGGCAGCAAACGTGTTACCAGCACTTCTCAGTCCACTGGCCTGCAACGATGTCTTGGGAGCGGCCTTCTTCGCGGCGACGCGCGACCATCCATCGCCAGTGCCACCATCCGACTCGTACCGGGTGATGTTGAGTGAGTTGTCGGTCGTGCAGAGCTGAAGGGTGCCGTAACCACGTGACGCAATGGCTGTGCCGAGAGGCATGCGGAGGTTCTGAAGCATCTGCTCAAGATCTTGAGGCGGCAAGGTCCGGCTGACTGCCTTGAGGACTACTTCTTCGCTCGGCAGGAATTCGATGTCGAACGTGAAGGGAGTGCTTGGATGCACGACGTTGTTAACTTCGGCGCGGACTTCGTCAATTGTGAGTCCAAATCGAGGCTTGGTGACGCGGAAGCTGTTGAAAGGCTCCCAGGACTCAGTCTTTGTCCTGGACTGGGCGCCTTCAGTATCGGAAGCGTTGGCGCTTACGTTCGCCGATCGCAGTGTCTGCTGCCTGATTCGAAGTGCATCGGCCAGCGTCTTATTAGGCGCGGAGACAAAGCGAGGAGTCTTCCAAACGATGACATGCCGATGAGGCTCAGGATCGATACTGTCGGAGTCTAGGCCAAAATCCTCGGCCAGAGAATGGATGAATGAACGCTGTTGTGGTTGCATAGGTTTGAAGCGCAGCCGCTTCTCGTCTTGAGCGGCTGCGAAGACACGGAACTCTCTTTCTTGAGTTTGAGCCCACTTGACTTGTTTGGCAAAGATGTTGAGCGTGTCGTTGGAGTATGGGATATGGTCCATGCCCTCGACGTGAGACGACTGGTCAATGTTGAGTGCTACTGCCAGCTTACGATTACGCTCGAGACGTGCGCATTCGTCGTTGCAAGGAATCGTCTTTGCAGTGTTTCCTTCTGTCGATCTCGAGGCGCCGCACTTCATCTCCTGCTTCTGAGCTTGGCAAAGGCATGTGATGAAGATCTTGTTCTGGCAAGGTTTATCTTCCTTGCAGGGGTATGGCGCATGACACGGCGCTTCATCCGGATGAGCACAGATCTTCTTCAACTTGCCGCAGGGTTGAAGGCACTGCTGACCCCCAGCATCCTCGCAGTCACCAGCGCGATGGCAGGGCTTGCGGCAAGAGTGAACACCGCATCTCAGCTTCTTGCCGCAGACAACGCCACAGCTGACATCGCGTAGCCAGCATTGCTGATTCTTCAATGACTTCCTCCCACACATGCATCGCTTTTCGACCAAGAAGGGGCATTTCGGGCATGGACCGTCATCCTGGTGGCAGTTGTGGGGCACTTGCGGATGACCGCAAGCCTTTGGTCGCTCGCAAGAATGGCGGCATGGTGGTGGTTGGGTCCCACAAGGCAAAGGTGGTTCGAGAACGGTCCTTCCACAATTGCAGGCGATCTCCTCAAAGACCGCTTCTCTGCAAAAACCGCAGGGACCCTTATGGCACAAGTCCTCGCAGACATGATTACCGCATTTCAAGAGCCGGCCGCAAGATCGAGTGCATATATGCTCAGCTTCGAACCCGTCCTCGACAGGGCGCGTTGCAGAGATCAATGGCCGTTGCTTGCGCTTGCTGGCTTGGCGCTCGTGGGCTTTACGCTCACCCGCGCAGCAATGCTCTTCGCACATATGTCGACCACAATTGAGGGTAATTCGGCAGATGCGCATGCACTGCGGCGGCTCGTCTACACCTTGGTGGCAAATGCTTCGTGAAGTTGTCCTTCCACAGCGGCAACTGATGTCCACAACCTCTAAGCAAGACGGACAATTACCGGTATGGCAAACCTCTGGGCAGAGGTGGCCACATGGTAGAAGCCTATCGCAGGCTTTTGTGCAAGCTGGTATGGGCTCCTCGCAAGAGGTCCTCTTTTTGTCGGTCAACTCATTCAGCGGGGTCTTGCCGCAAGAACAATGCGTGACCACATCTGGAGATCTCGGGCAGTGACCGCTCCCAGCCTCTTGGGGATGACAACTCTGCTCACATCGGTGAAAGCCGCAATCCAATTCCCTATCGCACGTGTTGCCACAGTCGAAGAGGCCGGTCCACGACTCCAGCACCACCTCGTCCAACTCCGCGACGTGGTTTCGCAAGCTCTGCTTCTGCTCGCCGCGATCGCTGCAAAGCACATCTTTCTCCATCTGACCGCAGTAGCAGCGAGCTGGCAGACGTACTTCGCAGGGTCCACAAGTCCCCTGGTGGCAAGGACGTGTGCAGATGTGTTCGCCGCATGCCATCGTCGCCCCGCATATTTCGCCGCAAGTCCAGCCGGAGTCATAATTCGTCTCGGAGCATCGCTTCGTGGATTCGTGCTTTCCGCAGAAACAGGATTGTATGGGACCCATGTGACTACATGAAGGACAGGGACCAGCGTGGCACGTAAGCTGGCAAGGGTGAGGGCATTTTCGTGTTCGATCTTTGCCGCATGACTGTCCGCATGAGTGAGGTGGAAGTCCTGCAAGTGGTCGAGGCTCTAGCTCCTTCTCACACCAGCAAGTATAGGCAGAGGGTAATGTGTCTTGGGGCAAGTTGCAACCAGGACACCTCCACAGTCGAGGCGGTAGCTCTCCATTCTGATCTCGCTGCTGCTCTGCCGCAGAGCCCGAATTTGTTGACCACTTCTTGATGCAGGATAGGTGGAAAACGGTCCAGCACGTGTGGCAAGACCAAACTTTGGATTTTCTTTGGACCTCACTCGTGCAAATAGGACACTCATAGTGACCGTTGTCGATGTCCTCGTGCGTACGGGTGGCAATGTCTGGTGCTTGCGACTTTGGTGCTTGGTGCTTCAGTTGATGTGGCTGTTTTGGTGGGTTTTGGCTGGGCCTCGACTGGGTGACATTCTGCACGTGTTTCTGACCAGGGACAAAGACAGGGGCGCTTCCTTGGAGTTCTGCAGGTGGTACGTTGGCGTCTGAATCATGAGTTTCCGTTCTGGTCAATTGACCGCCGAATGCTCGCCCATTGACAGTGCGAGCATCTGATGCCACACGACCTCCTCTTCTCCTGCCTCGACCACGGCCACGCCCTCTGCCACTCAGTTGCGATGAGTGATCGTCGCCACTCGTCTGGCTGGAAGCGGGCTGAGCATCTGGAGCGATACTCGCAGGTCGGAAGCTCAATGCTGCGTTCTCTGCGCCACCACGCTGGCCTCCTCTGCCACGTCTCGGTTGTCTCCGTCCTCGCGATGCATCGGTGTTGGAATGTGATGATGACGCCACTGGGGCGGAAGTAGGACCTTCCATGCTGGGTGTTCGAGATAATTCGACCGCTTGGAAGCAGTCGATGCGGCCTGCTGATTGTAAGCAGCGCTATACGATGGTGTTTGCTCTCCAGTGAACAACCCGCTGGACGGCAATGTCTGGTTAGCAGGGCGTGTGGTAAAGAAAATGTCAGGCTCTGCAATTGTCGGCCTGAGTGAACTGCTTAAAAGAGAGAAACCAACGCCGTGGACCACGTAAAGGACAGTGAGTCAAGAAGGCCAACTGTGGCAGTGGAAGTCAGTGCAGGGAGCAGTGCCGAGTGTGACACAGTGGCGAAGTCGATGTATTGGATGATCACAGATGAGCCATCGATGCCAGTCTGAGTGTCAGCCTGAGGCATCAGTGCCACCGCCAAGAGTTCGCGAGCCCCACTCGCGATTTCTCTCTGGCGCAGAACAATCGAGGCGGCGGAAGGACACTGCTGGCGTGGACAAAAGCAGCACCCAAAATGCCTGGTTTCCCCAAACTGTCGCTCGTCGAGGGCACCTTCGAAGAGCTCGCCCTCGAACTTGCGACTTACCTCGACAATGCCAAAGAAGGCTCCAACGTCGCCGCCGAAATCACACCCCTCCTGGCCGATGCCGACAAGGGCGAGCGCGACACGGTGCTGAAGAAGCTGGTGACTGCCAGCGCCGTGCTCAACAGTGCCCCCGAGCGCGAACTGCAGGCCGCCTACAACCTCCTCATCCACTTGATCTCGCAGGCCGAAGACCCCGACAAGTTCCTGCCTCCCCTCTGCAAATACCTCGCCCAACCCATCACTTCCTCACCGCACAATGGCGCCGGCATCGCGCTGGGCATCCTCGCCACGCTGTTCAACTCGCTTCAGCCCGACGACGAGACTCGATACCACGTGCTGCTTGCCATCATCAACGTGATCAAGAGCTCGGGCAATTACGATACCCTGCGACCACAATTGAAGAACGTGGACACCTGGGTGGCAGAGTGGGAGCTAGAGCCCAAGGAGGCACGGACACTATACCTCGCCGTTTCTGACGCCGCCACAGCCTCGAAAGAGTCGGAAGACAGCTATCACTACCTGCTCAAGGCTCTGCGGACCAGCCAAGATGCTGAGTCGGCCGCTGCTGCCAAGGATCTCTCCACCCGTGCTCTCAAGGCTGCCCTGCACAACGACAAGCACTTCGACTTCCAGGACCTGACAGCTCTTGACAGCGTCCAGGCGTTGAAGAGGTCAGACGAAACATGGTTCGAACTGCTTGAGATATTCTCGACACAAAACTTTGATGATTTTCAAGACTTCAAGGAGGCCAACCCATCTTTTCTCTCCGACAACGGATTAGACGAGGCCATCCTTGATAAAAAGTCGCGGCTCCTGACCCTGGCGTCACTGGCCGCTGCAGCCCACAAGGAGCGAACTCTGC
Organism: Pseudocercospora vitis; assembly: GCA_026120125.1. NCBI lineage: Eukaryota > Fungi > Ascomycota > Dothideomycetes > Mycosphaerellales > Mycosphaerellaceae > Pseudocercospora > Pseudocercospora vitis. Next base: position 231,018 of record JALRML010000023.1, on the reverse strand, counting down.
CATACCAGCAGATCGCACACGGTCTTCAAATCCCGCTGGCGGACGTGGAGATGTGGGTGATCGATAGCATTCGTAGTGGACTTGTGGAGGGCAAGCTTTCGCAGCAAAAGCAGGAATTCTTGATCCATCGCAGCACTCACCGCGTCTTCACCGAAAACCACTGGAGAGAGGTTGCCGTGAGGTTGGACGTGTGGAGGAATAGCTTGCAGAATGTGCTTGCTGTGATTCGACAGCAAAAGGAGGAGTTTGTGCGCGAGAAGGAGGCTGAGTTGCAGAATCAAGGTCCCAACGGAGAATCAAAGGGCTACCGTCCCAACCGTGGGCAGAGAAATCAACCCGAGCGCCGAGAAGCCATAGAGGTTGAGTAGGTGGATTTCTTCTCATGGTATGGTCAGCATGGCGTTCCGGGCTTTGGGCGGAGACAGTGTGCTGCAAAAGCACTTACGGCATGAAGAGTGTGCATGGCGGGCGTCATGATAGCGGGCTCACATAGACGATGCGAATGAAACGTCTGAGAAGCTCAGTCGCCTCTGGCGGTCTTGTTAGACACATACCACGATTCGATCAACGCCTCGCTAGATGTTCCGATGTTGGTTCCTTGTCGATATCCTGGACTCTAGCAGGCCAGCAGTGTGAAGCCGTTTCGTGTCGTCTCCGCTCTGTAGCCTTGATTGGCTGCTTTGTGAGCTGGGGGATACCATGCGACAACCAAGTCCGAACCACATGTGCAGCTACATGTATACCTGACCAGGATACGCGCGACGCGGTACCCAACTAGTCAACTCACGTCAACAATGCGTGAGTCAGAGTTCTGGGACGCGCTTCGTGTGAGGAATAGGTGCGATGTGAATCCGGCTATGATCTATGTATCGTGGTCAAAATAGCGGACTCTGCAGGACAGCTGTATGCTACCAGCTGCGAAATGGGCCCATGTCCACTGTACGGGTCTTGGTCCTGGCACCACATCATGGTAACTGGAGAGTGGTCGGTGTGGATCAGCTTCGGTTGGGCAATGCCACAAGAGTGCCTCGCCCGGCTTCAGCCTCTTCCATCAATTCATTCGAGCTCGCTGGAACCGAGACCCGTGTAGGTCCGGAGGTGGCATTGACGAGGCTTCAACCACTCATCCTTCCACGCGTTGCACAGAGCAAGCGCCTCCACTCAACACAGAATCCTCTGGCCGTTCAGCTTGAAAGTGGTCTAGCCGCTGAAGCCCACCAAGGTGAGAGCAATGTCATGCGAACAGACTCACCCAGCGGACTGGAATCTATCAAGCTCACATCGCTCTTGTCTGCCAACCCGAAGATTGGCCCTAAAGAGACTTTTGATAGTCATCGTTTCATACGACGGTCAGTCCCAGGTCGACCTCATGCTGAGGACTTCGCCACTGTCCCGGTACATCCAGCACCGTTCGCAGACCCCAGTAATGAACACCGACTCTGGCAAGAATGGCAGCACCACCGCGCAAAAATCAGAGTCTGGGCCCAAGCACGACAGGAACGCGAGGCACAATGTCTGAAACTTCACGACAAAACTTCGGAGCTCGAACGCAAAGCCCAAGAGCAGGCAAACAAGCTGGACAGTGCTAGGAGTCAGCTCGAACGGATCCAAACACTCTGCCTGTACTTCAACCAGGACTATGACAGGCTCATTGCCGAAGTGGATGAACTCATCGGGAGACATGCCAAGTCTACGAGGCGCGACTCGGCAGCGAGGGTTGCTACTACGCAACTGATGCAGAATATGGCCGAGGATGAGCACGATGCCTTTGAGCAGATCGTCATGCCGCCGTGAAGCTCGGCACAAGGAGCTGTATCGCATTGAGGATGACTACTCCTATAGCTTCTCCACCAGCCCGCCAATGCATCACATGCTCTGGATCTTCGGCAAAAACCAACAGTAGCCCCACTGCTGGCCCCCACACTCCGCTACTCAATCGCGCGTTGAACGCAAGCGATTGATTCGAAGGACAAACAACCACACCCTTATCCTCCGCAAAACAGGAATCCAGACCAGAACTCGGAAACAGAAGAATTCATCCCATCTCATCTCCTCTGTCAAATTAGCAGGAATATCTCTCCACTGTGGTCTGCGTTTCGAAACAGGACTGACGACGTTAAGGCAGGAATTCGGAAAGAACAAGAATATGTCAGCTTCGTCTCGCCTCTGTTCTCAGTTCTCCACTATCAATGTATGCAATTTCGTATGAAGTTCACTTCAATAGCAGTCAGAGATCGTCCTCCCGTGGTTACGCTCCAGGCCCCTCACACGACAAGGGCGCCAGAGACCTTACATCCAACTGCCAGCAGACAAGTAGGTCCCCAAAGGCATGCGTGCCCGCGTTCGGTCCCACTGGGTAATGTGAATGACAGTTTCACTTTTGTTACTACTTGGCTCTGTCAATAGATACTGAAGAAAGGAAATCATTGCGATTGCAAGGCTGGGTAAGAAATCTCCAAAGCCTCATCCGGCGGCGGACGGTTATAAGGATTCCTGGCTTTTTATGGATCACGTTCATCTGTCTGGCACGGGACACGGGCTGCCTTCTTGCGATGAAATGTGGTGGTCAGGGATGATGTCTCGGAATGGGTGCGCAAGAGAAGAGTGAAGGGAGTGGTGAAGGTGTGGCGTGACGTTCTGTACACGATGGTTGGAAATGCTACCGAGTTTGTGTCTTTGCATATCGCCTCTATTCAGAGGTTCCTGATCGAACTAGCTAGTGATGCTGATATTGATGATCTTGATATCGTCGACCGGCTTCTCCTTGTAAACCTTCGCATTCTCGATCATGTGCACCACGTCCATCCCCTTCACCACACGTCCAAAAATGGTGTGCTTATCATCCAACCACGGGGTTCGTTCAGTCGTAATGAAAAATTGCGACGCATTCGTCCCAGGTCCGGCATTGGCCATACTAACGGTGTAAGGTTTGTCGTGGCGGAGCTCAGGAGTGAACTCGTCTTGGAATTCTTTACCCCAGATCGATTCGCCTCCTGTTCCATCGCCCAGCGGATCGCCGGTCTGGATCATGAATTTGCGGATGACGCGGTGGAAGATGATGCCGTTGTAGTAGTTGTTTTTCGAGTGCACAGTGAAGTTTTCAACGGCTTTGGGAGCGTGCTGTGGGAACATGCGGATCGAGATGTCGCCCATAGTGGTATGGATTGTGGCGGCGGTGCCCATTCTCGCATCGCGCTCTTCTTCTTCCTTCTTTTTCGAGGCTGCGAGCATTCGCGGCTTCTCGTTGTGGATGTCGCGGTCGGATTTGGAGACACTGTCGTCGTTTGTGAACATGTAGAAGCGTACTTTGGCTGAGCCTGTAGTCACGAGCATTGCATCTCGTGCTTCCGCTGCTTCTAGGAGCGGATTGCTTGATGCTGCCATTTGTGCAGTGACCAGACCTTTCTTCTCGGGCGCACCTTGGTACAACGTCAAGTTGAGGGGCCGAAAGGGTTCACTTCGACCATATAGCTTGACCATGCGATTTGAGAAGGTGTTGATCACTTTTGTGCCGAGTATACTTCCGTATAGCACGAAATGACCGCTTTCGTCAAATGTGACATTGACGCGATTCCGTACAGCCGGGTTGTCCAGTTCTCGCTCCACGGCCATGCGTCTTCCGAACTCAATTGGATCCAACGGCTCTGTGCTCAGGGTTCCCGCCTGCTGCATGTCGTTGATGGTCGCGATGCCTTCGTCATATGTACGATAGAGCCTACCGGAAGCAAAATCGAAAATGCGCACTTTTCGGTCTGGGAAGGAAAACGTGGCAAACTGCTCACCTGATGGTGACACAGTTATGGAGCACGGTACAGATTTTGACTTCTTGAATTCAAAAAGGTTCGTGCTGCTTTTCATCTCAAACACATTTGAAGGCTTCTCGTATGATGCTGATGGTTGCCAGTATTCAATCATACCACTTTCATCAGCCGATAGTACGCAGTCGTAAGCTGCGTTGTAGGCCATTACATGTACTGGCCTTCGATGCAGGTTTGTGATGGTATGCATCGGCTTCTGGTTCTCTCCTCGGCCATCATATATGCTTATACTTCCGTCGTTCTCACTCGAGACAGCGAGTATCGGATAAGAAGAGCCATGCCCGTGCACGAAACAAATAGCCTTAGGCGGCTTCTCGGGCTCCAGCATGGCCAGGAGATCAAATGTCGCAACATCGAAGATCTTAATCGTGTTGTCCACGCCGGCAGTGGCATAGCTTCGCCCGTCTGCGCTCACAGTCGCACTTGTGATCTGTCCCTCATGCGCCTTGTACTCTTTCACAAATTCGACGCCGCCAGTGGTCTTCTTCCAGAACTTGACATAGCCGTCCACTGAGCTCGTGATCAGGAAGTCGGTATGGGGCGTGAAGGTGCAGTACATCAGTTGATCCTTATGCATCAGCGACTTGGAGTATCTTGTTGCCGTGGGTAGAGCGGCGACATATTGCTTCTCATATGCCAGCTTTCGGCGCTTCTTCTTGGGAGCTTCAGCAGAAGGAAGTGCTGGTCCAAGATCATCGTCGCTGGATTCGCTATCGTCGTGCGGTTTGCCATTATCCGCTTCGGCTTCATCATGCGATCGCTTTGTGCCCTGCGACGCCTCTTCAGCCTCCGCCGCCATCTGTGGAATCTGTGTAGTGTTTGTCTCCACAATAACTCTCCCTCGATGTGCAGTTTAACAAGCAGATTCGGGCTCATGCAAAACGGACCGACCCGTTGAGCCTCAAGCCTGTGCGTCTCTGTCTTTCCTCGCTCAAGCTCCGTCTCTTCTTTCGGAACATCTCACACGTCCATCAGCTCACTAGCATCAGACATGCTGCAAACCCTCTCATATTGTGCCGATCATGGAACCGCTCCCCTTCCTTACGCCTTGAGCGCGGCCTGCCTCAAGCTTTAGCCATTTAGCAGATCAGTAATTGATCCAGCCACGGAAACGGGCAGCATTGTTCATTTGGACTCTCTGATATTCGCAGTAATCGATCGTGAATGGGCGTGCGTACAGTACTGGCCCGTTGTGGTTTCGGCGAGCGCGCGCACCATGGAGCAGTGTGGCCCTCCTTGGATGTGACTGTCTCCAAGCGAGTTGTGAAATGCCAGAAACCCGTCTGTACTTGTTGCCGCCACCACCTCTGCTACCACTGCGTGCCTTTCAAGGTTCGCATACCGATGAGTCGACAATCGTTGTCCCTGGATTCGGCCAGAGAACCTTATGGAACCGCGACTTGGATCGAAGCGGGAGAAAGTAGGTATTTAGGGTTCGTCCAAGCTCGGCCATCCGAAGCACACTTATGGGACTGTGGTTACTCCAAAACCTCCTGGATCCACTGATGCTTGTGATGGCGGCGCTGCCAACATCACAGCCTACGGACGCGTGGTGCTGACATATCCTCGGCAAGGGATTCCTCATCTGTACACGGGGCTTTATTTTCGCATACAACACAGGCACCTGGACCTTTGCAATCAGTGGGATTCACGATGTTGTCGTCACTTTCTTGGCTCGGTCATTATGCTCGTGAAGTTGAAGCAAGGCGAATGCTGATTCGTCGCTTGCGTTCATTCGTAGCAAAAGAAAGCCTACTGGTAGCCTCCTCCCACCACTTCGGAACCTACGTGCCCATTATATTTGCGTATGGGCAACAGGTGGGCCTAACACAATTCTGCTCACAAAGTTGTTGACATGAGAACGAGCGGTGGGAGGCTCGGACTTCACCGTACGACTTAGTGACACTAATACAAACTTGACAATGGATGGTACTAACAGTATCAACTCCAGTTCTCTGGTTCAGAATCAAGTTGATGGGGCGTCAAGTCCGACTTTGACACAAGCCTTCCGATACGATGCTACCTTTTCGCGACAGGGAGGATACATACACGATTAGCTTTGATTCTAGTCAGTACTTCGTTGGCCAACTTGCTTATTACCGTCTCAGATACTTCTAGATGCGATCGGCAACACGTGGAGCGATTACATTACACCTCTTATGGACCAAGCGCGAACGACGGTATGCAGGAAATCCTCACGTGGTGAGATTATGCCGCTGGTGGAACATGGACTTGGGCTAGATGGACATCAGCCGCAACTACCGTATTTGCCGATGTGTCAGAAAGCCAATAAACACCATTCGAAGAAGCACCGCGGGGCTTGACGGCGCCTGTGCAATGAAATCCTGCAGCGAGCCAGTTGTTGCAGCGGTGCTATTCAGTTCAGAAAAGTTTCCTGAGGCGTGTCGTCCCAGGGTCACAGGAGACCTCTAGAAGCGCTGCAGTCCGAGCAGAGTATACTATAATATACTTGTCGCATGCACCTCGAACTGGAGCACCAACGACGAGATGCCGGAGCGTTTGACTTTGATGGCGCAAAGATCTCCTCACGTGGACCTAAGACTAGGCGCTCTGGGGTAGATGTGGGGAGAGAGACGATCTCCAGTCCATACCAGCACTCTTTTGTGTTTTGCCGCTCTATAGGATTCGATGCGGCGTCCTCTGGCTTCGCCCCTCGTGTCTTCATTGGACTCCTGCCGCCACGAACCTGCAGTGGGCTCTTCGGGACTGGAAGAGCTTTGCTGAAGTCTAAACACACGCCTAAATCAGACTTCAGAGGTTGCTTATGTGCGGCACGCGAGGCTACATGCAGACTTACGGTGATCAGCGTTTGCCGTGTGGCAGCGGCTGTTTGAATGTACATAATGGAGACAGTGGCAGCCAAGAGCATGAGGTGAGACGATTCGTTCCTCACCTCCTTTACACTTCAGAGCTCTTTGCTCTACCAAGTCGCCTATCATGGCCGTGGAAAGGGATGCAACATCCGACGAGAAGGAAATGCAGCACGCTTCAACCCACACTGAATACCACAGCGACGTCGAGAAGACACCGGACGGGTTTGCAGCTCACGAGGTCGACGGCAACGATGTACCATGGACATTCACACGATGCGTGGCCATTTTCTCCCTGTGCTTGGTTTATGTCGGCTCCCAGATCATCCTCTACTTCGTTAGCTCGAACCTCCTTCCCATCTCGGAGAGCATTGGTAGCACCCTTGGCAACTGGATGTTGACTGCGAACACCCTCGCGGTTGCTGCTGTATGTCCGTTTGTGGGCTACATCACCGATCTGCTTGGACGCCGATGGCTTTGCCTGGGAGGCACTTTGCTGCTCATAATTGCGAGCGCTGTACAAGCGACGGCTCATGGCCTCGCGCAGGCGGTCACTGCTCAAGCGATTGGCGGAATTGGTGCAGGCATTTGCGAGCTTGTGGCTCTGGCAGGGTGAGTACTGGACAGATGCATCAACGATGAACGACGCCCACTGACCCTTCAAAGTGTTGCCGAGATTACCCCAGCCAAATGGCGAGGTGTCACGCTGTCCCTCGTGACATTCTCCATAGTCCCATTCATGCCACAGCTCCTCTACAGCGTCCTTATCACTCGCGCCAGCACGTGGCGATGGTGCTTCCTCATCACGGGTCTGTGGAACTTCATCGGCATGGTCGGCCTCTTCTTCTGCTACCACCCACCACCACGAAACATGCACCAAGGTCTCACCACATCAGAAATTCTCAAGCGTATCGACTGGGTCGGAGCCTTCCTCTCAATCGCCGGCATCACACTCTTCCTTGTCGGCCTCCAGGCCGGCGGATACCAATACGCCTGGACCAGCGGGCACACCCTGGGTCCCCTCATCATCGGAGGTCTGATGACTTTCTTCGCCTTCCCCGCGTGGGAGATTTGGGGACCGCACCAATACCCCATGGTGCCGGGGAAGATCTTCAAAGGCCAACGCGTCGTCGCCCTGGCCTACGTGATCGTCTTCATCGCCGGAATGGAATTCTATTCGATCCTCGGCTTCTTCCCCATCGTGCTCCAATACGTCTACCACACCGATGCCATCACGATCGGCGTCCGAGGGCTCTGCTACCCCTGGGCCATCCTAGGAGGAGCCTGCATCGTCTCGTTCCTCATGTCCTACACCCGCGGCCACGTGCGAACCATGTTCCTCCTCATGGCCGCCATGATGACGGCTTTCACCGGCGCCCTCGCCCTCTCCACCCCGGACAACAGCGTCTACACCGTCACGATGGCCACGTTCGCAGCCTTCGGGAACGGCGCCCTCGTCGTGCCCGCCCTCACCCTCGCTTTCTACGCCGCTCCCGACGAGTACGTCGGCACCGTCGGCGCGCTCTCCCTCTCGGTCCGCTTCCTGGGCGGTTCGATCGGCACGTCAATCTACTTCAACGTCTTCCTGAACCAGTTCAAGACCAACCTCGTCCATCTCGTCGGCGCCGCTGCGGCTGGTGCCGGGGCGACGCAGGAGGTGACCGTGGGTCTGCTGCAAGCTTACGCCTCGCAAGTTCCCGGCGCCGCCGCGGCGGTGCCTGGTGCCACGGCGGCCATGGTCTCGGCGACGCAGTACGCGAGCCAGTGGGCTTACGCCGAGAGTCTGAAGTACGTGTGGTACACGACGATTCCGTTCGGCGTGATCAGTTGTGTTTGCTGTGCCTTCTTGCCGAACATCAGGAAGTACATGACGAGTAAGATTGCGGTGGACATACACTGATGGGTAGGCAAGGGTTCCGTTCGGGAGGAATGGGTCCAGATGTCATCTGAAAATTTCAATCGCGATCCTCGTTCCTGTTCCAGAATATCTATGAATGCCTCTTCGGGAATCATTGCGTCAACAATGTCTCCAAGCCCATCTTAATCCTCGTCGACTCTGATCATTGAGACAAGGACCGCAGACGATGGACATCTTGACGCACGGGGGGCATGCGGGTGGGTTTAATGCCTCTATCTTGGATTGATGGAGGACGTGTGCTGTGGTATTGTTACTATTAATATCAACCTCTTGAGAAAGAGGGCGACACTGACCGGTGTGTGAATTCGAGGCTTATAAGAGTCAGACGGTGGCTGGGAGGATAAGTAAGCGAATGGCATTGTGTGGGAGTGCGGATGCTCCCTCGTTCAGAGAAAATTGTGTAGAAATGTCTCGATCCTGCTTTTCAGAGGGTTTCATCGAGGCCGTGGGGACCGCTTCGTAGAGGGGCGCGGCGAGAAGCCAGTTTCGGACTTTGGCAAGGCAGAAGTTCCGTCTCGGGGTTCTTTGTATGACCTGGTTCTCGTCGGGTTACTAGTGCTTGCTGCTGCTGTTGCTGGGTGCGATTAGTAGCTTCAGCTTTCCGGAAAGGCAGAGGGAGAGAGAGGAGCGAAGAAGAGCACTCTTCCTGATAAGCACTACATTCTCGACCGCAAGAGCGCACAGTTCGTGGCTAAGAGATTCCAGCCTTGGGACAGACGTGACCTGATTTGTCACCCGTCGACTATGATCCGTACAATCTGCTCACTTTTCTCGCCACTTTCACCGCTTACCATGCGCCTGCCGTCCATGCTACCAACTCTGCACCTTAACATCCCCATACTCCCTCACCACCTTCCCGACATGCGAGTCTCTCTTCCCCTCGACCACGCCCACAATCGCGTGTCCACCCAGACTCGCATCGCCCGCCCCCATCTGCCGGAGGATGTCCGGGTTGCCGCCCAGACCCGTGACCAGGAGTCCCGGTGCCACGGCCCAGACCTTGACGCCGTCGTTCTTCAACAACCGATGCCACTCCAGCATCATCATGTTCAAGCCCGTCTTGCTGCTCCTGTACGCCGTCACGCTGGGCGGCTTCGGCAGGCCCGGCGGGGGGACCTTGTGCATGGGGTGGTGGGAATCCGCGGCATCGGCCAGAGACGCGGCGCCTGATGTGATGAAGAGCAGACGCGGGTCTTTGGATTTGAGGAGGAGAGGGAGGAAGGTCTCGGTCACGATGTGTGCGCCCACGACGTTCGTATTCCAAGATTTGTTCCAGGCTTCTCTGGTGGTGAGTTGGCCTTTGTGGATCTGGTGATCGAAGGAGGCGCCGGCGTTGTTGATCAGAACGTCGATTCGATCGACTTTCGCGGAGACAGATTTCAGCGCGGTGGTGATGGAAGCGTCGGAGTCGACGTCGATTTGGAGAGGCTCCACGGTGGATGTGGTCTCCGAGGAACATTCACTTTTCAGTGCTTGGACTGCGTTTTCTGCTTTGGTGACATCGCGGCCGCCCACGAAGATGCGATACCGTCGCTCGGAATGCAGCAGTGCTTTAACTGTCTCGTAGCCGATTCCACTGTTTGCACCTGCTGGCGATCAGCAAAAGTCACTGACATGGGTGTTTGTACTGGCGTAATATACCGGTGATGACAACAGTGGTGCGCTCTGCCATGTCGCTCTTTGTCCTCTGCAGGAGTTTGAACACCTCGTCGCCTGCCTCCACCCCAGTGATGGAATATGCCCGATAGCCGAAACTGTTCCCTTGCGAGCCCTCCACGGATGGCCTTCTTTTGCTACTAGTGCCTAGGCGTGATGGAGGTCGTCGTGAGGGAGGATCTTCGGTGTATGCAGCGGAATCTGTGGAGGGTCTTCTGTGCGACGAAAGACTATCTCGCCGGGGCGGATATCGCGCATCTCGGTTGGAGAAGAATCGATTCGCATTCTTGTACAGGTTCGGATCCGTGGAGTCCATGTTGGTGGAGCGACGAATCGCATGTTTTCATCGACGCCTAATGCTGACACTTCCTTCAAAGCTGATGTGTGTGAGGCACAGCACAGCAGCGGTCTTTATGCAGGTCCAATCCCCGCAACAAGCATTTAACCCCGTTGACGGGCACTGTAGCACATGACTACGTAGCCAAGTGTTCACGGCGCCGGACGTTGGTACGCGCTGGTCCCGCACGACGAATGTCTCAGCTCAACCATCGCCCTCAGCGGAATCGCTTGGCCGACCACAACACATTAAGGCTACGACTTCCTGCATCCACCACGTCCACTCATCGCCACTCCAATGCTTTCCCAATCCGATCTCGAGGGTTGTCAGGCCTCGAGTACCTGCCCGCAAAAGCGCTCTTCTTCCGGATCTGAGGCCCATACCGATAGAAAATGAACGGTAGCGGCAGTTGAAGCACGGCGATGCAACCAAGGAGGGTCATGGTCCAATGCACGCCGATGCCATCGTACATGGGACGAGAAATTAAGTTGACCATGCCGGAAGCCAGATATCTCCAACACGTTATAATCGCCAAGGCACTACCCGCATAGATCCCATAGGTGTCGAGGAGGTATTGGTAGACAGTCACGTATATGCCGGCCCACGAAAAGCCGAGGAGAACGATGGCTCCAAGGCTGGACCAGTACGAGATAAAATCGTAGTTCGTCCACCCCAGCCAGAAGAGACATATCGGAAAAGCGGGTGCTGCCAAGAGTGCTTGCCACAGGCGGTATTCAGGTTCGGGGAGGTCAGCGCCTGGAATGTTTGCGGCTCTGATCAAGTGTGGATCAAGCTGTCCAGTGATTTCTTCATGCATGTGGCCGACTTTCCTCTTATAGAGGTGGTAGTAATACGGAACCATGGCCGACCACAGCGTGACACCTACCGCTAAAGCGCAGAAGCACGTTCCGATGAAGCCTCTCTCAAACCCGTACGTGTCTCCAAAAATGTAGGTCATGCCTTGAAGCAGGCCGAACACGACTATGTACTCCAGCACGAGCCAGCCGCCCAGAAAGCCCACGATCGGCTCACGTGTGATCATGTGCAGCGCTCGAAGCAGCGCGACTCGCAGTCGATGAAGAAATGTCTTTTGGAGATCCATCTCCGACTGAAAGCGCTCGACTCCCGTCAGGTCCCGCAAATGCTGGGCTCGCCAGGACAGCAGAATGGGCGAAAAGGTCTCCGGCAGGAACAGCAACGTGAGCACCAGCGTGCTTCCCGACAGCAGGACGGCGATCCATTCCGTCCATCTCCAATCGACACCGGTCTGTGCGATCCACGCCCCAGCGACGGGAGAGAAGGCCGTGCCCCAGAAGCTGGCGAGCGCGATGATGGGCCACGCGAGGGTGCGATGCACGGGCCCAAAGAGATCGGCCGTGGACGCCGCGTGGATGGCCAGCAAAATACTTCCGGACACGCCAGCGAACAGGCGAAAGACGCACTGCGCGCCGAAATTGGGGGCGAGAGCCGCGCCCACCAGCCATAGCACGTGGAAACATCTCGACACCACGTACACCGGGTTCCGGCCGACCGTCTCGGAGATGGGGCCGGCGAAGAGCGAGCCCACTGCGAGCCCGAACGTGTAGAGACTCGGCGACAGGGCTTCTGCTTCTTCGCTGACGTGGAACTGCCCGGCAATGATCGCTCCGGCTTGGGAATCCGCCGAAGATGCCCAGTCGACCGCGAAGACGTTGATCCAGAGGATGGCGAAGATGAGGACGCGCCGTGCGATGGTCCAGTTCCTGGGGTTCAGCGGGTCATGGGGACCTTCCCAGCCGACGACGATGGGTGCTGGGTTGTCGTTCTTGATCTGTAGATTGGTAGTCGTGCTCCGGTTGTCATTGGAAGAAGCGTCATTATTCGCGAGAACGCTTGTCTTTTCGTTCGAGTGGTTGATGACGCTCCCGGTGTTGACTTGAGCAGAAACCGCAGATCTCAGCGCTCTGTACTGGCGGATCGACTGCATATCGGTAGGGATAAGTCTACTACCAGATTGATGGCTGGGCCCGAGCAAGTCGAGATGGAGAACGTCCGCAGACGCTGAGCAGAGGCTGCGGAGACATTTTGCCTGAGGTAAGAGGCCATGATGGGTCTGAACCCAATCCCGTCACTGCTTCGTCAGGACAGAAAAACGTTGCTGGTGATGATGTAGTGGCACGCGTTGCGCAAATCCACTCATGGGTCCGCCTATCTTAGTATCCCGAGGTGAGCCGAGGAAAAGCTTGACTTGCTTGTGGGCATTCCAACCATCTCGTTGTTCTCTCCATACAGATACAGAGACTGTGCGCGGACGGAGTGATGGTGGTATGCACGGAGGGGCCAGAAGAGCAACTCAAAGGCGTGACAGGAAGGAAGATGTCGCAATGGCAGGAGCAAGAATAAGCTGAGGAGGAAGCACAAGACCACCACCACATCGGATACCAGCCCGGTATCTCCCAACGATCGTGAATATGGACGTGAAGAGCTGGATTGCGAAAGTCGAGAATGTAAAAGGAGACGGCTGGCACACGAGAAATTTCTCTATTGCAGAGGGGTATATTCACATTAACATACTTTCATCCGTAGCACTATTCGCTCAAACGCATTGTCATCATATCATAACATAACCAATCATGCCACTCCCACGCATTCAGAATTGCGGCCGCTGGTTGACAGACCATGCGCTTGCTCTCCGAAGTCCCTGTCCGTCATCGTGCTGATGCCTTTGCCTCTGCTTGAGGCCGGGGAACATGGCCTGCGCCGGGTTCATGAAGCTGCTTCCGCCAAACGCGCTGGGCGTCAACAGCTCGCTCATGCTTGTGCCGGTGGGGAACAATCTGCTGGCTTCCACCTTGTCCGCCTTAGCGGCGCGGGCGGCGATGGCTTCGGAGTCGGAAAGTGCGACGGAATAGGCTGGGTTGGCTGGGTCGCCGAGGGGAGCGCCGGCACCACCGGGTGGCTCGATCGGGATGCGACGCATGACGGCGAGGAGTTCGCACATGAACTTGTTGCGGCGGTGGTTGCGGAGCATCTCGTTGGCCCAGTTGGACTTGTGGCGGATCTCGACTCTCAACTCCAAGCTCTTCATGTCGCCGACGCCGGTGAGCTCGATGTCGAAGTCTGGCTGGAAGTCTCGGCGGTTCTCGGGAGCGGTGATGAACTTCTCCATCTCGCTGCGGAGGGCGACGATGTCTTCCATCTTCGTCGTGACTGCGACGTTGACGTGCAGGCGTTCCTTCATCTGTCGGCTGCGAGTGATGTTCTCGATCCAGAGGTTGTTGGCGACGTTGTGAGGAATCTGCACCACGGCATCGCTGTCAACACGCTGGAAGACGGAGTACATCAAGCTGATGTGCTTGACGATCAGCTCCTGGTGTTCGATCGTGACTCGATCGCCGACATCGTATGGATGCTTGATGAACAGGAAGATACAGCACGACAGGAACTCGGTCACGGTACCACCAATGGCGAACGCGAGACCGGTGAACGATGTCCAAAGCTGGGTTGTCTTCGCTGCGAAAGCTTTGCTGAAGAACGTGGCATAGATGAATGCGATGGCGACGACCACGGCGAGGCTGAGAAGTCTGTCGAGAACGGCAATCGCTGACGAGATATCCTGCATGGATGTCGCACGATCCTTGCGCTCCTGGCCGGCACCGACGATGAGCATAGTCATCTCCTCCAGACTGACATCGCCGTTGTCATCACGGTCCAGAGTGTGGAAGATCTCTTCTGCCTCTTCGATGTGATCTGTGCCGAGGACTTCGATAATGTCCTTCCTGTAGACCGCCTCCGCTCCAGACGCTGCCAGGGAGAACCATAAACGTCGTGCAAGTGCCTTGGAGGAGCGCTCAGTCTCCAGCGCCTTGATCACGATAGCGTGAGCATCGGTGGCATTGAAGAGCTTTTGTCCAGTGATATCAGATGCCATGGTACCGAACGCTGCAGTGGCTTTGTCACGGACTCTGTGCACGTTGTTGAGAACCTTGGAGCCGATACCAGCGGTGCTTTGGTCGAGCTTCTGCTGGAATTCGGCGAACGTGCTGTTTTGAATAGCAGCATCCTCTTCCGCGAAGTCTTTGCAGAACTCTGGAAACTGCTGTCGAGAAGCGTCGTAGAGGAGGTCAAGGAGACGTATAAGCTTCTTGCTCTCGCGGATCTTGCGGTCGAACTGCTTGCGATGGTAGTTGATTGAGATCAGTTGCATAATAGTCTTTTCCACGAGGAAGATAGCGGCGACAATGATACCAGCTACCCAGACCTTCTTCAGTGTCCTGATCCAGTCCCCACCCCGGCGGTTGTTGTAGGTGCCCTTGTCGTAGACGAAGATGATGTCGGTCGTCGCAAAAGACGCAATAGCCCAGAGAACGAGAGACAGTGGGATCTCCAATGCCTTCAGGACGAGGGAGTACTTGCGAATACCAGTGCTGATCACACCACACGCGGCTTGGAAGAGGATGGGAATCCATTGAGCCACCAGCTTGCTGACCCAGAGCGCGAGCCATATGATCTCAATCCAGATGAACAGTCCATTGAGCCGGATTTTGTCTGCTCGGGCGTCGGAGTACTTTGTGGCTGTCAGGACGAGGGGAATGGCGAGGAGTGCGGCGACTGGCAGGATGTACAGAGCGTATCGGGTAATGACATGGGCACCGTGGATCTTGGAGAAGAATTTGCCGACCTTGGTCAATGCATCTTCTTCTCCATCGTAAGCGAGCACCTCTGCTTTGTCGACGATTCCTGAGACATTCAGGCTACCGGTGGTCTTTCGTCGCCCCAGTGCTGGTCGATCTGTCTCCACGGACGTCACCGTCACCCCTGGCTTCTTATCCAGCTGAGCTTCCAAGTCCTTCTCATGCTCGGCGGAAACAATGGTGATATCGTTGTCATATGGTCGTGGTACCGCCATCTTCCCGTATGCCTAAGGATTCAAGCCAAGCAGTACGAGATGAGAGAGCGCAAAAGCGTAGCAGAAGTGCCACAAAACAATGAGAGGAGGAACAGAGCGTGGATGTTCAAGCCATCGCTTGCAGTGTACAGACCTTATCAACGAGCATGGCTGAACGCCATAGCCGCGCGCAATGTCAAGGTGCCCGTCTGGACCACATGGAACGGTATAGAGCCACGTGCTAAGGAATGCTCTGGCTTCGAAAGAACATGTCTTGTATGGACCTCGCCCAATCAACTCGTGAGTCCCATCGGCTATCGACAGCCACGGATAGCAAAGTCAGATTTACTCTGGCGCCCAGAAACTTAACCCACGGACGCGCCGTCTAGATGCGAGATGTTTCGGGCATAGCCTCTCTGGGTCTTTCGTGCAGTCTCAGGCTAATCGCGGGCCGTTCGAGCTAGGGGAGTCGCGACAGCCAGCCCTGTCCCGAAGGGGAGAGGGGATGAAGAAGTGCTCCGGAAGGGCAGTGTGTTTTGGGATGTTCTGCCTCGGAGCGCAGTCCTGGACCTATCCGAATCCCCACGTCGTGCAGTAGTGCGACAACAAACCAGCGCTGGGCTGAGCTGAGTGCTGCAGCTTGCCAAGCATAGCAGCGCACGCCTCTGGAAGTGTAATGGAAGATGGCTTGCAGGTGATGGTAGCGAGAAGTCCGTGCCGTTTCTGCCATTCGCAACGATATGAAGCGGAGAACTCGTGGTATGCGGCTCATGGCAGACATAATGCCGGCAACGTGCTTTCACAGGGTCCAGTACACGTGAGTGTTCATGTGAGTCCGGATGTGTTGTGGAGTGAAGAAGTGAAGAAGTTTGGAGTCTGGCCCCGAACAGAGTTTGAGTGCAGGTGTCAGCGACAGGCCCAGCCACCACTTCAGCTCACCACCGTCAAGCCACGCTACCCTTCTGGCATCGCTCTTAACCCTCTGCTATCCTTGGCACACCGGGCCTTACTCTACTACCTTGTACTATATTTTCCTGCATCAATGACCACGTCACTTAGCTCTCGCGATGCATCCATCACCTCAAAAGTCAGTGAGCACTATGAGACTCGCGAGCCACATGCTGTTGGAACAATGGCAGCTCGGGCGCGAGATAAAGTGATCTCAACATGATGGTCCATCACTTGAGCTACTTCTGTGCAGGTGACATGAGCACTTTGAAGACTCACCCACGCTTGCGGTCCCTAATGACAGTGCTGGCATTGAACGGAAATATCGATGAAGTCATCCAAGAGCTGGGCAAGCAGAAGGGCCAGCATAGTCACATCAACCAGCGACATCTGCAGTTCCATGGCAACGAAGTGATCAACCAAGTGATTGACGAAGTGATTGTCGAAGTGACAGCTTACGTGCCCGCGGACTCACTTCTGAGACATATGGTCCTGCTCAATCACATGCCGGACCATGATGACTTCTGTCATCATCATAAACGTTTACAAAGCAGACTGGTTTCCTTCTTAACATCAACCTCATGATTAGCATTCATGAAGCAGACTCAACTGCATACCAACATCAGACAGTACATGTCGCATTTGATGACGAGTGACGTGACTGATCGCAACGCCATGCCTCCAACACAACAGGTAAAGGCATGCCGAAAGTCGCGGCGTAACGATGAAGAGGTCGTAAGTGAGATGCAGAATCAGCGTGTCCTCCAAAATCGGCGGATTGGCGCACCGACAGCAGTGGGACAGAAGAAGACATCCACTCGTCCACGAGAGGAATTGCGACGACTCGCAGCTCAGGGCGATGCTGATGCGATCGAGGAGCTTCAACAAGCCCGAGAATCTGATAAGCATATTCAGAGGGTCAGGAAGGCACGAATCGAAGCAGGAATACCGACAGCCATAGCATCGAAGGAAAGGGAAAAGCAGCGCTCTAGAGACTACCGGGCTCTCAAGGTGCAAGAAAAGTGGCTAAAGCAGAGCGTGGAAGCGGGTGACAAGATAGCAGCCGCCACATTGCAGACCGTACAGCAATCCTACCACGCCAAGTACCCGAACTCGAAGCCGAGGGATGCTGGAGTCGTACACGCATCAAGCATCCCAGCTGAACATGAGCGGACCATCGGGCGAGGAGGCCAGGCACAAGGGAGAACTGCTGGTCCCGGGGACTCTTCGAAACGCCAGGCTGGAGACGATGATGAACGCGCACTTGTAGCCCGGGAAGCCAAGAGACAGAAAGACCGCGAGAGGAAGCGCAGAAAGCGACTCCAGCAAGCTGAGCTGGCCCGAGCCGCCAATGCCACATCTGACGAAACGCCCAAAGATGCACCCGCCCAGACTCCAGGTGACGCAACACAGTTCGTGAACGACATACCCGAAGCGGCCACCGACCAAAGAGATCTAGGTCCCACGCCGGCAGTAGACGACCATGCCAATGCTGGAAAGACCGCAGCAGAGACCAACACCGATGCTGCAAATACCGCAGCAGCTATCCCATCAGCTATTATCGACCCCATGAACCCCGACCCAGACTCAGACATCGAACTCCTAGAGAGCAAATTCATTCCTCGACCACGACGACAGCGACCCGCGCAGACCCTCAGCATTATCTATGAGGGACTCGGCTCAACCTCCCACTTCAGCAGGAGAAACCCACTTCAGCAGGAGAAACGAGCCGCAGAGCGATGGAGAGGACGAAGAGACATTGATGATGAAGATCAGACAGAGACAGATCGAGGAAGAAAGGATCGGATTGCAACTGAAGTTGAAGGAGAAGCAGAGAAAGGCGCAGAATTCTATCTTCGTGTCTCGGAGTTCGGCTACGGGTTTGATTCCGCGCGAGCAAGATGGAGAGAGCGAGGGAGTTGCCAAGGTAGAGTGAAAGGGTAGGGAAAGAAGTGTGGAGAGAAAGAATCGGCGCGAGCAAGAATTGCTAAATCATTATATGTGGGTCTCGGAGCAAGACGTCTAGACTTCAGAGAGGAGCATAGCCAAAGCACGGCTCTTAGACTCCGGCGCGTTTGGAACACTCGTCAACATACTGTTGCGACCCCTTCTCCGTCATAGGCACCGAGCCGATGTCACCACTTCAATCTGGGTGCGAAAGTGGCCGAACTGTCTGTCTCCCAAGTCCATTGCTACAGAGACACAAAGCACAGCCTATCAGTAACACATACAACATACAAGATCCCAGCCAATTCCAATACTGACTCCTACGCACGTCCCTTGACTTTCCCCATCCCCTGCAACGCACTCCCCCATCGAAACCACTCCCTCTGCTCCACCGTCACCGAGTGCTTCACCGCACACCCCCACTCCTCACCACCTTCCCCGATAATCCTCAACCTCACCTTCCCCAACCGATCCAAGATCAAATCCACCCGATCCCGCTCCCCAAACCTCTCGAAATCCCCTTCCTTCTCCAACGTCAGCGGCAGCACACCCTGTCTCTTGAGATTACTCTCGTAGATCCGCGCGAAACTCTTCGCCACCACCGCCACCCCGCCCAGGTGTCGGATCTCCATGGCCGCGTGTTCGCGGGAAGAGCCTTCGCCGAAATTCGAATCGCCCACGACGATCCACGGGATGCGGTGTTCGTGGTAGTGGCGAGCGGTGTCCGGGACGCTGCCGGTTTTTCCCGTCGAGACGTTCAGGACCCGGTTCTTTTTGCCGTGGGCGGCGTTGACGGCCCCCGTGAGGAGGTTGTTCGAGATGTTGTCCAGATGGCCGCGATACTTGAGCCAGGGACCGGCAGGGGAGATGGCGTCCGTGGTCGTTTTGCCGGAGCATTTGAGCAGGATGGCGGCGTTGGTAATGGTGGTGTCGAGGTCCCAGGGTGGGAAGGACGGGAGGAGTTGGAGGCGTTGGGATGTGGGTGAGATGGCGATTTGGAGGGATGAGCGGGAGGATGGGGGAGGTGGGGATTGGTAGGTGTTGGATCCGGGATCGTAGCCGAGTTTGGGCAGACTGGGGACTCGTGGTGGTGGACTGAGGAGGAATTTGTGGCCGTTCGGGTCGAGGAGATGGTCGGTGAGGGGGTTGAAGCAGAGGCTGCCGGACATGGCTATGGCGACTACGATCTCGGGGGATGCGAGGAAGGAATGGGTGCCGGGGTTGCCGTCGTTGCGACCGGAAAAGTTGCGGTTGTAGGATGAGAGGATGGAGTTAGCCTCCCCGTCGGAAATGTCTTTTCTATACCTGATGGCTCGTCAGCATTGCGATGAAGTCTCGCGTCGGGGGGACTACCCACCACTGTCCTATACATGGTCCACACGCATTCGCAAGCACTGCACCTCCGAACTTCTGAAGTGTCTTCAACTGCCCGTCCCTCTCGATTGTAGCTCGAATCTGCTCGGACCCAGGCGTGACCACAAACTTGCAGTGAGCCGTAAGGCCATGGTCGATGGCATTCTGCGCAACGCTGCAAGCTCGATTCATGTCTTCGTAGGACGCATTTGTGCAAGATCCGATGAGACATGCACTCAGAGTCTCGGGCCAGTCGTTTTGCCGTACCTGCTGGGCAAAGTCGCTGATCGGAGTAGCCAGATCTGGGGAGAAGGGTCCATTCACGTGTGGTTCGAGCTGACTGAGATCGATCTCTATGATCTGATCATAGTGAGACTCGGCACCATCGTCTGCACGAAGATCGTTGGCGTAGAGGCGGGCAATGTCTGCAATGGCTTGTCGACGGGTGGCGACTAGGTAGTCATACATCCGTTCGGTAAATGGGAAGACAGAAGTGGTGGCTCCTAATTCCGCGCCCATATTGCACACAGTCGCCTAAGGATGATTAGTTTCCGCATCGGACAAAATTTGAGCTAATGCAATACCCACCATACCCGTAGCACTCAGGGTGTCCACTCCTGGTCCAAAATACTCGATGACAGCACTGGTCCCTCCTTTGGTAGTCAGGATTCCAGCCAATTTCAAGATAATGTCTCCCAAGAATCAGCCTTCCGCATACAACGCTTTGAATCGACCTACTCACCCTTCGGCGCGGTCCAACCGTTCATCTCGCCCAACAATTTCACCCCAATGATCTTCGGCGCCTTGATCTCCCAGGGCATTCCCGCAAGCACGTCCACCGCATCAGCACCACCAACCCCAATCGCACACATCCCTAATCCTCCTGCATTGGGCGTATGAGAATCTGTCCCAAGCATAAGACCGCCAGGGAAAGCATAGTTCTCGAGTATGATCTGATGGATAATGCCGCTTCCCGGCTTCCAGAATCCGACGTTATACTTTGCACAAGCAGAGCTGAGGAAGTCGTATACTTCCTCATTAGCTTTCCAAGCTTCGCCCAGGTCTTCGATCCCGGTTCCTGCCACTTCGGCTCGGATGAGATGATCGCAGTGGACCGTGTAAGGTGCTGCTACCTCCGGCAGTCCAGTGGACATGAACTGAAGGAGGACAGTCTGAGCGGTAGAGTCGGGGCTGGCTACGCGATCTGGCCGGAGACTGAGATATGTTTCATCGCGATTGATAGCGTCCACGTCCTCTGGGTGATCGATGTGGGAGTACAGAAGTTTCTCGGCGTATGTGAGTGGTCGACCTAGCCGGGACTTTATAGTGGCTAACACAGCACTTCTCTTAGCATAGTCGATGTATCGGTCTGGTTCGAAGCTGCTCATTGCGACTGTTCCAGAGACCGGATCGGATTCGATCGCGTCGCCTCGAGTACTGTTACGGGAGCTTGTGGTATTTGGTGAATACATTGTGCGCTCGAAGGCTCCCGCTGGAGGAAGCCTTGTATTGCAGAGTGTGACATGGAGTGAAAGAAGTTTGCGGTTGTAGAGAGATAGTAGGTTGGCCAGCTTAAAGCAAGACTGGGCATAGACCTCAAGCACCACTGGTGAAGAGCGACATCGGGTTGCGAATGCTGCAGCTGACGCTTGAGAACGCCTCGTATGTCAGTAACAAGATTATCGTAAGCGTCAAAGGAGTGGTGAAAATGTACGTGCGGAGTGTGGTATCTGATCTCGGCGGCCACTTCCCGCGGGTTCCTGCCGAAAATATAAAACTCAAGCATAGATACGGCGTCGAAACCGAGTTCGGCATACTCTACTTCTGTGTCCCTCAGTCAGCAGCACTATCGGGCGCGGGAGCTTTCACGAAAGTCGCGACGATCACAGACCTCAAAGCCTCCGCTACTCTTACCAAACCAATACACTCTTAATCACTTCTCCACGTTCCATGCCCTCAACACCCTTTCTGTACTCTGCCACGGCGAACTCTGTAACCAATTTCTCAATCGGCAGTATCCCATCCTTACACCACTTGACAAGTTCCGGCAATGCCTCAGCAGGATCTCTGTCACCCTCAATGACCCCCTTCAGCTGTCTTCCGTTCACCATATGTTTCAGACAATCCAACTCCAACGTCGCTCCCACGGGTTTCACGCCAACCTGCAGAACCTGACCGTTTTTCTGTAAACTCTCAAGACACATACTTAAAACGGCGACAGAGGGTGTGGTATCCAGAATTTGCGAACATCCTAGTTGCCCTGGCGTGATTTCTCGGATCGCGTCGACCAGAGATTTCTCGCCGAGGGAGTCAGGACTGCTGTTGAGCGAATGTGTAGCGCCTAGTTCGCGGGCGAGCTGGATTCGGGATGCGACCATGTCAACTGCGATGATGGTTGAGACTCCCAGGTGCTTCGCTGCGCAGATTCCTGCTAGGCCGACGCCGCCGAGACCGATGACCTAAGAACCGCATCAGCATAACCATCGCAATATCTGACTCGCTTTGCCAGCGGCATTCACTTTGCTCACGACTTACAGCGACTACGTCCTGCTTTCCCGGCTTCCCGACATGCGTTATAGCTCCGGCTCCAGTCATGATGCCGCATCCTAGCGGCGCGAACAGCCTTAATTCCTCTGGGCTTCCAATGGTTTTCGTAACGTTCGCTGCGCAGGACACCTTCACTGGCACTGGAGACGCGAAGGAGGATTGTCCGAAGAATCCGCCTCCAATGACTTTGTTCTGGTCGTTGGCGAGAACGAAGTTGGGTTCGTTGGCTTGTAGTGTGAGAGCTGCGTGTTCGACGCTAGAAGAGAACAGATGACTTAGCTTGGAGGGAAGAGTGAAGGAGAGGGAGGAGTTACCAATAGGCTGGATGACCGGTTGTGCAATACATGCAGTCTAGACATGCGGCGGCCGACAGGATTATCAGGTCTCCAACTTGGAATTGCTCTTTCTGCTTCTCGCTTCCGAGTTTGACGATACGGCCGGCACCTGCAACGATGTCATTTCAGCATGGCGGCTCCACTACAAGACACCTAAACCGAAAGACAGAGCGGTATGCTTACCTTCGTGACCCAGAACTCTGGGATAGATTCCGCCGTAGCCTGAAATATCAGTATGACAGATTCCAGTGGCGATCATTTCAACCATAAACTCGTCTTCCTTAGGTTCTCTTGTAAAGAGATCCTCGAGTCTCCAGTCGTGTTCAGAGTAGGCAACTATGCCTTTGCACGGCACTGTGTACTCAGTGGACATCTCGATATGAGGGTCCGCGGTTGCTTGCTAGTGGTTGATCCCTGAAGCTGATGACCAGGCCTGTAGTGGTGATCAGGCTGAGCAATCTCCGGGAACAAGTGAATGGACCTTGATGGTTCCGAGGATATATACTTGCATCAGATCGCTAGTGGAGGATAGTAGCTCGAATAGCCTTTGAGCACTTCGTCATCTTCAATGGCTTCGATGCGGGGTGGTAAAAGGTCTAGATTTGAGTGAGCTTGGATGGTCAGTCGATGTCAAATTCTTCTCAGATTTCGTTCGCGTGCGGTTGGAAGTGCGAGTATCTGGACAAAGTACTGCAGCCAAGCAGATGCTGTATTCTTTGAAGGAGGAAGTCATGGTAGCATGACGTTTCCCAGCGTTGGTCATACAATACATAAGGCTGCCATCTCGCTCGCAACTCCTTCACGAAGAGTGCAATACCGCTCACCGATGATGTCGGCTGGGTGTGACTGGGTCGGACGACTCTGACAGCCTGATCACAGCCGTCACATGCGCCTGTCCTTGGCGCTGACCGGGATACTGCGAAACACCGTGACACCTAAAAGCTGCCGTCTGCGAGGCTCGTCCATATGGCAAATGTTGGCAGACAGTTATCGGGGAGTCCTGTGGCGACGATAATTTTATTGCGCATTCTTCCTCTCTGCCGCCGCTCTCTTCGATCTGACCTCTGCTCTTCTCCTCTCACCTCCGTCAACCTTGTGCCCTCGTTTTTGTTCCCAAAGCCCTTCCTTGACCTTCAATACTGCTACTCCTGGACATCCTTTGACGTACTCTACGCCCGTGCCGCCAATCAAATTCGCCTGGAGGATCTTCGTTCCACCAACGCGTACAACCTCGTTTCGATCAACCTTGGGCGGTGGCGCCAATTTTGATAATGGCGATCGCTTCTCTTTTTGCTGTTTGTGAATAACATCGCCTCTTGTATTACTGACGACCTTGGTGTATCCAGCGTCTTGGGTCAGAGTGGCTGGAGAGGTGCTGGTCTGACCTGGTTTGGCTGGTTTCTCGACCTCGACAATTCTGAGCTCTCCCTGCCCATCTCGTACGTATTTCAAGTCCCCTCCCATTCCGTAAATGCCTTTCCGGAAGCGATCGCGCCACCATAATAGATATCTTCTGGCCCTTGCTGGCTCCAATCCAGACTCCTTGAGCTGCTCTGAGGATAATGTGAATAGTGCCTCCCACGATGGAATTTTAGCTGTATGCGCCGACATGCCGCGACCGATGAGCGTCATGAATGTTTGTACATCAGGGACGAATGGTGTCGGCTTAGGTATTGTGAGTGCAGGAGGGTTCAATTTGTGTAGCGAACGACATTGCGTGCATGTCGTGCTGCGGAGGGCAGATGGAAGGCTGAGAAGCGCAAGGGGCCGTTTCAGGGTCATGGCAACAGATGGACCAGGAGCTGCAGTGTTATTGCATGTGATGGGCTGAAGTGAGTGTAGTGGTAATGCTACTCTCGAGATGCCATTGAAGCTGCGGCGAAACTCGGTGGAGAGGCTGGCCTGAGGCTCCTACGACTTCGACTCCACATGCCACTACCAGTCACTCACTCACGTCTGGAGGACATATACTCTGCTTGAGGCGAGGTCCTTCCGAATGACGAGACGATAACACAAAAGGGCACTGAAAAATCTCCTGCGATCATGGCGGCACCACGGATGCTCAAATCGCCCGCCCTCGATGTGCCTCCCGAACCACCATTCAAACGCGTCAAACTATCCCCGCGACCGGAGTCGTCTCGCCCCAATACGTCTACACCAAATTCACCCTCCTCGATCCCACCCATAGCCGATCTAGCCGAACAACTGGATGCGGCGGAACGCAACAAATATGTCAAAGGCCAGAAGCTTGGATCCGGTCAATACGCCGATGTCTTCTCCGCACACCTCAAGACTGACCCTACCCAACTCGTCGCGATCAAGAAGATCAAGATCGGTGCTGAAGCTAAAGAATTTGGGATTTCACACGACTCGATACGAGAGATCAGGTTTCTGCAAGAACTGAGTCATCCCAACATAATAAAGCTTATCGCGGTCTACAGCACGAAAGGACAGAACTTGAATCTGGTACTGGAACAATTGCCGCAGGGCGATTTGTTGAAATTGATTCAGGATACTCAGAATGTGTCATATACCGCATCAGATATCAAGGCATGGATGCTCATGCTCATGCGCGCAATATGGTTCTGCCACAAGAACTTCGTCCTACATCGGGATATCAAGCCCAACAACTTATTGATCGCCGCAAACGGTGAAATTAAATTGGCTGACTTCGGTCTTGCACGATCTTTCGCGGACCCATACCAACCCATGACATGCAACACCATCACGATTTGGTACCGACCCCCCGAGCTGTTCTTCCAAGCGAAGTATTATGGCGAGAAAGTCGATATTTGGAGCTGTGGTTGCGTCTTCGCGGAGCTGATCGCTCGGGCCGTCTTGTTCCTTGCGTGGCCGGAGAACGAAATGACCATGGTGAAGTTGATATGTGAGAAGGTCGGAACTCCGAATGAAGAAAATTGGCCTGGAGTGACCAAATTGCCCGGCTATGTTGTTCCGGGGGAAGTTTATCCTGTTCGACCGAAAGACTACTGGTTGAGCACTTTCCGCGCAATTGGAGATGAGGGTGTGGATCTTTTGATGAAGATGCTTACGCTTGATCCGAGAAAGAGATTTAGCGCGGAGCAGACGTTGAAGCATGATTTCTGGAAAACAGCACCGAGACCGAGCAAGCTGACGGAGTTGCCTAGGAAGGGAGGTGGAATTGAACAGATGGGTGAGGACTTGAAAAGGAGAGGCGGGGAGGTGCCAAATGGGAAGGAGGAGAGGGGAGACAAGGTTGCCAGGAAGATTGATTTTGGGGCGGTACGATGAGGGACTACGCCTCTCTGGCGTTTCTTTCGTAATATGACGAAGAAGACATGCGAAAGTTTGAGGAAACAAGAAATGATATGAGTAATTACGGAACAGACGGACAAGAAAATACCGAGCTCAACCCCAAGGACGACGAGGCGCATGTAAATCTGCAACTCGGTATGATTGTCGAACTAGGTATGGACACTTCACTCATCCTCAACGGCCAAGACGAGAAGGAGACATGTCAAAGTGCAGAAGATTGAATACTCTTCAATGTGTCTGGCGCCCAAGAGGAACGCTTATTAGTGGCAGGCATCTGCGAGGGAAGTTGCATCTTCCTGCTCTTGCAAAGCTCATGCTGCGAAGCCAATTGCACCGTGCAGGTGCAAGTGCAGATGCGATGTACACTTGCAAGAGCGCCGCTCCGCAAGGGAACCAACACAAGCTTCAAGTCTCCAGGTATTTTCACACCTGACATGACGACTTACGAGACCCATACCAGTAGTCTAATATTGAATCACTCCTCTTGCAACACTATTGCTTAAGCATACCGGTATGGATCGGCATGATCAGTTCGGTTCGGCAACACCCCTTACGCCTGTGGAAGA
Organism: Pseudocercospora vitis; assembly: GCA_026120125.1. Lineage (NCBI taxonomy): Eukaryota > Fungi > Ascomycota > Dothideomycetes > Mycosphaerellales > Mycosphaerellaceae > Pseudocercospora > Pseudocercospora vitis. Next base: position 204,598 of record JALRML010000023.1, on the reverse strand, counting down.
AGCGTGGCGGCGCCATTATGAAGAGACGGACTCGGACATGACAGACGCTCCGCGGTCGTTGCTGAACCATAACGCAGCCGAGCCATGGAACCAAAGCGCGATGCCTTCTAGATTACTACACCAGCCCGTACATGATCACCAGTACACGAGCGCTGGAGACCAGGCTCAGGCGTCAAGCTTGGCTCAGAGTACGATCGAAGCACAGCCCGTTTCCAATGCTCGGCACGGAAGCGAGACTCAGTCATTGGGCTTTGTGCCGAGGATACGCAATCAGCAGAACAGTGTCTTTCGCGGGACAATAGATTTTGCACGATCACGGCGCATTGAAAATATCGCAGAAGCACCGAATGAGAACAGGCTCCCATCACAGCCGTCACACCGCAGCCAAAACGTGAGCCAGGCGCTAGCGTCAAGCTCGATTCAAAGCACTGTACCACTTCAAAACGATAACACGGATGAGAACCTCATTTCCAAGAGAACTCTCAGACTCCTTGGCTGGAGCGAAAAATTTGTGGAAATATGCTACAAGCAATGGTTAAGACCTGGGTGCGATGAATATAGTGACATCTTCGATTTAGCGTATTGGCGGTCCAACCTGGACCAGCGGTGCAAAGAATACTCGCACCAATATGCCAAGGACTTCTGCAAAGACTGGAGGCAAACTGTCACTGAGCTTGGGTATTTTGACGAGGAATTCATTCTGGCCGTTTCGAGAGGCCCCGAATTCAGCGCCATCAGAGCAACAAAGACACCATTCCAATGGGTGAGAGACACGCTGGCGGAGAGATTGGAAGCGATCAGATACAGGAGCGCCGAGGCTGCGGGTGATATCAGAACGAGGCAGCCTATGCGAGTCCAGAACTCCTAGCAGGAAGTCGATGGCTTCGAAAACTTGTACCATGGCACCACAACTATCAGGGCAAGAATGATGTTCGGCAATCCTCTGCAAGCAGAACAGACAAGGTTCAGCTTCGCCCCAATACAGAGTGAGAATATTTCGGACTTCAACCACGGCGAACCGGCCGTCTACTTTACCACATCCTTCAAAGCAGCCACTTCATACGCTCGTTATGCTGCTCAGCGGGTTCCCAACGCCGGAGGGCCTTGCGTCGTGCGCATCCAAATGCAGACCCAAAATCTGATGGCTCTGGTCAAACTCAACAGCAGCCCGGGTACCACCGTTTCTGGTGACTGGAGGGAGGTTGTCTGGCACTACAAGCGAGGCTTGGATATTCCGATGATGCTCAGAGCGAATCAAGACCCTTGGCGATACCCCAACTGGGCGATTCCTATCAAGAAAACAGAGATCTTATATGGCCTTGTACCGACGGTTGGTGTCCTCGAGGCGGAGCATGCGGGTTTGGTCGGAAATGAGAGTGTATTGGTGATTGGCACCGATCGCGTGAGGCAAATTGCGTTCTTCAATGTGGCGTGGTTGAATGAGCTGGACTGGCAAACGAGTGTGTGTTTTCCTGCTGCTTGATCCAAAAGCTCCACCCATCTAGGCTCTTTTAGGATCAGGAAGTCAGGGCAGTGGACAAAGAACGGATGTCACTCGCTTTCATGAAGTGATGCATCGTTTAATTGGCATCACTGATGCAATCAGGTAGATTCATAGCGATTTGAGAATTTGCGTTGCGATGGAGCATATTGCCTCGACCTAGGGCCATAACGCCAAGCATTTACAACGGGAGGAGCCAAATATTAGCCTTAGCCTTCGCTGCACCTAAGTCACGGTCACTTCTCGCGCAAGTTCGCAACGACCCAACGTCACCAGAACAACGCGTGTAGGACTTATCTCGCCGGCTCAAGGAAATACGCTGTATTGATCAGCAATAAGTGCATACGCTAGTTTCCCACAAGTCGGCATAACAACGTGCCGTCTCGGTCGCACGATTAATCCTTCTACCGAGCTTACGCTTTGTCCCTGAGTAGAGTGTTCATGGAATCACATGTAAGCGCGCGAAATATTCCAAAGAGTTTCACCTCAGCGTGGTGAGGGGCGTCTCACTCACACAGGCAATCTCCTTCCTTAAACCGCGTGGTATGCGTGCCGGATCGCCGAGCTGAAAGGCTCCGAAGCCGCTCATGCCGTTCTGCAATGACATAAGTAGATTCCTTGCGACCGGTTGCCTTATCGAAAATCACACATTTGGGCTCCTGAGAGCATACGAGTGTAATACCGAACCTTGATACATCACCTGCGACACCATAAGCCCTGCTAGCAGCCAAAGGCTCTTAAAATGCCTCTGCAAGACCTGGTAGAGCTCGACTCTGTCGAGATCCAGGTGATCATCGACAACGAGCTAGACCCCATTTCGCCATGTCCTCACGACCAAGTCCAGTATTCAGGTGGCATCAGAGAGATAGCGTTCCGGAATCCAGCATTCGAGCCCAAAGCAGGCGGTGGACCGATCCGGGAACTGAAAATGGAAGAGATATGCTGCAGCGCCCATGGCCTCTCGCTCATGATCACTGGGGTGAAAGGCGATGAGCGAAGAACTATGTTGTTCGATGCCGGACCCGAAGGACGAGCATTCGAGCTCAATGCAAAGCGTCTCCGTGCCGATCTTGGCGCTATTGAAACCATCCAGTTGTCTCACTGGCATCGGGATCACTCAGGTGGCATTGAAACTGCGCTGAGGATGATCAGTGAAGCTCGCGCCAAGGAGCTGGAAAGCAAGCGGACGCATCCAGTCACTGTTGACCTCCACCCAAATAGACCCGAGCTACGAGGTGTGCATGCACCTGGAATGGAGCCTGTGGCATTAACCCCCGATCCGACTTTCGAGGAGATCGAGATGGCTGGTGGGCAGGTAGTCAAGAGCGATCAGGCACACACTGTTCTTGACGGTATGTTTGCGGTGTCAGGCGAGATACCGCGGTACACTGAGTACGAGAAGGGCATGAAATTTGGCGCACGTTTGAGCCAAGGGATCTGGATTGAAGATGAGGCCTTAATGGACGAGCGATTGCTCATGTGCAAGGTGAAAGGTGTTGCATGTCTCTACGCTATCTCGCGAATATCAATGCTGACCAGACACGCAGATCGAGGAATCGTGGTTTTCACCGGATGTAGTCATGCAGGCGTTGTGAACGCTTCCCGGCATGCTATTGAGCTAGGAGGAACTACGCCGCTGTACGCCGTGATGGGTGGCTTTCATCTAGCGGATGCCGACCCTGTCAAGATCCGAAGCACAGTAGCTGATTTAAAGGCACTTGATGCCAAGGTCCTGCTCACTGGCCACTGTACAGGATGGCGAGCAAAGTTCGAGGTCGAGAGACAGATGCCAGGACGGCTAGTGCCATCCTTCGTAGGGTCTAAATTTGTCCTCCAGAAGTAAGTCCATGCCAGAAGCATAGGGCTGAGAAATTGACATGTTGACTAGGACGTTACTGAAAGGCGCGAGCAGTGAATGCGTAGTGTCGTAGAAGAAATGGTGGGTTCCATGAGAGAGGACGCGGGGCTTTGGCCAACATCTGTGAATGTTTTGGCGCCGCCTTATCAATCACCACAGGCACGCAAAATCCGACTTCAATCTGTCCATGTGTAGCACAACTGCAAGTTCGACGCTCCACCTGCCGAAAGAGCGAAATCGAGCCAGTCGGCTTCGGGATGCCATGTAATTCAGGCAAGGGATGACAGACACAAGTCGGCCCGCTGAACCAAGACTGCCGGCCCGAAGATCGAGCCTTTGTAGCACCAATCCAATGACTATCGGCAAAACATCAGCTGGAATGCCGGCAGTCAACACCACTTTCACGGGATCCGCACTATGACGGAGCCGTCAGCCAAACCAAGAGGCAGACCCGTTGCTACGCCGCCCGAACACCGCGAGAATGCGTCTCTATAGCAACGTATACTCACTTCTACTCTGCGGTCTTCGAAATCTAGCGACAGCACAATCGCAAGGTATGGCGAAGCGCATCTTGGGGCCAGTGGACAATCAGACTGACAGCTCGATAGCACCGGTGATCACTGTAGCGGTATTTCCTTCGACATGTTCGCTGGGCCTGAATACTCTACCTCCATATGGATGGATATATACGAATGGAAGCAACATCATTTGGGCATTCCCTACCCCGCGGATAAGCCCAGCGACCTCCATCTCCGAAAACGATGGACCAGGAGGAGTGCCTTTGACCACGGGCAATAATGGCATTACCAGTCTGCTGGACTTGCAATCGACGACAACATTTACTACCACTTATATCACGGGCGGGAGGACGACTATTGCCACAGATTCCGCTGGGTCCTCGTATGCTACAATCCTAGTAGGGACCACCGTGGTGTCCACAGCTGTCAACACTTCCGTGACTGGGGCCAGCACGATTGTTACTATCGACTCAGCGGGGCCCACCTACACTACTGTGTATGGAGCATCGACAATGGTATCAACTATCATTAGTCCTTTGCCGACCACGACAGCGGGCCCACAGTTGACAGAAGTAGAGATACCGACCACCTATGTCACTGGCGGTAGTTCAGTTTTTACCACGAATTCAGCAGGCTCAACCATCGCAACCGTGATCGGTGGATCGACGGTCATATCGAGTATCATCGCGACTGTACCTGTGCAACCAAGCTTGACAGCTCCAGCGACGACTGCGATAACCAATAGTCCTGCCTCAAGCACGTTACGTCCAGGTGTGATATTTGATATCTATGTCACCGGCGGCACCACTAGCACAACCACTGTTGGTGGTCTCACAACCACGTTTGTTGCGGGCGGCTCTACGGTATCAGTGACCAGGACCGCTTCCAGCGAGATCAGCGTAGCTACTCCGTACTCCGACCCGAGTGACGCTGTCTCAGAAGCTACAATCGGTCGCTGTCCAGAGTACGACGGCCTCCTCACCGATCTACAAGTCGCCGCCGGTGATAAAGCTCTCGTTACATGTGGTAACATGTACAATGGCACCCTTCTCCGTATAGCGAGACGAAATGCTGCGAGCGATTGCGAGACAGATTGCACCTCGGACGCCAGCTGTGTGGCTTTTACGTACGTTGGTAACGGAAACTGTATGTTGTATGACTACGTTTTCGCGATTTATCAGAGCGACGTGCCGACGTATTCGGCATTGGTTTTTAGTGATATCGGGCTTGGTGGGAATGATACTGTTCCCGGCACCGCAATTGGTTCTGGTGGTGCCTCGAGCTCTCCAGCGACTCTAAGCAACACGAATATTGAAGGCCCAACTTCGGTGTCGCCGGACGGAGTTGTCACAAGCGATAGCAACACAGAATCGATCATCACAAACCCGACAGGCACTCTCTCAGTCACGGGGGGCAGTCCGTCTGGCGGCAGTCTCACTTCAGGCTTTCAAGAGTCAAGTACGCAGACCAACGCTGGATGGATTACAAAATCGTATGAAAACTCTGTATCAGGCACTCCAGGCTCGACGTTAGCCACTCCAGCAGGTCCAGGTGGCAGCTCACTTCTCTCTGGTGACATCCCGTCATCACTCCTCTCTGGATTCGTGACCAGCCTGCAAACAGGAAGCATTCTGCAATCGTTGTCTGGTGTGTCTCTTTCTCTTGGCAGCCTCACTTCGACTCGGGTCGCGTTAGAATCGACTTCAGTAACGATTCCGGGCTCTTCCGGTACAATGGCTACTTCTGGACCCGGCATTTCTGGTTTGCCAGGTCTAGGCTCTGCAACTGCATCGCCATCAGTATCGAGTTTCACAACCTCTGCCGTTGGATTTAGCCTTTTGTCAGGCTCTCTACCGGTGATCACTGGCATCGCCACAGGCTCAGTCCTCAGTCCAACGTTAAGCTCTGCGCTATCTCTGCCCTCTCTGTCCGGCATTGGATCTGGAAGTCCTCCTTCTGCATTACTGCCTGGTGGCACAGGCACAGAGTCCGGGCCAACGCTCGGTTCACCTACAGTAGGCCAATCGAGCAGTCCACAAACAAGCAATTTCTCGCCTCCATCGCTTCTGTCCACGTTGCAGGGTATGACTGATGCTATTTCGACGAGTACGGGAAAAGATGAACTCAATACTATCAGTGGCTCTACGCGAACCTCTGTGGCTTCCTTTTCGTCAACATCTACCAGCCCTGTCCCGTACAACTATGTGTGCCCAAGAGACAATGCAACGACATCGACGATTGAAGGCGGACATCAATATAAACTCATGTGCGATGCCAATACTGATGGGTCTCTCGTCGGCCAAGCACAGGCGCAGAATTCATTCAACGATTGCTTTACTGTTTGCAACGCCAATACTCTATGCCTTGGCTTCACCTATGCCGGAGGTGCGAACGGTTTGGGAGCAGGTGATTGCTATCTGAAAGGCATCACAGGTAATGCCAATCCTGGTTTCAGTGCTCGTGGACCGAATTTGGTGTCTGCGCTGCGGATAGTCTCTCCACCAGGACTGCCGTCTGGCACCAGCGTCGGGGTGATGACGTCGATTAGCACGACTGGAATCTCAGCCGTAGACTCTCTCGCGGTGGGATCCGGGCAGATCACTGTGCCTTCTGCTTTAAGTGCTACTACTGGCCAAGCGATCTTCTCAAATACGCCTGGCCTTTCTGCGAACGGAGGCTCGTCTTCTTTACGCACGACAGCGGTGACTAGTAGGTCGGCTTCGGGCTCCTCGAGTGGCAGTAGCTCGGGGAATGTTGCCTCGAGCCAGCCCGGCTCTGCCAGTACTACTCCATTCGCAACAACTGACCAGACTTCTGGAGCTGTGTTATCATCAGCCACAGGCCAAAGCTCCGTTTCTCCGACATCAACTTCCGCATCTTCTACTGCCTCATCGACAACCTTATCAGCCCGTTCTTTGCCAACAGATTCCGGCTCAGCATCGACTTCTGGAATCATCACCACTTCTACAAGCCATATATTCTCTGGTAGCAGCACCAGCCCGCTTATCGTAACCATAGTCTCACCAAGCTCTTCTTCCAGCGGATCGGCCACATCATCTGCAGCGACACAGTGCGCATCGCCTGATCCAGATGCAAATCCCGGTTGCCCTACTTATGATGGCCTCACATACCACGCAGACGATGGCTCCCAATTTCAGACAGTCTGTCAACAGGATTATAACTCCGAGAATCTGCTGGCCAATCCCGTTCCAGCTTGTAGTCTCCTTCAATGTATCCAGGCCTGCATGGTGCAAGGCACACCATGTGCTGGAGTGAGGTGGGCAGTTGGCGGCAGCGCTTGCTATCTCAAATCTCACATGACACCCACTAACAGCACTGGTGAATTTGTGATGGTTGCTGTAAGAAATCGTGGACCTACTGCAACAGATACACGATCACAGATTATCAGTAATACTGGCTTCGATGATTTTACAGATTGGACTGCAACAACGAGTGATGACAGCATCGCATTCTCAGTCGTCAATAGCGAAGCATTTGCATCCATACCATTTCGGAGAATGGCAACCAACTCTCCAGCCAGCACTCCAAGCGTCCAGCTTGACCTCTCACAGACGATCTCAGCTCCTGCTGGTGAAGCATGGTATTTTCAGTCTGTAGTCAATATGACTCTAGACTCACCACCAGGATCATCGCAGCTCAGTGGCGAGTGCTCCATTTCTGTATCGACCAATGGTGACCAACTATGGTCGTGGAGGTACGCCAGGACTTACAGCGGTCCTGTCAATGCGAGTGGAACCCTGAGCCAGCCAGCGACATTGTTTTCGATCGTCAGCTCTTGTTCTGGACAGACCGATATCACGTTGGGGTTTGACAATGTGCTGTTCTATGTTTTCAGCCCGAGTGGACCCACGACTCCCAGCTCGGCTGCTAGTGATATTGTGTCTTATACTGAGCAGACAGTCTTAACAGCGATGGGGACGTCTATATCTTCGAGCACGATTTTGATACCGATTACTGTCAGTCCTGGGAGCACTTCTTCCGCTAGTGCGAGCTTCAGCCCCACTACCCATTCAACAACTTTCGGCACGAGCGCGGGAATACTTGCGAGCAGCTCCAGTAGTACAAGCAGCACATCTACGAGCCTCATCTCGTCAAGTACATCGACCACGTTGAGCACAAACAGCTTTACGAGTACATCCACCACGCTGAGCACGAACAGCTTTACGAGTAAATCCAGCACAAGCAGTAGCCTTGCGAGCACATTGAGCACTAGTGGCAAGGTAACAAGCACGTCGAGCACGTCAACCTCATCCATTGCTTCAGCCTCGTCTACACCATCAGACTCAACTGGAACGACTTCAGCAACCTCAAGCTCGTCGAGTGTATCTTCCGATCCTGCTACCATTTCGTCCTCAGGGTCCACATCGAGTGTTCCTATGTCATCCACGTTGACGACTTCATCATCCACAGTGACGACTTCATTGTCTACAGCAAAGACTTCATCATCAACTTCGGCTGAATCCACGACCAGCCTGACAAGCAGTATACGTGCGACTTTGAGCTCGACTTCGTCGGCTTCGGGTTCTTCATTCGTCTCCACATTAACAATGTCGAGCTCCACCTCAACCTCAAGCTCGAGTAGTAGTGTGACCACGCTGATAGCTATACCAATTTCGTCGAGCACGACGTCTAGCCTAACAAGTACTTCCGCTTCCGCGAGTCCAACTGGCTGTGTACCACAGCCGACCGTCCTATGCCCGAGCAGTAATGGCACAACTTATACCGGTTGCGACGGGTCTAGTTATCTTGTTGTCTGCGGTCAAGCATACGTCCAAGCCAACGTTCTTGGTATCGATGCACTTGTGGCCGCAGATGTTTCCACTTGTGCCAACTACTGTGTCAACCAAGGAACACAATGTATGGGCGCGACATACGTCCCCTCGACTGGGTCATGCCGCATGCAGCGCACTATGATCCCGGACCTTGCTGCTGGCGTTCTTACGCACGGCATCGTGAGAATCAGTGGACCTGCGATCACGGATAGCCTCAGAGCGCAGCTCATTGTCAATGGCGGCTTCGATCTTGGACTCAATCTCTGGAGCACAGTAGGCAGTCTCACTAGCGTTTTGTTCAAAGCGCTGAGTCTGGCAATCTCAGTTCAGGTACAGCTATCTGCTTCTTTGTGCAGTGTCACTTTAGTTGGGATAGGACTCTTGCCAGCTCTGTGCGGCAACATCGGCGTCGGCATATACCAGGATCTAAACACGACTGCTCTCGTTCAGGCTGTTGCAAGTCAAGCCTGGTACTTAAAAGCGCTGGTAGACCTGACGAACGTTCGAGTGGGCACCGACGTAACTTGCATCATCACCTTCCGTACCGACAAAGAAGTCCTCTGGAGGTACCCATATGCGGCCATCTCTCAGCACGGGTATATCAACGGAAGCGGCATACTCACTCAGCCCGCAACGAGATTCAGCGTCGACGCCAATTGTACCGGCTCCCAAGACGTCACGGTCGGTCTCGACGACATCGCATGGTACCTCTACCCACCTAGGGTCGGCTTAGCCCCGATCCTCGCATCTGTCACAAACCTCCTAACCAATGGCAACTTCAATCTCGGCCAAGCGCCCTGGACAATCCAAGCCCACGCCATGGCCGATCTTGCCATCGCATCCGGCATAGCAGTCGCCACTTTCACTCGCATCCAGCTCCTCACCAACAGCCCCAGCTACTTCATTCAAAAATTCTCCACCACCGCTTACGCCGGCATGAACTACACCCTCTCCGCCAACGTCCGTATCATCATCCCTACTTCTGGAGCGAGTAGATGTTATGCTTCGATCCAAACGAGTCCGAGCGTCAATCTATGGACCGAAACGGCAGCGTCCACCGGGTTCGATACTTCGCAGAATTTTTCTGTAAATACCGCAAGTTACCTGGGCGCGGATGCGAGTGCGTTGTATCTGTATTCGAATTGTGTGGGGAGTGGGAGTCCGCCGAATGTGACGTTCGATGATGTGGTGTTTAATTTTGTACCGAAATGAGCGAGGGCGTTGAGAATTGGTTGGATCTTTCGGGTTGGAGTGATGAGGCATGGCGCTGATCGGACAAAATTGGAATTTTGGGAGGGAGATATTAGGGGGAGTTTGATGTAGAGTTCCTCAGTCTCGTGCCGAAATCGAGTTATCTTCTTACAATGCGCTTCCGCGGATACGATACAATACGAGACTTTACACTGGAATGGCTATGTATGGACGGTGCCTGATTTAGAAGTCTGCGTGGCAGCTAGGAAGGTCTTGAAGTCGACTTCGAAGCCTCTTTGCGCAGACCTAAACACTTCTGCGTTCCCTAGAAACTTGTCAAAGGTAGTCGCTCCCATCACTGACATCGCGCCGTTCCCATCAAGCTCTCAGATGTGATTCTTCGCATCATCTCACACGTGGGCATGGACAGCTTCGATTGGAATCGAAGAACAGACTCGGCAATCCGGGACATTGCAAAGCCTGATGCTCTCTTGTCCTATGAGCTCTGGTCTTTGAAGCACTGCAGAAGTGCTAGCAAAGCGAGAATTGATTACGCACCTTGAGTTCAGTGGGTTTTGTGCAGGCCAGCGGTAAACAAGCTATAGGGCAGCGTGCAACAGAGCACACAAGAGAGCAAGATAGGCATTAGTGGCTGAGTTGAGCGGAGGAGAGATGCCTTGTTCTCGCATTGTCCACATCATTTATCTGTTCATTCCTGCTCGGGAATACAAACCGGAACCTTCTTGCTTGTTCACACCATTCTTTCCTTCAGCATTGTACAGAACTCACAGCACCATCAATACGTCTACAACCCAACCTCCTTCCTGATTCCTCCATAAGCCACCCACACGCTCTTGGGCAGCACTTCCAACACTCCTCTCATCCTAGCTCTCTCATACTCGAGCCCTTCCTCTTTCACAGCCTGCACTATATAGCTTGCCACAGTCGTAAGGGCTAAAGGAGGTTCTCTGCACAATTTCGCAACATCTGGAATGGAGAAGTGTTGGTGGTGCCAGAGGTGGTAGGCGCGGAGGGTGGAGAGGCCGACTGTTTTGACAGGAGCAGAGGAAGAGGATTTGGTGGGGGTAGAGGGGACGCGGGAGGATACCCACTCGTCCGCGAGAGCGGTGGAGGCATTATGGAGGGGTGTGTGTCTGGTTTTTGAGGTAGCCTTGAGCTGGGTGCTGGAGGCTTTAGGTGTGCCTGTTGTGAGCGCGCATGTCGTTGAAGCGGAGGGCGCCGCCCTTGAGGTGATTTCAAGATCAGCGCTAGGATCTGGGAGCTTGGGATATGTAGCTGTGTCGACGATCTCAGAACGCTCTTGTTGCACCGGAGTCATCTCCGCAGGCTTCGCTTCCAATGCGCGAAGCTCGTAGGTATCAGGCAGCTCTTCAAGCGCATCAAAAAATACATCGTCCTCTTCATCGTCAGCCGCAGCCGCTTGAACATTTGCCGCCTTCTTCGCCAGCCTTGTCCGATCTCTCGACCTTTCGATGACCTGACCATTACCGAGAATGATGGGCTTGCCTGTCTCAAAATATGCAGGCCGAGGTGGAGTTGGCACCATTAACTTTCGTGCATTGTCGAGTTTGTGGTATAGCTGAAAGCCAGCATAGGCATCCGCCGCAGCGTACGTTGTCTGCTCGTGGTTCAGGTGCCTACTCCAGGCTGAGACGCGCACATCACTCTTCAGCAGGGGCAAGAGCAGCACGTTCTGAACCTGATCCGCCAGACTGACAAGCTTGAAGCTGACATTCTCCGGCGTTTTGACCACACGGTACATGTGGCTCAACTCGAAAACACCACGCATGGTGATGCCAAAGAACTTCTGCATTCGCGTCGCATCGCCGCCGACGTTGACACCGGCTTTCGCAATATTTTCATTCTCAAGGATCGTGCGCAGTGAAGGAGGCAAGAGTTCTTCCACGGTATTTCCTTTAAAAGCGGCCACTTGGATCAAAGCGATCTTATCTTCGGCAGCGACTTGAATCAGACTGACGTTTTGTTTGATGGAAGTCTTGTCCATCTTGGGATACTGTTCCCATTCGAGATCAAATCCAAGAACAGACTCGTTGAGGAAGAGCTTTAACTGCGCCTCGGCCTTCTCTAGCGTGCGGCAGTAGAAGATCTGGACTTTGGAACCTTGCGAAGACTTGTACAATGTGTGTGACCAAAATGCCGCAGTGGAGTTTGGCGATGCCATGACGGCATTGCGATAGTCCGGGGCAGGTATCTGATAGTCCAACACGGTCTGGGGCTCAGCAGGCGTGTGTGTCTCTGTCTCTGATGGCATACCACTCGCAGTGTCGCCAGCGGCGGCCTCAGGTAATTGTGCGCTCTGGTCCGTGACAGAGCTGGAACATGAAGGTCTCGTAATGTATCTGGTGGGAGAGCTTGCAAGTGTCTGCGCTCGGCCCAAACTGGACCAACGCAGATCTCGACGCCAGAGCCGCGAAGCTGTATGGAATCCGTGGGCGTCTAATTCATAAGGCCATGCTCTCAGCGGAGCTTGCTGGGAATTCGTGGCTTTCAAGTTCAGCCCACCGGCGTCCATGTTGTTCGAGCCAAGGCTCGATCTGAGTTCGTTAGTGCTCATGTGTGCCTTTCGGAGTCCACGAGCACGACGATTTGCTATCGACGACCTGGACCTGCGCGTAATTGTCGACCGTGGCAACTCAACGCCATCCGTCTGCATTTGGCCGTCTCCAGGAGCCTTGTTCGCCTGCTCTCCCGACTCCGCGTTATTACGATCTGAATTCAAGACGCCTGACTTTGAATCTTGGGCCTCCTGTTCGAGGACGGCCAATTTCTTCTCGAGGCGTGCAATCTTCCTATCGAGAACGGCGGCATCCCGTTGCTCAGACAGCCACTTCTTGCGTATCAATTTAGTCTGGTCTAGCTTAAGCGCATATTCTTGAAATCTGTTGGTGGGCAACGATTTCTCGGCTAGATCAACTTGCACACCACCCTTCTCGAGGTGCGCAATATTGTGCTTGAGTGCTTCGATCTCCATTGCAAAATGTATCATACGTGAGGTTTGGCTAGACTCTCCTTTCGCCAAGCCAGCATCTCTCGATCTCTTAGCCCGTGACATTGCAGCTTTGTAGACTACTAGCAATGCTTCGGGTGATTCGTGTTTCCTAAGAGCTCTCTGGACTCTCATCTGCAAAGGAGTGGAAGAACGTCCCAATCTTTCGCCACTCGTAACAAGCCTCGTCCTGGCTCCAAGCTTGGGGTTCATCATTGGGGCGAAGGATCTTGCAGCTCCCGACGATGCTTCGTGCACTCTCTGACGTTTCGTCAATGCAACACTCCCACGTTCACCAATGACAGCGTCCAGATGTCTTTGCTCCTGAAGCCTTGATCTCTCCAGGTCTTCCTTCACCTGTTTATCAAACTGCCGCTCGGACTTTCGATCGCTCTGTCCCAGCTCTTCCTGATACATGCTGATTTGACGAATGAAACGCTTGCTATAGTCAAGCTGCGTTTTCAACTGTCGTACGGCGTCACGGAGTGCATGCGTTAACTTACGTGTACCGGCAGCACTGGCACCGCCTTCATACCTATAGACGACACTCAGCAAACGTTCTTGAAGATCCTGCGTCTCGATGAAAATCCTCTTCTCCACCGAGTTGTAATTAAGCATCGCTTTTTGTCCTTCAGTGGTGCGCAAGACCTCAAAATATGATAGAAGCTGCCTGAGCAAGGTTCGTCGCTTTGTCGCAGCCTCCAGCTCCGCATCTGTCCGGCTGTCACGCTTCAGGCGCAGTCGTTTGATATTTGCGTCTTCTTCACTGATGCGGCGTCGCAGGGGCTCAGTATCAGTAAAATATCTTGCAAGGGTAGTGCTTTCCTTGTGGTTGTGCTCATCGGCAAAGTGAAGATGCCTCGTAAGGGCTCGTGAGTAGTGAGCCGCTGTCTTGGAGGGTTCCATTCGTGCGTGCAATTCGCTCGCTTCCCTCTCGACCTCTTTAGCTGCTGCTTGAGCATTATGAGCTTTCTCGCCAAGGTATGTTGTAATGGCGTCATGGAGACGGCCGTATCGCTGTTGAAACAAAATCAATCCCTTTGCCATGCGGAAACGTTCCGACGACTCGCGCCATAGAATGCTTTCTTTTTGTAACACGGCTCGCGTGCTCGTATGTGCACCTGACAGCATGCTGATGACTTCAAATGTCGTAGAGTCCAGATTGGAAAACAGGTCTCGGTAATCGTCGTACTCGGAGCGGTCAACTTCCGCTCGCTTTCGTCTTCCTTCAACAACCTTCTGCAGTTCTTCCTCCCTCCTCGTAGCTTCGTTGGCTCGCTGACGATGCTCATTGGCTTCGTGGGCAAGGCGACTCCGTTCACGATCATGTTGCATTCTTTCCCTCTCCAGATCTTTTAACAGTTTCTCGTGCTTGGCGCGAAGCTCAATTGCAACCCGGCCACTTGTAGCCTCCCGTTTCAATTGTTCCTCGTAAAGCTTCTTCAACTCGGCGATTTCCCTAGCGTGAGATGCGTTCGCCCTATTTTCGCCCTCCTTTCGCGCAGCATCCAGAACAAGCTGGTTCTGGGCAAGCCCTTCCGAGGACAGTTCCCGCAGGCTCTCTATCTCCGAATCGTACCGTCTTCGCTGATCTGCAATTTCCTTCTCGTAAGTCGTTCGTTGAGACGCGATTGCCTCTGCATGTCTCGTCTCTGCTTCTGCCGCTTGTCGAGTTCGTGTCTTGACTTCCTGGTGCATTCGGGAAGTGAAATTGGCGGCCTCGTTCTTTCGTTGCTGATTCAACTCCTTGCATTTGCGCTGATGATCGGCTTTTGTTTGCTCCAACGTAATCCGCAGCTGATCCATATCTGTCTCGAGGCGCTTGATGCTGGCGGCTTGACCTTCGCTCTTCGCAGTCAGCTCCCGGAGCTGTTGCTCCTTCCCGTCCAAAGTCTTCTTCAGATCCCAGATTTCAGCTTGGCGCCTCTCCGCTTCCCTGGTAGAAGATGCGAAGTCAGCCTTATAGGGTGCATCCAGTGCAGAGACTGGCGAAGGCTGTGACATGCCAGAACTGCCAATTTCTCTGCGTGCATATCGCTTCGTGACAGGCGTAGGGGCGAACACAATGCCGTTTGCATGAGACCACGTGCCATCCTTCCCGCCGGCATGCGATGGAGTGACTCGCTTGACATTGTGGAAGATGATGCCGCGCGATCGGTCCCAGCGGTGGTCGAGGGGCCGAGTAGAAGGCATTCGCTGGGCCACTCCCGCTATTGGCGCAGACACAGACGCTGCTCCAGGCATCGTCGCGGCGACGGCGGCGTTCTCCAGGACGGTAGCCATGCTGCGTCCATGGAGTCGAAGCGTGGCATCGGTAAAGATGGGCGTCGAAGCTGGCATTCCTCCTGTATACCTATCATTGCTTCCCCGCGATCGATGGCGGAGAATCGTGTCCAGGCAACACCTCCCCGCTCAGATGGCCAGCTGAAGATATATGGTATTGGCCATTTTCATCGGGGCGTCAAAGGTATAAGCTTTCGGCGACCGGCATCGGAAACGCGAAATCACATGACCTCCATTTTCGCTCCCAGCAACGTCTTGACTTACTGGTCAGCACTGACGATGCGATAGTCGGCAGCTTACCATCATGTCGACCCAGCTTCTCCCACTCGAGCTCATCGATCGATGTGTTGGCTCGCTCATCCACGTCATCATGAAAGGCGACAAAGGCGAGCGGCAGCTGCAATGGGAAGAAGAAGCATCCACTGACGGCGTATGCAGAGTTCAGTGGCACACTGCGAGGGTTTGATGACTTCGTCAGTATGTCTTTCTTCGTAGTCGACGACCATATGTTCTCTGCTAACGGCTTCCAGATATGGTTCTCGAAGACGTGACGGAGCAGTATGCCAAGGGACTCCACACAGCATAGGGATATCCATTGACTTAGCGACAGCGACTACACTGGTGCCCAGACAAAGCTGGACAAGATCCTGTTGAATGGGAACAACATCTGCATGGTGAAAATCGGTCACTTTCGCTTTGTGGAAACATTTGCTGACGGCGACCAGCTCATACCTGGAGGCTTGGACCAAAGCTGAGCGCAAGAGCACGACACCTCACGCCTTCCAAACAGCTCCGGCCCCTATGCCTCTGGAGCAAAATGGCATCTCAGTTCTGCTGCGGTCGCATAGATATGGAACATCCCAAGTTGCGGTTGGGAACCGCAGCTTCACCAACACCGGCCGCCAGAAACCTGGCACGCCTGCAGCGCCGATGCCCCTCCGTGGAGAGACTTATCATGTATTGAACTTGGAACAGAGACTCCGACCAAGAACCATTATCGCTACTTCTCCTACTTCTTCCCTTTCAGAACCAACGCCTTTAGGCATGCGCCCATGCTATTCACTTGCCATTGGCCAGGCAGACTGATCAGAGCACATCTTCGCAGTGTGAGTAGTTTGTAGCATCACGCCTGCGGGCACAAAGGCTTCCCATTTGGTTTTGGAATCGAGCACAAACGTGAGACCTAGTCACCACGGGTGCACCATCGTATTCTGAACTCCTACCCTTTCCGCAGTCTCGTCTACTCTTCCGTTTCGCCCAGCCCTTACCTTGTCTGATCTTGTAACATACCCTGGCAATCCAGACTCGATATCAACACAGCCGGTGACTTGCTGGGCATATAGTAGCAACAAGCATTCCGTGCATAGCGCCTCCTCTGACGCCCTGCTGAGAAGCTGTCTGTGTGTAGCCCACCTTCGAACCAATCAGAAGCAGTCGGATGGTTGGAGAAGTCAGGTCTCGCATTCGCATTCAGCGCCGGCGAGTTCGCGAACACTGACGGGTGAACTTCTCGCCTAGAACCAACCACACGGCTATCACAGCGCCTGCCCTCATGTGTTCAACAAACATGGCTGCGATGCAGGTACACGTAGCTCGTCTTCATCGGAGCACTTCGACCGTACGGACGAAATGAAGCCTCACCGCCTACCGAGCCCACCTCGGAAGCGCGCTGAAGCGGTGCGTGCGAAGGAACAACATCCTGCCTGCCACCATGCAGACCCCCATCGTGTAGATCGGACATGCTGCGCCGTACGGCGTTTTCATATTTAGTACGAGAGAGACCGAGTATAAGTAGCTAAGTATAACGACAGCCCTTCTTTCATTTTCTTGCACCGCAACCAAACATAACATCAATAGCAGCGACAAACTACAGCAATACCATAACCACCACATAAGCAATCCAGCCAATACCATCGAGAAGCTACTCAATAACCTCACAACAATGTCACAACCCACTCAAGCTCAAAAGACAGTGGCCTTTCTGGGCGCCACAGGCGGTTGCGCAGCACACTGCCTTACGCTCTCCCTCAACGCAGGCTATACCTGCATAGCCCTCGCGCGCACGCCCTCGAAACTGACCTCGCTCCTCAAATCCCGCGGAGTCTCGCCTCAGATCGTGGACAAATACCTCACAATCATCCCCGGAAATGCCAAGAACGTCGAAGACGTGAAGCGGACCATCCTCGGGCGTGAAGGAAAGATGGTCGACGTGATTGTATCCGGGGTGGGAGGAGCACCAAAGTTCCAGTGGTCACTCTGGAAACCCATCGTCTTGGACGATGATAAGATATGTCAGGAGGCGGGACGGACAGTCCTGGCCGCTGCTCGCGAGCTTCACGCACAATTCCCTTCGTCCCCGCGGCCGCTCTACGTCAACATCAGTACCACGGGCATAGCTCCCGCCGGTTCCCCGGAAGATGTGCCTTTCGGGTATCGTTGGTTCTATCATTATGTTCTGCAAGACCCTCATGAAGACAAACGCGTACTGGAAGCGCTTTTGCGAGAAGAGGCTGGGAAGGCTGGGAGTGGCATTGTGGGATATGTGAATGTCAAACCCACGTTGCTTTCTGATGGAGAGTCGAGAGGGATCGGGTCTTTGAGAGAGGGGAGGGATGACATGCCTGCAACTGGGTATGTGATGAATCGGAAGGATGTCGGGGTTTGGATGTTTGAGAGGACGATCAGGGAGGATTTGAGGCCTGACTTTGTGAATAGGAGCGTGACTTTGGCGTATTAGAGATGATGGCTAGATGGAGTGTCGAGCGGTTGGAAGCGTTGTCGCGGCATAATGGTAATGGGAGGCATGTGTGTTGCAAACCGATGTAGTATTGTCATGGTGATCTTCCGAGTGGTTGTGTTCGCAGCGAAGCTATAGTCTGTTAGCCACTTTGATGTAGCTCGATAAAGAACGCCGTGTCGAAGGAGCTTCTTCGGGGCGATCATTGGTTTTCAAAAGTGAGCATTTTTTGGGATCTTCCGAGGTATCTACTTCAGCTTCACTGGAATGCCTGTACTCCCTCTGAGGCCGCCACGAACGACATGACCAACTCGGCCCGTCCTCGGATCCTCTTATCGCTGGCCAGACGCAGGATCTACGTCCATCAGATGTGGCCCCTGGAACTGGGTATCAGGCACCAGGTGATATTTTCACTTGGTTCGTGTTGTTACTGCTAAGGTGCATGTGACAGTGTTTCGGGTGCGATCTAGAGTTTTCAGCCTTCTGACGTCGGCCTCTGGTCCCGCATAGGAATACCAACTCAAAACAGGCACCTTCAGCTTCAGTCAATCATACGAGCACTGCGCGCACTTTCCCTCCAAGACCGCCAAAATGCCTGCGAAAGGCACTGCGCCGTTCGCGACGTTCCTCATCGTAGGACGTAAGGACCACGACCGTTATCAGTCTGCCGTTTTTCACGTACTGACACCTCCCAGCAACATGCTTCTTCCTTGGCATGCTCCTCGCCCAGTTCCCCTACGACTACAACGTCCTGTGGACCCAACCACCCGTTGTCGAGCCCGGCGTCGACCCGCGCGAGATCTACTTCGCCCTACAAGAAACGCACCTGAAATTCCTCCATGCTTCACCACCCCTTATCTCCCGCATCCTCCACATCGTTATCGGCGTCGGTATTCTAGGCTTCATGCTCAAACTCTTCAAACCCTCCGAAGCCAATATGCTGTTCGACGGCGCCAGCTTGGTCCTCTACATGGTTGGTATCACGGTCTACATTGCGAATATCGTTAAGGGACTACGGACGGTCACGGCCGGAGCTTACGGCACGAAAGTGCTAGGCCAGGACGAGGGGATTGTGGAGAAGGCGATGGAGGGAAGTGAGGGTCAGTACATTGGACGAGAGGATAGCTTGCGAGTGTTGAGTGCGAGTAATACGATTTTGGCGCTGGTCCTTGTAGGTGTGCTAATCTTGCAGGCCGGGCAGTGGTATGCGGAGCGCAAGGAGGCGGAGGAGATGGAGGCAATAAATAAGAAAGACGAAGAGAAGAAGACGGCGGGCAAGGCCGGGGCGAAAGAGGGAAAGAAGAAACAATAGACAATGGAGGAGATATCGACATCGAGGGTGCCTCAGCTGCGTGTGTAATGTATACATGTAGCATACCCTGTGACACCTGGAAAATACATGTGCATTCACGTGAAATCTCCGGACGGAGCTTGCAAAGCAACACAGCTGAAGAGGTATTTGAAGAGCAAAACGAAGAAATGGAACTCGCAAAGGAGAAGTGGTAAGTACGTCTCCCGGCAAGCATCGCTGTGAGATGGTACTGCTAAGCAACCAGGCAGGGACTCTAGGAATGCTTCGCTTTCCATCTCAATTCCTGTTCCGCCCCCACATCATGATCATCACAAATTCTAGAGTCAATAGCAATCCCATCCCGATTGACGGAGAGCATTTCACTCCTCTCCAAAGGAACGGCAGCCTTTCCACCGAGTCCGCCAGCCTCCAACATTCCCGATCGGACTCGACAAGCCACTACCCTCAAAAACCCCATCTCCCCGCCGCGACAGGCACAATCCATGAGAATTCTCGTGAAGGCGCAACCAGCATTGTATTCTCCTCGCCTGTTCAAGCTCGGCCCTCATCGTTCTGTACAAGCACGTTTTGCTTTCTACATACCAGCCCCCATGGACTCTGCGAACCCAGCTCGCGAAGCATGACCAATACAGCATAGTTACAGAGAAGCGTAGGCAAGAGACGTAGAATGATGGGAGTGAGCAATGTCGCTCTCACATTCCCGCATACTCACAATTGGCATTGAGAGACATCTTGGAGATATGCCACTTGACTCTCTCTAAAAGCCCTCAGGCTCGAACGATCTGATCCTCCCGTTTCAGCCAAGGTCTTCTCTCGTCCTAGTCCTCACCTTCACTTCCATACCCGAACTGATCCTTACACATCCGCCAGCTCCCTCTCCCCCTTCCCTCAGCGCCGTATGGACCCCAAACAGCACCCTCCCTTCGAACCTCCTCGTCTTCGCCAATGTAACAAAGGGTTCCTGATTCTTCTCCCCACTCTTCTGATCTACACAAACCATTTGGCAACGTCTGCAGCCGCCGAGGATATCAAACTCAGCAGGTCTCAGGCTCGTGGAAGCTGCTTCTGCTCCACCCGCATCGGGCTCGTGAACGCTCGCGTCGCCGACGGTGATCGCTTGCCACTCATCCTCCACCCAAGGTCTCTCTTGTCCGGGAGGGAGCAAAGGGTTTTCCGCGAGGATGATGTTGGCGCGAAAGACGTTCGGATGCGCAGCTTTGCCTCCCTTGGTTTTGATGATTTCGTTCAGACGGTTGAGGGAGGAGCGGGAGATGGTGAGGATTGGAGACTCATTGCTGAGTAATATAGGCCTCGGGATCGCTGGGTCTCGGTGTCGTGGGAGATGGGATTTGCTGTGTCGGATGGACGGTGAGGTGTGCGATGCGGTGGGAAAGCGGGCCAAAGTACAGGGCACACCGAGAGCGTGTGTGAAGAAAGCTGCAATCGTGGGAGAGGTGTACATTCGGGCTTGAATCTTGTCGCCGCAAACTGAAGCGTTGCAGAAGCGGAGATTGGTGGCGAAGTAGCTTGGGTCTTTCGAAAGGGGAATGGTGATGTGCTCGGTATCGCCGATGAGGCGAATACGGAGGACGCCGGTTTTGAAGTCGATGTGTGGTCGGATCAAGGCCATCCGCGGGTATGCCTTTTGGCTGAGTGCTGCGCCGGTGCCTTGGTTGACGATGCACCATTCGCGGTCCCAAGCTAGGCCCTCGCGGTGCACATCCCAGGGTTCGCCGTAGGGTACTTGCCAGCCGGCGCAGGATTTGATGGGATAGACTGTCAGGCTCTCCACGTAGAATCTGGTACCGTTGGTCTCGTCCGATACCAACGGGTCTGCAAGGCCCGCCGCTGGAAGTAGTGTCTTGTCTACGAAGAACTGATCGACAAAGCCGACGAATCTTTGAACATCGCCCATGGTGCTCATGGCTCCGAAGCTCACTCGAACGACACCTGTCGGCTTTCCATTCATGATATCGTTTTCGCTGCCGCACCGAAAGCCTGCGGAGAAGTTTTCTCGTATCTGCCAAGGTGAAAGGTCCAGCACAGTAGCAATGCCGCCTGGGTTACACAGCCCGCCAGTCCGTATATGGATATTCTTGATGTTTGTGAGTTTCTCGACTTCAGCATTGCTTACCCATTGTCCTTGACTGTCCATCAAGTTAAAGGCGATGGCTGGTCCTTGTCCCTCACCAGGCGTGTATATCCTGCATACATGCCTTTTATTGCCGTGCTTCATGGACACCAGGCTGTCATACAACTGCTTTGCTAGTCGAGCAGTGTGTTGAGCGACATGATCAAGGGAGCGGAATAAGTCAAGATGAGTCTTCATCGCTACTCTGAGAGCGAGTATGCTGTGTATAGGTAAGGTGCCATCTTCCAGCTGCTCGTGGAGGGATCCAGTCTTCATCGCGTGCCATTGTTCTTTGACACAGACGACTGAGTCTACGGTACCACCTCCAAAGTATCGTCTATGCTGAAAGATAGGTGCGCAGCTCTTCTTCACTATCAGAGCGCCCAGGTCAGGAAACCCGAATATCTTGCTGAAGCTGACGACAGTGAAGTCCGGGGCAATATCGAGGTCACCAAGGTGGAGGGGTGAGGTAGCAGCATAAGCCGCGGCATCCATTAGGGTATAGCATTTACCATTGCAAGTCCTCTCGATCCACTCGAAGGGTAGCTTGCGACCGTTCATGTTAGACTGCGCGGGATATGCGAAGAGCCGGGGTCGGTTCTGATCCCCGTGAGGTTGCTGCATCCAAGCCTCTACTTCGGCGTCCGAAACAAAGCATTGATGTCCCTTGGCAGCCTCTCTGACACCGACGAGACTTGTATGAGAGTCCCTGTGATAGCCATACCAGAATCCATCCTGCTGCTCACGAAAAGCCTCCATGACTAGCTTGATGGCGGCAGTGGTGTTAGCGGTAAAGACCAGATCGAACACATCCGGATCCGCATGAAAATACTTCAGCGTCTCCATACGAGTATTCTCAATATCTTGGGTAGATCTCTGGCTAGAAGGCGAGGCAGAATGTGGATTCCCGTATAAATTTGCCATCATTTCGGCATGGAACCGGTCCATGAGGGTTTTGCTGTACAATGTGGTGCCGGCATGGTCCAGGTAAAGGCTGTCCTTGAGCATAGGATATTCTGTTGTTCGCATCTGCTCAATATATTCATTGTACGATTCTGCATCGAATTTGGCTGCCATTCTGAGAAGCGGGTATGCTGAGAGCACGGGACGAGGAGTATTCGACCTGCTCTTCCTCACCCAATCTCCTCACACCTCCATATGAGGTGACACAATCGTCGCGGGAGCAGCATTGATGTCAATGGACAAGTATATCAGCTCGGGGAGCGAAGTGTTCGTGTCTCGGGAGAAGGCGAGGTTCCATGTGGTCAATCTTGAACGAGGATCATGAAAGAGGCGATCTCCGTCGTGCCTGAAACTGTCTTACATGACATGACGGGCGCTTCCGCTCCGCAGTTCCTACAGTATGTCTTCGAGGTAGAGCCTTAGTCCGTCTCCCTCCCTTTCATCTGGAGCTTCACACTCCCGCCGCACACTATGCAATCACAAGTCTTTCAACAAGGCTCTGCGGTACATCTGCCATTGTGCAACACACCTTGACCGTGCCCAAACACGGCTGAATGCGACAGGCTTTTCCGACCAACGTTGGGTCATACTTGTTGTCTTGTCACCTGTGCCTTACTGACATGACCCAGGTCGTTCGAGCTGGCGATCGAGTCTACGTTCTAACCCATGACGCCTATCCCTGTGCCACCCACGTATAACACCTGCGTCAACGCCTATGACATCCCTGTATCATGCACTGCCGTGAACCCAACCCGCTTGCCAGTTCCTCAAGCCTTTACCTTCGTCGCCCGGGAGCACGCCGCCAGGTATGGTCGTACATGGAGGGGTAGGCTGGTCTGGTCCAACTTGGAAAGCGGCATTGGCCTCGTTATCACGTAGACATACGGGAGCCAGTTATGAGATTCCCAAACATGGACGTTCTGCCTCGACGGAAATGCTACTTCGTTGCGTCAGATTCTCTGCACAATATTGCGAATTGGATCATTTGCAACCGAAGGCGTCTACCAAACCAGTCTGCAATGCCCGTGTCTGAATCGAGTAAGCCAGCTGTCTGATGCAAACAGGAATGAGAATTGCCTAGCTCTTACACTGAAATCGGATGAAACTTTGGTATTGGTGATCAGGTCACTGCCCTACGGTGGGTCTAGAGAGACTTTGCCAGCTTTGGGGGATATCTAAACAATGTCACAGTATTGCGAATCTGCCGCTGCTGGCTGCGTCCAGTGTGCGTATCTTGCTTTAGTCTCCTGCTATGATTAAAGGTCACGTTTACTTCGCGCATAAGTGTCAACAATCATTCTAATACTTCGTGTATACTCGGATAAGTGTTAGAATCAATGTGCGGTTTTTCACTCGCTATGTTATCTCCACACTTACAAGTGCAAGATAAGTGCTCGCTGTCGCCATCCGGATCTAGAAGGTCGAGCCGTAGTCAGTGCAATCGCAGCACAAATTTACCAACTGCACTTTCTGTCACTCTTCTTCTACACTACACGTATTCCCCGCTGTTTTATACTATCTCTATAAAACGAGTATAGTAGGTAATGGATAATAAACTACGAAATAAGTGTTCTATTAGAATAATTATTGCCACTTATGCCTGCGCGGCGGGATTAGCCGTACTATACTCTTGGCATGACTGAACCCTCTGGCACCATATACAGCTCGTTCTACACAATCAATCAATCTTATCCTGTGGCAGCTCGGCCGATCTTTGCAGAGGTCGGCTGCGACGGACGAAGCTGGGAGGCCAGGTAAGCGGCCTTCTGCGCGAGGGACAGGCGCTCCTCAAGTGGCACGGAGTGATTTTCTGTTGAACCTGCAGAGTCTTACTGACGTTGTTGACCTTTTCCCTCCGAGTCATATTTCTTTTAATGTGTAGGCGTACGTCCTGCTTGGCTTTGGACAACCCCTCGCTATGTCAACGACAGGGGACCGCGTGTGGAAACTGACCAGCTCATGGGAAGTCACAAGCACGTCTCGACCGGAATACGTGGAACGATAGCGCTCTTATTGACCCAAGCTATCGACAACCAACTTTCGTCGCCTCTCTCTCGGGGGGGAATCAACCGACAGTTGGCACCGAGTTCAACACTCAGAGGCCATCATATATGCCGCGGCGACGTCATGGGTCTCTCCGAATGTCTACTCCTACGAGGTGTAGCGAACGTACGGAGATTATGATTCAAAGAATCTGGAACACATATCTCGCTTGAGTGCCCTTATGGTGATCCGCACTCTCCTTACTTCCGCCTCAATGATACTGATTTGAGTTGACACCCTCTTCGCGGTGATACTGATCTCGTTGCTTGTCGATGATGTGTCTACTTGCCTCGGTTTGCGAGAGCGGGAGATCAAAATCCTGTTCTGGCATACCTTTGCGTGGGAGGCCAGCAAGACCAGCTTACCTCTGTGCAACAGAATGGAACATGACGAGCCTGTCGAACGCGCATTACGTCCAGTCAAAACTCTCGATTACTCAGCTCACACCATTGGCTTTCCGGAACTGGAATTGTTGCAAATTTCGGAATTACTTGCTATCCCAATGTCTCGTTGGAGGGTATCGAAAGCAGCTATCAAGAGATGCTCGTGCAAATACTGGTCATGAATCATAAAATCATGCTTCACTATGAAGGGGCTTGACGGTCTTCTCTTCCCAAAACAATGCACCATAACGCGAGCATCAAAAGAGCGTACCAAGTATCAAACAAGTCAATTCGGTGTCACAACCTGCTGCGTCCCACTCGATAAGGCCAGTCCAAGCCATTGGAGTCCCGCCCGGCGCCGCTGAGTTCGAGGAGCTTAGTAGAAGCTTCTTCAGCAAGTGCTGTATCACCCCAGATGCTGCGCCACTGGCTTGCGAAGATAGGCACAGACTCCCAACCTTAGTCTCTGTCAGTGAAGGCCCCAGATCGCGGGGGGCTTGGGCCTACAGGGATGACGCGGCTCGTGGGCCTCGACAATCGTCAACATTGGATGGACTAGAGGTGAAGGAATTTGTTAGCAAGTACCATGGCCGCACCACTTGCCTGAGGATTTCTTACAGGCTAAGCTTTTCCGGCTTTGGAGAACGATGGCGCATCCATCTGCGTATCGTTCGTGACGCGTGTGCTCTCAGCAATGTCGATGAACCGGCCGTCTTCACCTATGGTGATGATCTGGAAACATTCGAGGTCGCACGTGGTTCCATCATGGCGGAAGAAATGGACGATATGTCGATTCGAGCTCATGTTACCGTTCGCAAGGAAGTGTGTCACCTCGATCTCTGCATCAACCACTGGGTGCATGTCAGCAGATATCACATTGTCATAACGACTCACGCTTGCAATAATCTTACTGCGATTGCGAGAGTGGAGCACATATGGGATGAGCTCATGAAATCTGTACGTCGTATCATGAATTCGCCAAGATATGTTTTTGGAGCAGTATTTGGCCAGTGTCTGCTCGATCATAGGTGGTGTCGGCTCTCCCACCAGGATGTCTCTCATTGACCCCATGATCCGCTCCACGGTCATCTGGTTGTCAGTCTGGGCTTCCTCCATTTCCACCACCGCTGCGCAAATCCATTGATCTGACGAGACGTCGGACGACATAATTCTCTCTTTGCAGGACGAATGGACTGGGTGTTATCGACTTCGTACGAAACACTATTGCCGGAGTTTGCCATTAGGCTTTACTGGGCTTACCCTGATAAATGAGCAAGCTTACAAGGCTCATTCTTGCTCTAGTATGATTGTTATATCTCTCGGCCGTGCTGCTCCGCTTTCTGGTCGCAGATACTTTTACGAAAGCGGAGTTGGCGGAAAAGTTGCGATACGTAAAGGGCTGCTTATATGGAGTGAGCAAAGTTTCGCAGCACCACAGCATAGTGAATGAGGATCGAACAGATGAGGCAGCACTAGGTGTCGTCAGCAGACAGGGTGGCGGCTCAGGAGACTTCCACGACGGCTAACCCAAGAAAGATGCGCTTGATCAACATCGAAACACTGGAACTGCAAGACTTCGACGAACCTCCACCATATGCCATTCTGTCCCATCGATGGACCGACAACGAGACCTCGTTCGAAGCCTTCAGCTCAGCCGGCGAAAGACAGGGTTCTGGCTTCGACAAAGTACGAGATTTTTGCGCCTTCCTAAAGCTTTACCCTCACCTCACAGAGCGTATGGAATGGAATCCTAAGACCAAGTTAAGAGAGTCTGTCAAAGTTTGCTGGGCATGGGTCGACACATGCTGCCTGGACAGACGCAATTCTGCCGAATTATCTGAAGCTGTAAACTCAATGTGGGCTTATTACAGAGATGCCCGACTCTGCGTGGCGTACTTGGCAGATGTGCCTGAATGCGAGGACTTTGAAGCATCTTTTGTGGCTTCTGAATGGTTCAGACGTGGATGGACGCTGCAAGAACTTATTGCACCCGCTGAGGTATGGTTTTGTAACGCTTCCTGGAAAATATTAGGTTCCAAGCGACTGGTCTCGCTCTGGATGGCGCGAGACTTCCTGAGAATACTTTCGAAGGCATCCCGAATACCAGTCTACTACCTGGATGACCCTACGCGGCAGAAGCATCAGCTAGCGAGCGTGGCGCAGAAGATGAATTGGGCGAGCAGGCGCAAGACCACTCGGCCAGAAGATATGGCCTACTGCCTTCTCGGTCTCTTCAACATCACCATGCCCTTGGTCTATGGGGAGGGCCATAATGCCTTCCGCCGCCTTCAACAGGAAATCGTCCGACACTCCAACGACGAGACAATTTTCGCGTGGAGACCTACAGAAGACATGAAGGAGAGCGGCATCCTGGCCCCAAGCCCAGCTTGCTTCTCTCAAGCTGAGCACATACACAGATGCACACTCATGCCACGCCAACCATACCGCTTCACAAACAAAGGCATCAAGATGCAAGCACCACTGATCAGAGTCCGCAAGGACTTATACCTCCTTCAGATCAATTGTGTCGAGATTCCTGGCGTGGACGGACCGGTCGGGGACCCCCAATACCATCAAGGCATCTCCCTCGGTGCGCATGGATGTATGGTACCTTTGAAGAAAGACACGAATGGCGTCTTTCTGCGAGCTCACATCGGTCGTGAAGCCGAAGATGAATCCAGCAAAGCAGGAAGCGAGGTCCGCGAAGGCCTGCTGGACGAAAGCACCATCGATGAAGCACTGATATATATCCACCCTTACACACCTCCCGCCATCCGCACGGACCCGGATCAAATTGCGCGCAGGGTCAAAGTCGTGGCGCATGACTGTCTCTCATCACAACCTCTGGCTGTGATCTGGTATGATAAGAGCTCTGGTCAAGAGATTGTACCCATCGCTCTCGACTCCAATGATGGTTGCGTGGGAATGTCGGAAGATCGTCAGGATTCACTCGTCTCAGAGGACCCGCCAGCAGAACATCTGATTCCTTCACGCGGGCTGGTGCTTCCCACGGCTGCGACTACATCTTCAGACCGGAGAAGCCAGGTAGCAGGGCACGAGAGGAGAGGATCGCATCAGTCCGCGATCACGACGGACTCTTTGGGCATACCTTCGGCGGCGAAGAAGCTTATTCAACAGGCTTACATGCCAACACATGCTCCGAAGCCTACGAGATTTGTGCCGAGTATGGAATATGATGTGCTGAAGACTGAGGATCCGATAGTGGGTTCTCCTGAGAATAGTAACCTGGTGCAGAGCCCACCGTATGGGGGCGCAAGGGCGGAAGATGGGTTACTCGACTCGTCAGAGAGTAATCATGCGAGTGGGTTGACGCCACTAAGTAATGAAGATGCAGATATACGGACGCCGTATACTGCTGCTGCTGCCGGTGACGCTAACAGGAGGTTATCAACCGATGCTGATACCGAGGATGCTGCTAATGGGCTCTTGCTCACGCTTGCGAAGTTGGAGAGTATGTGATGCTTACCATACTTCTACATTGCAGAACGATGTTTCAATGTCTACACTGAACTCACAGATCCCACACAGAAGCAAGTAGTGACCGGCACTACACAAGCAGAGCTTGAGACGCGTCCTTGTTATATCACCGCCATAAGATTCATCATGTCAGATTACCTCCAGAACCATTGCGTAATTGAACGAGACCCAAGAAAAATATATCTGGTCTGCAAGCCCATCAAGCCAAGCCATCCCGAACTCCCATCCCAGATCAATCGTAAAATCATCAGAGCAAACGCTCACAACCAGAACATCCTCACCAGCACTCAGTTAATCATCGTCTCCAGGACTCCCGCATACTCCTCCTTCCAACTCTCCACAATACTCGTGCTCACATTACTGCCTCCACAAACCACAATCACAACCTTCTCATCCCTCCCCACAGGCCTCCCCAGCGCTCGCTTCAACCGATTACCATAACACAACGCCACATTCACCCCACACGCCGCTTCCACCAGAATCCTTTCGTCCTCCGCCAGACGCCAACAACCCATGGCAGCCTCCACATCCGACAGCACGCAGTTCCTCACCTTCCCCGTCCGCAGCCCCTCACTGACCAACTCAAACGTGCGATCCGAAACCCTCACGCACCCGAGCGAAGTCGCAATCGACGTGACGGACTTCAAGGTCGAATTCTCCCCTTTCGCCAACGACTGCGCCAGAGAATCCGCGCCCCGCGTCTCCACCACCAAGCACTGCGTGCTGCGCCAACGACGAGGACGACAACTCGCCGCCTCCTCCTCCTCCTCCTCCTCCTCCTCCTGCTGCTGCCGTGCGATGCCCTCCATGATGCCGTTGAACAAGCCCCCGCCCCCACAACTGCACACCACCACATCCGGCGCGTCCTCGCCCAGCTCGGCCATCTGCTCGTCCACTTCGTCGACGATGGAGCTGTGGCCGTGCCAGATGTCCGGGTGGTTGAAGGGGTTGACGTACACGGGGACGTCACCGCGGGCGACGGCCGCCGGGATGACGACGTCGTTCAGATACACGTCGGCGGCGTGCAGCGTGTCGCCGTGCTGGATGACCTCGGTGGCGCCGGCGGCGCGGATCTTCTCGATCATGTGGGGCTTGGTGGTGGCGGGCACGCAGACGGTGGAGGGGCGGCCGACGAAGTTGGCGGCGTCGACGGCGCCGAGCCCGGCG
Source organism: Pseudocercospora vitis (assembly GCA_026120125.1). NCBI lineage: Eukaryota > Fungi > Ascomycota > Dothideomycetes > Mycosphaerellales > Mycosphaerellaceae > Pseudocercospora > Pseudocercospora vitis. The sequence continues at coordinate 175,192 of JALRML010000023.1, read as the reverse complement.
TTGCCGCCGGAGGAGGAGAAGATGTGAAGTCTCTGCGGCGTGGGCGAGGAGTAGAAGGCGTTGAGCACGAGGTTGCCGAGACCCCGGGATTTGAAGGACCCGCTGGGTTGGAGGTTCTCGAGTTTGAGGAAGATTCTGCTTCTCCAATTTAGTGATCGGGGCGTCGGCATGTACGCCACCACGACTCATCATGGGATGGTGGTGGTGGGGGAAGAGGGAGGACGGGGTGGGCTAACGTACCATCCTGCAGCTTCAGAGAGTTTGGTCGACTCGACCAGAGGGGTTTTTCGCCATGGTTTCTTCTCGAAGCGGGTCTTGTGGGATGTCGTTGCGCCGATTGCCATTGTGGAGGTGGTCGGCGGACAATGTGTCGGATGATGAAGTAGAAGCGATATATCAAAGTCTTCGTTCGATTTGAGTGCCAACCTGACGAACGAAATTGACGGGAAACGAGGCCGAGCGGTGGATGAATGGATTTTACTTCCGCTCTCCAACGTTCTATGAGACCGCCCAGACGATGGATTCGATCGTCAAGCCCTGATCTTATAAGTAAACAACGGAAGCGTCTGCCATCTCGATCCCAAGTTTTTCGCTCTCCAAAGCCGTCGAATGGCTTGACTCCGGGTTTAGAGTTACGAGACTTGCTTCTCTTCCCTTGGCATGCCCGTCGTAGGCGCGATCCCTGTCCGACGCAATCACAAGATAAGGACTGATTCTGACGCCCGTATATCAATGCGTGCATGTGCCGCACAGCTGCGCTCCGAGAAGTGTCGTTAATGCACAGTGGGATGCATAACCTAGTCAGGAACAAGAAACCGGAGCGCTCAAACTTTGGCGAAGTCCCGGCTAGACTTCGTCAACGCTCAGTTGTGCCGCAAGTATCCAGGATCCAATTACCCTATAAGATATGCTGGATTACCCTATAGCTTAGGGCGCATCAACTCTGATTCGATGACTCACTTTAGTCTCACTCACCGAATGTTTGTCGAGCTGGGGATTCGATAGATCTCGCGACCACTGCCAAGCAGGCTAAGAAGAGATATAGTTTCCTTCTGGCAAGCAGAGACATATCCCTAGCTATTCTTCGCGTCTGAATGTCCTGTAAGGCCGCGTTTGAAGGACGCCTCATGTCGCTCGTGTGTTGAGGGTTCCAAGGATTTCAGTAGATGAGTTTGGAGGTACGAAAGAAAGCAAGCACCCGCCCGCATCCAGTTGCTAGATTGCATTACCCCACAGCAACTCAGTCTTCGAGAGGCCATTACCCCATAGCTATGCGCGTGTTCACTCTTGTACGCTCGTTCGCAGATGAGGCCGCACCGGGACATTCAAGGCAGAGAGCGAGTTGTGGAAAAGTCCCGCTACGATGCAATATCGTACACATAGCATTTCTCGAAGCTAGATTATTCTCGCCGTACCTGTGCCGCCCATCAGTGGGTAGTAGTGTCGCCTTCATGCCGAGAGCCAGCATCATCAGCTCGACAACCAAACAGGATCGCTCCTTCCCGCCCATCTACCATTCATCCCGCCAAACATAGCGCCGCGCAAAATCGGTACATTTCGTAGTAAAACAGCAACTGTCGCCAGCAATCTCGTGTCTTCTGATCGGCAGTCCCGAGGACCGGTTCCTCGCAGGTGCCATGGAGTACTCGCACTGGACCAGGAGCCAATCGAGGTGCACCCTCATCGCGCATCGAGCTCCACCTCATGGTCTCCAAAACTTCCACGCCTCGCGATCGTTGGCCGGGTTGACCAGTTCTTCGATTCCCTCCCGTCCATCCGCCGTCAAAAACATTTCCTGATCGATTTCCGCATCATTGATCACGGCGGGATACAAAACCCCAACGCCATCGCCGCCCAGCGTAGTCGTATACTTGATGAAGCCTTCGGCCTTTAATCTCGCATCAAGCTCTTCCATGGGAGTGAGTGTTGTACCCGCCGAATCGCCATTGAGGTCGCCGTCCGTCTGCGCAGCTACCTCCTGATCGGTGACAGGCTTCAGGAGGGTGATGGCACATCCGCCGCCTCCAGCGCCCGTCAGCTTTGTCCATCCGACACCCGCTTGGTCGACAAGATATCGCAATCGTTCGAGACGAGGGTGGGAGACACCAAGAGATGTGAGCAGGCCGTGGTTGATGCTCATCAACTCGCCGAGATGCGCAATACTCTCTCTTGAAGCAGGGTCGAAGCCATCACTCGTGATGCGTTCATAAACGGATCGCGTGATGGCGTCGATGGCGGCTAAGGTATTGTCTACAACTACAGGGTGCAAGGATTTGAGTTGTTGGACTTTCGCGACCTCCGCGGCGGTGGATTTCGGTTGGCAGGTATCGATGAGAAGGAGAGGGAGTTCGGGAAAGTCGCGTAGGACGGAGACGGAGGGAGGTTTGGCATAGTCTTTGCGTTGGAAGAGGACGGCGTGGCCGTTGGTCGCCACTGTGTTGTCGACTCCGCTGGGGTTGCCGTGGATGAGCATTTCGCCCACGAAGGCCCAGCGGTTGATTCGTTCGAGTTGCTTTTCGGCTTCTTCGCTTTGCTGGTCGGGATGTGGGCCTGAGAGGGCCCGGCATTGGACGAGGAGTGCTGCTGCAATGCAGACGCTTACGCTCGCGCTGCTGCCGAGCCCTGCGCCGATGGGTATGGTTGACCGCATTGCGTATATGCAGCCGGGCGAGTGCTCCGAGCCCAGCGACATGAAGAGGTATAGGAATGCGCTCGCTGCGGCATGGTGTACTTTCCTCTTGTCGGCAGGCATGTCAGGACTCACGGGGTCGATATGCGGTTTCATTGCTTCCACGAGCTCCTTGTCCAGCGTTGTGACCAGATCATAGTACTTCTTCTTTCTCGGCGCGAACTCTTTCCATGGCAGCGCTTTGATATTCCACGTATGATCCAAGCCGATGTCGGTGAATTTGAGGGATAGTGTTCGTTGCGATTTCGACAGCGTGGTGCAGAGGAGGTATGATCGAAGTGATATGGCGGCAGCAATGGCTGCTTTCCCATGCACGACGGCATGCTCGCCGTATACGATGGTCTTGCCGGGAGCAGAGACTATGAAGGGCGGAGCGAGAGGATTCGACTCTTTTCGTTGATGCATGGGGATTCGTTTATGGCCATTGACTTTGGGAGATGGAGCATGGTTAAAGGTGGTCGGAACGCCGTTCACATGCAAGCCATTGACTCCGTTGCTATGCACTGCGCTCACTGTTTGTGCCGGCATGGTCGAGTGCTGCGGTGCCAACGCACACTGCCACCGTGTCTCTCGCAGCACGATCCTTCCGTCGTCAGAGTCTGCCGCGAGCTCTCACGAGGGTCAGCATCAGGAGAGGTGGGACGATGGTCAGGTGAAGGGGAGGAATCACAGCAGGATAATAATGCCCTTTCTCGAATTGGACAATCAACCAAAGTGGTCCGATTTATTTCGAACTAGGGTTGAGAGCCCCTGCAGCTCCGACGCCATTTTTGCGGAGGAGCCCATCTGGACTCGTCCGCCCCGTCATCGACATCGACACCCGGGCCATCCTGAGCCACACCAGTGCCGTCACCAGGGCATAACGCCCTGTGTTCGCCATGCGGAGGGCGGAGGAAAAGCTTCTGGGCCCATGTTGTCAAGGCCCACCCTATCAGAGAACAACGTGACTGGAAACATGGATACCAATCTTGGTCAACACCTGCGGCTTGCGCCAGACACTCGTACCATCACGCATCTATCAACTCATGCCATTTCTCACGCGGACTTGTTAAGCTGTACGCTGCTCCACCACCTTCTTCTTTGTCTTCTTCTACATACAGTGACGATTTCGGAAAGCGAGCAAGGGGGAATCCAAATTCAAAATGCCTGGCGGGAGCCTACTTTTTCGAGGCAAGCAGAATACCATCCCAATCCCCCCCTTCCATCTACGCCTCGCTGGGCACCAGAATTAGTAGTACAGCCAATCCAATCAAAATTCAAAGTGTTGACCCGCTTGCAGACGGTAACGCCCGTCATGTCTCCTCCGTGTCGAAACTGCGGGTGGGGTATAGGCGGCTCCGTGTATCAGGCCGTCCTGGCCTGCTCGGTCAACGTGGCTTGAGCGATGGCTTGAGGGCTCCTGTACGGTAATGGGTAATGTACATGGTTGTTATCGTTGGCCTTCCGACCGTGTAGTCACGGGTAGGGCCCTTGCCTTCCCAAGTCGCTACTGTAGCTTCCCGCGTTGGTCAGTTGGTTCACCTGCCCCTTCAGCGAGATCAGCTCTTCCTGCAATCGCGAGATGCGTAGCTCGTACTCGTCCTGCATCCTGCTGAACTTTTGCTCCAGCTGACGCACATATGTCCAGATGTCATTCGGATCTTGCCCTGTCAGGTCACGCATGCTGCTTCCCGATGACCTTCCGTGGCTAGAAAGGCTTCCCGGGTTGGAGCCCTGTTGGCCGGGTGGATATGGATGCGGCAGGCCCGACATATTAGGTGCTGCACCACCAGCCATCGCTGCTTGCATACCGCCACGAGCTTGTGGCTGACCGCCTATAGGTGGCAGACTGATATGTGGCGCACCTTGCGGGAGTTGAGCATTGCCTTGCGGCGGCGTTCGAGCACCTGAGCCACGTCCGAAATGCTGCTGTTGAAACTGGGTCGTCAGACTCGTGGACCGATTGCGACCAAGCTGCGCATTCGCATCTCCCACACTCAGTCGGTGCTGATCCTGAGGCTGGCCGGGTGACAACGGCTTTGGCGACGAAGTCATCATACCCGGTTCGCCAAACACCTGGCCCTGACCGTAGTAGCCTTGCTGGCCGGCCATTTCGCGTGGCGACGTGACACTGCCTGGCCCAGGGTGGACGACTTGCGGCGGGCCCATACTGCCTTGCTGTAATTGACGCGGTGTCGGCGGATATGTGCTCGAGTGTTGCCGATACACCGCTCTGTTGGGATCTTGCGGAGTTTCAAGCTGTTGTCGCTTTCGATTGGGTTCGCTAATGCGTCGACCGTGCTCGTCGGTGCCGTCTTCATCGTCTTGGTACTCTACACCATCCATGCCCTCTCCATCACCAAAGTCATCGTCCCCGCCAAAGCTGGCTCGACGACCAGCGCAACCGCCCGGGCCTTTATTGTGCCTCGCGAGGGCATCGCCACGTGCAAAGCGTCGGCCACACTTGTCGCACGTGTGCGGTCTTTCTCCCGTGTGGAGCTTGGTGTGGCGTTTAAGGTCGTGCAGCCGCCGAAATCGTGCCTGACACGTCTGGCAGACATACGGCTTTTCTTGGCTGTGCGTGAGGAGGTGGGACTTCAAGTTGTGATGTCGGGTGAAATCTGTCGCACAGTATGGACACTTGTGTCGCTTGTTGGGACCTGCCGGTGACTTTGGACTGGCTTGGCCAAACCCTGGCAGTGTCATGCTACGAGATGGTCCTGCTCCATCTTGACCTTGTTCATTCTGAGGCGGCGGTCCAGGATACGACAGCGACATCTGCTTGTCCTGTTCTTGCACTGCTAGATGATTACTATTGGTGTTGTTGTTTTGATAATCGCCCTCGGTCATCTGCGCAGGCTCAGCCACAAATTGGCCCGGGGCAGCGTGCTGGTCGTTCGAGGTGGCGGTCATCGCGTGGTTACCGCCCGTGCCTTCCAAAGTGGAACCAAAACTACCCAGGCTGACCGGACTGACTTCTTGCTCTGAATCCATGTGCGTGTTGTCGTCGGGCACTTTGATCTTCTCCGCCACCTTGCGAAATGGCTCACTCATTCTATTGGGTGCAGGCGCATCATCCGGCCTGCTCATTCCCCCGGTGCCCAGCAGCGTCTGCATCGCCTGCACCTGCGGATTGGGACTGGTCTGGCGCGACCCTGCCTGGTTGTGCTGCTGCTGTTGTTTTCTGCGTTTCAACTCTGCCATGGCCGCCGCGCCGGTGAGCGGCAATGGAGTGGATCGCGGCGACAAATGCGCCTTGTCGGACTTGGGCGAAAGACTCGACGTCGCGCGGTCTGCTGCCTTCGAGTGCGGGCGCAACAGATTGGGGTTCTCGCCGTTGGCGGCGGAGGTGATGGGTCCACCGGCACTAGACGATATGGACGTCGGTGTACGGGGCGCTGCCTCGAGCGCAGCGAACGTTGATGGGGTAGCCGCGCGCGTTGTTGCTGCCATGTGGCTTAGAACGTCATATTATGGTTCGGAATGTCTACGCGCGCCATGATCAGTGCTGGTTCTCCACGATGCGCCCATCGCTGTCGCTAGAAGTCGTCACGCCGCGACAGAGATCTTGCCTACCGCCAGCGCTGCGCATGCTTTGCTCACCGCACGAGCGAGATCTGCGCGGCAAGCAACGCGCAGGGGCAGGTGTTTTGGGGGGTTTATCCTCTTTCGTCTGTGCCGATCAGGATGTGTATACGGGACGACCCACCTAAAGTGCTTCCACCGCTGCCACCTTCAATGCTCCCGCAAGCAACGCCGCGATGCTGTTCTCCGTTATGTGTGCGAGCCACAATGCGCATCTCACGGACCGTGGACGTATGTACACCTGCCGTCCCTCGAAGGCCTGTCTGGCCCTCTGTCGAGTCGCACCGGTGACGGTTCCTCTCGATCTAGAGCCTTCCCAACGCCGAACTAAATCCCGCGAGCCCGTTGCGACGGTCCTCTTGTCACTCGTAGATTGACAGAGAATGGACGGCTCCGGTGCTGCTGTCGCCGCAGGCACAGAGCCAGCGGCGGCCGGGTGGCAGTTTGTATCGCAGCAGCGCAAGTGCTCGAAGCCACCGGTCAGCTACCGCGATCACAGCCGCTTTGGCTGAAGCTGCTGTTTCGGTTGTGGGCTGTGTGCACCGAGGTGGCGCGCGGCTGAATCCAGGCCGAGTGGCAAAGTCCGGTCGGTGGTTGACGGGTGAGCGTCTCCCTCTCCAGCGTCGTATGGGCGGACAGATGCGGCGCCGACGATGCAGAAATGGGAGGGTGAAGAAGGGGTGCGGCGTGCAAAAACAGCCAGCGAAGCGGCAAGGTGCAGTTCGCGCAATGCTGCAGACAGAGCCAGGATGGGCAGGATGGGCTCGAGAGTCGTCGGCTTTGCTGATGAGGCGCAGTATCTCTGCTCCTCGCCCGCTAACTGACTGCCAAGCGAACAGGTATGACGAGGCTGGAGAGGCCCCGAGATGGCTCCCTCTCTGGTCTTGCAGACTGCCACCACCGATCCCACGGCCACAGGAGTCGTCGTCGTCGCTAGCGGTAGTCGGTACATGTATGCTTGGTGCTCTATCTGCTGGCCACTCACACGCGCTGCCATTCAATGCCGTCTGGCTGGTCCGCTCGGATGAATTCCACCTCCACTCGCGTTGACACACAGCTGCTGGCTTCTGCTGGCGATGCGCTCATCAATCACGATCGAGCATCCTCACCGCAAACGACCACCACCGCCTGCGCATCATGACCACCGCCGCGGTCATCACTGGACCCATCGTCCACCAGCACCATTGGTTCTCTGGCGCATGATCTTCTGCCACCCGTATCGGGGCTGGACAAGCCTGTGGCGTCCCCACCAAGTGAAGCTACGCTCGCCGCCCGGGTAGCGCCAGTACGTCACCGGGAACCTTGTGGCACTAGCTCAGCTCACGGTCGCGCACTGAAATCCCCATGTGTATCGCCGCCACACCATTTGTTTCATCGCAGCAAGATCTCGGCTCAGTTGCTGTGAAAGCCGTGATGGACCAGACGCTCCATGAGAAAACACCTCGGAATGCCTGGCCGATCGTTCGGCCCCTTGTGCTGCCATGCATTGTCGGGCATGTCGTTGAGTATGCACCCACAGCACCCGCACCCGCAAAGCCCACATCAACGCCAAGACCGGCCAGCATGTGTTCCGGTTTGGTTGCGGCGGAATGACGAGGCCACGGGTCTCAAACCTGTTATCGACCAAACCGCACAACCTGACCTCTCCACCAAACTACTGACAAACGTCCCTGTGAGATGACCTGCTGCGCCACTGCCTGCGATCTCATCTACTGTATGCTACACGTGCTGAGCTCCGGGCAAAAGTCGCTGCGGGCAGGAGTACGGTGATCGGAGGATACACCAGCTTAACCTTTGACACTCCGAACCTTCACCTACTATGTATATGCCGAGTGTGCTGATAGAGTTCAGATCTGACCATTACATGCGCCAGTGAGAAGCGTTATGCTCGACCCCACCATACCGCTTTCGTATCAGCAGTGCAGAGTGAGCTCCCGTTGCCCGAAGAGGCATCTCGACAGGCTGAAATAGACATCCTTTGCGCTGAAGCGGTGGTGCTAGCCTACGCTCGACCAGACACTCGGTGACGAACTACTGTACGAAAACCTACCTGATTCAGCGTCTGTCAACTTGGCAGCAAAGCCACTACTAATAATTCTTGGGGTTCTTAGCTTTTGCTGCTTATCCCGACCACCCAACAGAACTGAGCAGAAGTACGTGTCCACGGTGTCGCGTGCTCTTGCATGTACTAGGCTAGCTCCAGCAACCGTACCTCAAGCAGATCGACCGAACTCACGCCGCACGCTTCCCACGTGCCGCAGGGCTGACTCCAGGCAGCAGGTACATACATAGCAGGTTTATGACATCTCCTCTCTCAGCCTTAGGCATAAGCATTCTTCCATGACCGATCGACCGATATTCCTCCTCGTCAGAAAAAGAGAGTCTGAAAGCTCTTAGTGGAACAGGCTCGAGGTCCGCACCACTCCTAGTTGCTAGTCGCTCGTCCGTGCTGTCATTGTGCTCTGGGCAGGAGTCTCTTTGGGCCTTCTTGGAAGCGAAGTATCCAAGTAGTGGAGTGCTACGGATCGTAGTTGTCGAGCGGCTCCCAAAAGTCATGCATTCTGAGACCGGCTTCTGGTCGGATTGGAAAGAGCGATGCTTGGCACTATAGAGCTTGATTCGGGACTTGGTGGCAATACATCAGAGAGGACTGGCACTGCAATTGCAATCTGAAGCAGCGGTAGCAGCTCTTTCCCTCACAAACAAAAATCAACAATTCAGTGCTCGTCAATGATTGATTCCAATTGCTTCCTACTGCCGATCACAGTATTTGCCCGAGAGCAGAGTCAGGCCAGAGCTTCTACACTGTGATCCATTGAGGTCTGCGGTCAAGACGTTCCCAGAAACCCACACGCATAGATTGAGAAGACTTCGTTGTTACCAATAAGTCCAACGGGAGTACGTATAACTAACCTGAAACGACCTGGGTATCTTCCTTGTACGCCGTATTTCCCAGCTCCATCTGCGTTCACCGCACTCACAAGACCGCTCATCGAAAATCCTAAGCCGCACCAGCAGCGACCGCCGTCGCAGCAGTCGGCGGCAGACCGAGCAAACCCTTCCTATACTCCCAATAATTCTTCCTGATTGGATCATACCTCGTCGCCAACAAATCCAGCGCCGTGCCCGCCTTCTGCTTCCCACCTTCCTCCTCCCCCAGAATGTCCGCCAGCAAATCCAACGCATGACTACTCCTCACACCCTCCGGCGCTTCGACATCCGCATACTGCTCCGCAAAGCTCTTCAGCCGCCCCAGTCCCACCCCACTCTTGTTCACCACGCCCCGCAGATAATTCCAGGGACTGGCATTCTGCGGCGCACGTTCGATCGCCTTTTTCGCAAACTCCATCTCCCTCGCCCCGATCCTCTCATCCGTGACCCCATGCACGCCTTGCTCCTCCCTGCCGTTGATCACATACCAACGATGATTCCACGCCGAATTGTTCCTCACGTCGCGTTTCAGCATGCGTTCCGTGAAGTCCAGCTCCCCGTCCTCCTCCTCCCACAGCCCGAACCTCTGCACCAACCACTGTCGGTAACTCCACACATGGTAATTCTTCGCGTCCAGCTCGAACATCTTCTCCACAAACGCCTGCTCGGCGGCCCGGTCGATGCTCCCGTCGCCGCGCAGTTCGCCGATGCGATCCACGAGCAGGTGGCGGTGGTGCCAGATCTGATAGTTCTTCTGGTGACTCAACGCGATGTCGTTCAGCCAATCCAACTCGTCCTGCAAACCCTTCAGCAGGTCGTCTCGGTGGACCTGCATGAGGACTTTGGCGCGGTAGAGCCAGACCGTGTAGTGGGCGGGGTTCATGGAAATGAGGTCTTCGGTGATGTCGAGGGCGCGGGCGGAGGCTTCGTCAGCCGCCATGACGGCGCGAAGGTAGGACATGGTTTCGGCGTATTCATCGCTGTAGGCTATGGCTGCGAGAGGGTTGGGGCCACCTTCGTCGGTTGGGAGGGGTGTTATATCGGCCCACGCGGGTGAGTCGGAGTATTTCCCCATGATGTAGCGAATGGTTTGGTGGCTGTTGTTTTTTTGGTGTGTGTGTGAGGAAGTTGATGATGAGCTTTAAAGCTTGAGACGAGGTGGGGCCTGGAATGTGGGGTCCGGCACGGACCAAAAGTGAAGGACAATGGTGTTGGGGAGAACAATATCAAGAGTATTGATTGCTGTGTAGAGACGAAAGAGCGAGGCGTCACCTCTATGCGTAATGATTGAAACCAGGGTGGAGGGCGTATCAATTGTTTTCCTGCATCACAAGCTCTTTTTTCTTTCCTTAAGAGATGATATCTAGCTACTTTTCCACCAACCATCTATATTGCTCATGCCTCTTTTGTTACGGGCTTAGCTGGTATCTTAACGCAACGCAGCATGCCAACTCCAGTCATGCCGTCAAAGTCATCCATACATTCATGATCCGTAGCCTAGTGATGGAACAGCCGAACGTGTTGCTCCACGAACGTGATGCCCAACTGCTCAGCCGCCGAGAAGCAAGCCTGATCATTCTGACTTCCGGTGGGCGCAGCAATGTACTTCACTCCACTGCGAGCGACACGGAAAACATTGTCCGTGAAGGGGAAGAAGGCATCGCTTGAGACCGCCACCTCAGACAGCTTGCTCAACCAAGCCTTACGCTCCTCGATGGTGAAGGGCTTGGGAACCTCTTCAAAGTTTTTCTCCCATTCTTCGCGTTCAATACCACTCTCGGGCACAATGCCAGAGCAGAGCAAATCGATGGCGTTGGACTTGTCTGCACGCTTTGTGCCCTTCTTCCATTTGATACTCGTTGCACGCTCGTGGAAGCGCATCCACCAGTTGTCGGTCTTGTCACCGGCGAGGCGAGTGCAGTGGATACGAGACTGTTGACCAGCGCCGAGACCAATGACTTGGCCGTTGAGAGCGTAGCATACGGAGTTCGACTGGGTGAACTTCAATGCGATGCTCGCCACAGTCAAATCGCGAAGTGCTGGCTCCGGGAGTGGTTTGGACTCCTTTGGTACAATGATGGAGGTGAATGTGCTGTTGGGAGAGATGATCGCATCATTGCGACTCTGCGTAAGGTTCACCCCGTACAGGGTACGCTGCTCTTGTGGAGGCGGGGTGTAGGACTTGTCCATTTGAAGGACTAGGTACTTCCCGCCCTTTTTCTTCTTCAAGATCTCAAGAGCCTCGGGCTGATAGCCTGGTGCAACCACGCCGTCGCTGACCTCCTTGCCGATGATCTTGGCGGTTGGTAGATCAACTTCACGGGAGAGTGCAATGATGTCGCCGAAGCTAGACATGCGATCAGCGCCTCTTGCACGCGCGTAGGCTTGAGCGAGACCAGATTGATCAAGGCTCTCGATATCTTCAACCATGTAGACCTTCTTCTCCTGTTCGCTCAACGGGACACCAATAGCGGCACCGGCGGGAGAGACGTGCTTGAATGAAGCAGCAGCAGGGTAACCAAGTGCTTCATCAAGCTCCTTCACCAAAGGCCAGGCATTGAGAGCGTCTAAGAGATTGATATATCCCGGGGAACCGCCTAACACTTTGAACGGTAGGTTGCTGTTGGTCATAAAAGCAGACGCTGGCTTTTGGTGGGGATTAGTTCCGTATCGCAAAGACAGCTGCTGCAGGCCATCACCAGCATACTTCTTTCGGAAAAAGTCGGAGATCGCAGAATCGTAATCTGCTGTGTGCGTGAAGGCTTTGAGAGCATAGAGCTGGCGCTGCTTCTCGGGAATCTCGCCACTACCGAGCTCTTGCAGGAAGTCATGATAGTCCTCCGGATCGCTTAGGATTGTGACACGGCTGTGGTTCTTCGCAGCTGCTCGGATCAGCGTGACGCCACCGATGTCAATCTCCTCAACCGCCTCTGGAATGGTCACATTGATCTTAGCAACAGTGTCCTTGAAGGGGTAGAGATTGCAAATGACATAGTCGACTTTGTTGATGTTTTGGTCTGCGAGGTCCTTCTCGTCGGAGGCCAGATCACGAGCCAAGATACCTGCGTGTACGGCAGGATGTAGAGTTTTCACACGTCCAGAGAGCATTTCTGGAGCCTTGGTGATAGCGGAAACATCTCTAGTGCCACATGTCAGTTGTGGTCTCCCACTTTCCAATTCTTGAGTTTTCCTGTTCGTACTCTACCGGGAAACCGCCCTCACGGATCAGTCTAGCGGTTCCTCCTGAAGCCAGTAATCGAATGTTCTGCTTGACAAGACCTTTGGCCAGGTCGAGAAGCCCTGTCTTGTCATAGACAGATAAAATTGCTGCGATATAATCAGGGATGGCCCCACTGTAGACAGCACGCTACTCATCTACCTATCTTCTGGGGTGTGGGCGAAGCCATTGTTGGAGTGCGGCGACAGAAGTTCCAGACACAGGTGAATTGGCTGTGATGTCGTTCGGCAGCAAAATTGTTGCAATATATAGCAGACCCCACAGATCGGCCCGCGGCTCGCCTCGCGGCAAACTAATGAACTCTACTAACGCGACCTTCCTCTGCTCGCCAAAAGGGAGGTGGGTGAGTGTTCACTCATAAGATTTTGTTGCATTACGAATATTAAGTCCCGTTCAGCCTCAGATGAGGATCTGACTTCTGCATCGGATCTAACATTTTCGAAAGCTAGCTCATGGTGAGCTCCATCAGAAGGATCGCGCGTCCTTCCGCGGCTTGCACCTGTCTTCATTCATATGCCACCAATACCAGCTGGGGACTTCTGTTATCTGCTTGGGTGACATGGCATGCTGGTAAAAGAACTGCTGCAAGGAGCTTCTCATACTCCGCCTCACACCATAGAATGAAATGGACACCGGAGGAAGACCAAGTACTGCTGGATGCTCGGAGGGAACATAAATCTTTCGAAGAGACGATTGGTCTTTTACCGCACCGAAGCAAGCAGTCGATTCATGCTCGATGGTACAGATTATGTCCTCGGGATCTAGTTGGCGACCTTCTCATACCGGCTCGTTCGCGCGCTGTGTGGACACGCGAGGACAAAGAGAAATTCAGACGCCTCAAAAAGAGCGGCATGTCGTATAGAGAAATTCTGAATCACATCCCTGGTATGACCCTTGGGGAACTATACAGCAGAGGATTCAACGAAACCAAGAACCCCTTCGACGGGCCCATGGAAAAAAGGATAGAATGGACTGCAGCAAAGGTGAGCCGACTGCGACGTCTCAAGGAAATCGAACAGCAGCCGTGGCCAGAGATAGCCAAGGAATTTAATACCACGCCGGCTGCCGTACGATGCAGATGGATCAAAATTGCGGAAAGCAAGCGAAAGCAGAGGCCTCCCAAATGGACAGAAGAAGACCGGAAGAAGCTGCGTAGTCTTGTCGAGAAGGGCAGGAGTATCCAGGAGATCCACGACGCGAGCTTTCCCAACAGAACTCTGATAGGAGTTAGGGAGACCTTATTCCGGTTGGGCCTAAGAACTCATAAGAGTGCTATGCGAGCTCTGCGGAATAAAGGTCATCGGGATGTGAAAGAATGAGGCACTTCGGCAGGAGTTCGAGGAACAAGTTCTTGCCATCTCGCTGAGGGCGCTGAGGAGGTTTCTCTATTCAGCACATCATAATTTCTGTTCTGCACCCTAGGAGTCGGCGGAATGGGACGCGGCAGCTTATCTCAGCAAGTCAGGCCATCACTCCTCGTCCCGCCAAGCCTTACCGTCCTGAGCAATGTGGGTAGCACACTTCTCGGCGCAAGCATAAACTTCCTCTCGAGCATCGCAGATGCTGTGACTGCAGCGAAACCCGAGAAGCGATCCGATGGTCCAAATGTTTATCCAGACCATTTCGCTGGACCTGGCGCCCATGTCTGGCCTCCATCTTGTACTTACTGGAAACCCTACCTAGCAAGTTCGTCCCCTCGATACGCAAGCCTCCATGGAGCCTTGACATGGAAGTTGCTCAGTTCTAGCCTATGTAATTCGAAGCACATCAATACCAAAGCTGACGAGATTCTTCGAAGACACGCAGGGTCCTCTAGCATTGCATCACAATGTCGTCGATCTCCCAATCCGCACAGCGCGTTCACCACCAAGAGATATGCCAGATGCCCGGAGGCATTCATTCTCACCACAATGCTACGGAGTATGGACGACAATGAAAGTAACTTCTCCGGCGCCGCAATCTTCTGGTGCTATATTCTCGCCGCTCTCGTCTTCACCAGTCTCACCCTCAGCCATATCCTAAGCCTTCCAAACCCACCGAATGATTCACGAGCTCGTAAGAATGTCCGGATTTTCAGCCTCCTGGCCCTCCTCAGCTTCACAACCTTGTCGTTCAACATGCTGAACGTTCTGATCCAATCCTATACTCTCTGGTCGACCAATCGTCACCTCCCTCTAGTTCTCGACAGAACATTCTTCACAACCATCCGGGATTGGTCGACGACCTCAACTCTGTTCCAAGATTTCGGGAACGCGATCGTCGCCTCTCCCCCTCGGTATTTATGGACTCAGGCTGCGTTGTGGACTACATTCGGCGTCAGCTTCTTCATGGCTTGCGAAGGTAAGTGATACGTGAAGCCCCTGCTCCACTTCTCCGATAAAAGAGCCCAAAAAGAGTTACGCGCTCATCACCAGCGATCAGGTCATCGTCTCCATGTCCCTCATCTCTGGACCTTCTTCGCCCTGTCCCAGATCCTTCCCGCCAGCTTCGCTCAAAACCTCTTCTACCTCGCCGTCTTGAGATCGCCACCTTCTCCCACACGTGCTCGCCTGCCCGGACTGCTTACGATATCGCTTTTCGTCGCATTTTACTCCGCCCAGTATTATGCCGGACGCCATATTTTCGGAACCGAGAAACTGATTCCAACCATCCTGGCCATGCGGCTTCTGTTGCTCGTGCCGCTTTTTTTGCCTCGTTTGTCAGATGGGCACGGGACGAGGTTGGGGACTGTGATGCTGTTGACCGTCACGTTCGTGAGTGGAGTGGTGCTGCTCGAGGCGCTGAGGGTTATACAGTCCGGAAGAAGTTTGATAGTTATCTTGAGCGCTTTGTTCGAACATCCAGCCGTGACAAGTCTAGGTTTTGATGCGGTCGTGAGTTGGATGAGTGCTGGGATCTGGACGTATACTCAGCAGCAGGGCGATACTAGGACCAGAGAGAGGGGAAATAAGACTTCTTAGATGGAGGCTGTAGATTCGAGAATTCTGCTGTATGCATGCAAAGCTTCCAGCTGTTCATGAGCGACGCCCGAGCTTTGCGCATAGTCACCATCTATGACCACTCTGGACTCAATCTCCTACCAATGTTCCCAAAACACACTGAGCTCACGAACAGGACGCTCGCAATCCACGTCGCAACACCCACACTCTCTTGACTAAAAATGCCGAGCATATACTCGTCATTCTTCAACGCGTCCACTGTACCATTCAAAACGCCACCCGTCCGCGCAACATGTTCCTGCAAGATCTCAACAGGACTCGGAGGTGGCACAAGGGCTGGATTGACCCCGAGCAACACCGCAGTCCCACTCAACGCCACGAGCGTAGAAAGCACAAAGCCGGAGCTGGATCGATCGATGAGGTACCACACCGCAGGGTTCGCAAGAGCCAAGGTCAACGACAATTGGAGTGTGCTCTGCCACGGCAATTTCCGAATCGCGAACGCAATTCCCACGAAAGCTCCAATGCTCCTCACCACGTCCAACCAACCCTCTGCGCCTCGGGCTTTGCGACGTTCCGCTTCGTCCTCGCTTTCCTCGTCATCTTCCACCGCGGAATCTGCTGTGGACCAGAAGAGCTTGTCTGCGTAGGGGAAAGCTTCGCCTAACAACACGCCCATCAAGCCCCACGTCGCTAGGTAACTCCATCTCGAGCGATCCAGATTTACGGCCACGGGTGCGATTTGTTGTCGGTCGTGGAGGTGGGATATGAGAAGACCATAGAGGACTCCGACCCCGAAGAGTGTGGTGACGCGTCCGAGAAGGGGCAGGACATATCCTTTGAAGCCTTTCCGAATTGTGTGTTTTTGGTGCAACTGTGGTGCCGTGGATCTTCTTCTCACTTTTCCGTCTGTTGTCTTTTGAAAGGCCGCACTCGGTAAATTGACCCGACTCCAATCGAAACTCGCGTGTCTGCCATCACTCGCCGGGGTCTGGCCCGCGGGCGTCAGCACTCCTGGAGTTGGAGGTTCGGTTTCTAGGCCTGAGGGTGCGTATATGCCAAAGAGGGTGGAGGAGGTGAGATTGAGGAAACTTCGGCTTTTGGCGGGGGTCGTGGTGCCGTTGCCGAAGCTCTGTTTCTGCTGTTCTTCTGCCATTTGCGTTGTCAGGGGTGCGAGGCTGTAGTGGTCGTGTGGAAAGGCGTGTGCAGGTTCGGAAGGCGGAGTAGCTGGAGCGGAGTTTGGCGCGCTCGAAGCTCCGATCTCGAAGGATCTGCTCACGCGACGCGGACGGGGTTTGAGAGAGCGAACAGCATCGGCGTCGGCGTCGGCGTGCGGGATGGGATGGGACATGGCGGAAAGAAGGTCTTCTCCTGTGATTATTTCAATACTAGGCACCCCTCCCTCGCCGGCGCCGTCGTACGATCTCGAGACGGGCAAGAGTCTGCGGAAAAGAGTTTCGGGTGCTCGCTTGCAGCCGCACGGACTTGGGACAGAGGGCTGTTCAAACGCGGTATACAATGGAGAGCACAGAAGCAACGGACACACGGTGAAGGTGGAAGTGAGAGTGGTATGTGGTTGGGGAGGGGCAGTCAGGCACAGGTCGAAGACAGTGGGTACCCATCAGCGCTGCCACCGAATCAGACGAGGTATGACGCCGCTTTTGAACAATGGACGGCACCCGGGAGTGCATGTGAAAGCAGCAGGCAGGGATCACGGCCAGCTAAGGACGGCCCGTTCTCCACACTGCGCTAAGATTTGGACGACGCCGATCGCCGACAAAAAATCTCCAGCCCGGATGTCGATTCAAGCGTGCAACAAACACCATCTGCGGCTCCGAATCTGCCAACGACACCATGGCCACACAAACGGGAGGGGGAACATCGCAGGTCAGGATCAACTTGAAAGCGAGGGATGGTGCGATTGAGCTGCCGGCGGAGAGCCAGGGAAGCATTGTGGTACCCACAGGTCAGTAAATCCATGCGCCAAGCCATCTCTCCCAGCTCAAGTCCGCGCAGCCTTGACGGCACTCCCGGTCGTGACTCTGGTCCGCAGGTCGGCCTGTGGACCACGCATTCCCTCATTGAGCGCGTGATTGTTCACATGTCTGACGGTGTAACGCAGATGTGAAGAGATATCAATTATCCACCTTGGTCAACAAGCTCCTGTCTTCGGAGAAGGCGGTTCCGTTTGAATTCATTATCAATGGCCAGTTTCTACGTACCTCACTCGACGAATTCCTCACCCAGAATGGCATTTCTGCAGAAACTTCGCTGAGTGTCGAATACGTGAAGGCCCTGGTCCCTCCTCTTCACGTAGCCAGTTACGAACAGGACGATTGGATCTCTTCAATTGACATATCCTCTGAGACCTCGGGAGCTGGCAATCGAATACTATCCGGATCATTTGATGGGACTATCCGCGTTTGGGGTGAGAGTTCGCAAGTGATTGCGACCTCGCCTCAATGGCATAGATCGAGTGTTCAAAGCGCCAAATTCCTCAATGGGAAGACTATAGTCTCTGCTGGCAGTGACCGATCCGTGCGCATCTGGGACTTCGAAGACAGCCGAGCGGCTGAGACAGACGGGGGCAGACTCACGCCAAAATTGGAGCTCCTCGGCCACAGATCTATCATAGACCGAATCTCGGTGCACGGCCCTTCATCGAAAATCCTGACAGCGTCGTCGGACAACACGATAGGGCTATGGACAAGCTCGAAAGCCAGCGCGCCAGCCGCCCCGGAACCAACGACACCTTCTAACAAGCGCCGCAAGCTATCCGGTCCTTCAGTCTCCACACCTCAACGCGGCGCGCTATCCATGTTGACTGGTCATCACAACCACGTCAAAGACGTCACATTTGATGCGCGAGATGCGACGGTCGCTTACTCCGGGTCTATGGACCACACAGTCAAAACCTGGGACCTCACCACCTCGACCTGCGTCGATACCAAAACCACATCATACGCCATCTTCAGCATATGCCACTTACCGGACCACTCCCTCGTGGCTTCGGGGAACGCAGGCAACACTATCGACCTCATCGACCTCCGCGCGTCCGCAACTAAAGTGTCTGCATTAAATTGCATCGGTCACACGAATTGGGTGCGCTCAATTGCACAGAATCCGAGCAATGCCCACCAGTTTGTCAGCGGCAGCAGCGATTCCACGTGTCAGATCTGGGACATTCGCTCCACGAGTCAAAGCGCTGCAGGCAACTCGGTCGCAAAACCTGTGTACAGCATTGAGAGAGAGTCGCAGAAGGGCTTGCCCAAGCCGGCGAGAGGCAGTGAGAGCACAGTCTTTGCTGTGGCTTGGCACGAGGCGGTCGGGATCGTGAGCGGTGGTGAGGATAAGAGGGTGCAGATTAACCGCTCGCCGTGAGAGTTAGGCGCGGCCAGTGTGATCAGATCAGGGCCCTGTGCTGATGGATCCGACGTTCGGGTTCAGTCTGCAATGCACTAGACGAGAAGAAATTAATATAAGTCTCGAATGAGAAGCAGTCGTATGGCACACTGCGTGTCCGCGCCCGACCTGACCCAAATCCGTTTTCCTGAAATTTGAGGATTCTGACCTTTCCCCAGAATCAGCGCAAATACGGCTACGGAGGATGTGGCATATCTGCAGATTCCCATTTTGGAAGGCTGCTCAGCCTGATGCATACAAGCTTTTGACGTTCCACTGGATCCTGATTACCTCGAGTGCCGGCTAATGGTCGATCCCCAAAACCTTGCCAAGTCTCAACATCAGTCTTTTGCAGTGCTCGTGAAAGTGCCCCTTTTCCCCCTGCTTGCGCCCACGAACCCCACTTCTTCCAGCACGACAAAGGTCCACAAGCCCAAGCAACGATACACTCTTCTTCTCACGGTCACAGCCAACAATCTCCAAGCCCTTCCACACCACGAGAACGAAATGGAAACACAATGGTCTTGTGCAACGAAACCTGCTTCAACTCGTGTGCGGGATCAGACTGGTGCACGATTGCAATCAAGATCATTCGGTAATAGGCTGCTGAACGGAGGAGACTGCTACCAACGCAGCTCTGTTCTCAAGCAGAAATGCTCTTCGACGTCTGGGACTATCCCAAGGAGGCGCTTACCGTCCGAACACTCTCGGCCTGGATTCTACAGCCTGGTGCACACACTGAGACCTGCTGGCGGGATTTTGATGTACAGGGCTGGAGAGGTGCGCACGTGTTTGAACACTGACTACATGTACGTGTGTGGTGAACTTCTCTTCGTGGTGGAGAAAGAGCTGTGCACGAGCCGGACGGCAACCAGGTACGGCTTCTGTGTATCCGTCGCCGATGACTCGTGACCGTGTGCTACATGCCTCGATATTACCTTAGTCATACTTCATGCGCTCCGCACCATCACACATCATTTGTGTCTGCGTGGCTCCTTCCTGATGAAGACGTCGGAGGGATGTTGCAGGCAGGAACAGGGCTTCGGCTCTACGCTAGACTATTTCCAGCGTAGCAAGATGGGACGTCATCCTGGATCGCGGATCGCAGCGTCGAATGCGCAAGAGTCGAGCAGCGAGCCGCGAGCAGCGAGCATCTTGAGCCCAACCCACGACCTCTTCTATATGCCGCCCTGAGGTGAGTCGCCACGCGAAGCCATTCTCCACCACACGCCGTGTCCGGGGCTCTGGAACGCTTCCCAGCCCTTCCTCCACCAGAGGCAGAGATAGCGGCGGGCAGAAGACGCGCGAGCATTCTGCAATTTCATGCCTTTGCACAAGCCAAACCCGTCATCGCACCGCACTTCACCGCAGCCCTCCATGTCGGGCCGTAGCTCTGGATCAGGTTTCCATCCCTTTGGGGGGCGCGTGAGTAAACACTTCGGAGACTCGGTAAGTCTTCACTTTTCACTCCAAAAGCAATTCGCGCATGCTACAGAAACTTTCACCCCACCAACATTCACATGCTCCAAGCGTCCCGACCTGATCCGACGTCCATGATGCGAGGCGAACTCATCAACCAAGATCCACTACCTCATGTCGACATAGCACTGATGGGCGACACGTCACAGCTCTCCCCTGAGGACGCCTACCTAAGCTACCACGACGTCCGACTCACGCGCGAAGATATCGACTCGATCAAGGGTGACTGGCTCACCGACAATGCCATTTGCTTCTGGGAAGAGTACCTCGAGCGCGAAAAGCTGTGCCACTACCCCAAAGCCAACATTGTCCTGCTGCGACCGTCCATGAGCTTCATGCTACAAAAGACCGAAAACCCGCTCACCCTCAAGTCTGCCCTGCCAGATTTTAAGAAAACCACACATGTCTTCTTGCCGATCAATGACTGCCGAAGAGTTGACATGCCGGAAGGGGGCTCACACTGGTCGCTCCTCCTCGTCAGCGTCATCGATGGCGTCGCATTCCACTACGACTCACTCGGCAACTCGAACTTCCACGAGGCCAAGCTCACTGCACACAAGATCTCATCGCTGCTTGGAAAACCACTGAAATTCATTCATCTCGGCGACTCACCACAGCAAGATAATGGCATGGACTGCGGTGTGTACGTGTGCCTGTTAATGCAACACCTGCTGCTCTCGCGCTTGCTTAGAGCCCACTCGCAGGACAAGATCAGTATGAGCATGCGCGGGAAGGAGGTCGACGCACGTGGCGGTAGGAAAGAGATCATGAGAGTGATTGATGCGAGACGCAAAGAGGGTGAAAGACGGCGGTCGTGAGTACCAGGCATTGCACCAAAATGAAGACTACGAACAACCCTAACATGTGACACAGGCGAAGTCACAGCCCATATAGCGGCAACAGCAAGTCGCCACCTCGAATCGGCGCCGAGAATGAGGACTCGTAGGGTGCATCTCCCCAATACGGGTGGCCATGGTCGCGATATTGATGACGAGCTGCATTTGGTTTACTAGCGATGGCGTCCCGGCAATAGGCATGATCGATGGCATGAGATTACGAAGCCAAGCGAATATGGACATGAGAGGTTTGCTTCACGTTCCGCATCTGCATCTTCATCGCGAGCATGTACTGAAGCATTTCCCCAAGCCGCTCCTCTGAGTTGCGAGCATGATTCGAAGCTGTGTCGACGTGAGTTGGCGTTCGTTGTACGAATGCCAAAATGGCTGGTACACACTCAGTTACCGATTTTTTGCTGGTGAGCCACGCAGAACAGTCATGCCTGCATGGACGTTTCGCCTCGCACACAAGCGGCCGACGCGGAACCCACGGCTTGCGACAGGGTTCAGAACGTCTGATTCTGAATCGAGAGATGTGGAAAGATACAGCTCGTAACATCTTTGGCCTTTCTCGAGGACAGCTCTCACCGATGCAAGCCAGCGCGTCTTTCGGCGCTTCACAATTCTCTTTGATAGTATAGGGCAGGCCAGGATGCCGGATTGGCTTTGTCTGTGCTGAAACGCTAGACTCAGGTCGGCCCGAGGCGAGAGGCTCTTACCCGACTTCCTTTAAGCAGGCTTCTAGTATAGCTCTTGTATCTACATATGGTACTGCGAACGACATCTAAAGGCTTGGCTTTCCTTCTTTCGACGAGAACCCAGATGTAATTTCAGAACTGTCCTTGCCCAGAATGGCCGAACAGACAGAGCATGGTTTGAAGAGCAATCAAGACGCGAACTTCAAAATCACGACAGCGCCTTCAGGCAAAGGTGACCCTCACTAAAAATCAATTTCCTGGTTCAGAACAGGTCGATTGACCAAGTCCCAGACTACCACCTCCCCCACGCCACCCATCTTGCAACCATCTTCGCCACCGACCCTGTCATCACTTACATGCTCTCCTCCCTCTCTCCCTCCTCCCGTGCTGCCTACATCGAGCCATACTTCGTCGCCCTCATGCGCGCCGCTTACCTCAATTCCGGAATCTTCCAAGAATGCAGCGGGTGGTCCTGCATGACCGTCTGGATCCCGCCGGGCAAGCGCATCGACAACGCATTCACGATCCTGCAGGCCGGGTTTCTTCCCTGTGTGTGGAAATTGGGGCTCGGCGGGGCGAAGAGGATGTTGGTCGACTTCAGCGCACAGGTGGACAAGATCAAAAAGCGTCAGATGCGTCGGCTGGGAATCGGGAAGGGGGATTGTTGGTATTTGTTTTTTGTTGGCACGCGGGCGGAGGACAGGGGAAAGGGTTTGGCGAGTTGGATGATCAGGCAGTGGCAGCGGAGGGCGAGGGGAGAGGGTTTGTCGATCTGGTTGGAGGCTACGACGGAGAAGAGTAGGGACTTGTATGCGAGGCTGGGGTTTCGGGAGTTGGAGATTTTGGTTATGGGAAAGAGGACGCATGATGCTGGGGGCGAATTTGAGAATGGGGGCGAAGGAGTGAGGTTGTGGGCTATGTGTTGGATGCCAGGGCAGGAGGAACAGGGAGCGGAAGGTAGGCCTGAATGAACCATATTGAACTCAGCTGTAGAGACATCAACGACACGGGAAGCCTGTAAGCAGCAGTCACGCGTCAGTTCACACGTTCGTTTCCATTTCGTCCTTTACTCATTGAAATGCAAAATTACGGCACTACTCCACGGTACATCAACCTTCACCACTCCATTTTCGTCAACATGTAACATTCCTCCCCTCGTCACATTCTCCAGCATTACTGGCTTCCCTTCACCCAATTCATAGTTGTAACTATACCCGTCAAACGTAATCCCACTGATCGCATCACTCCCGTTCGCCAATAACCTCTGCACTCCAACCTCCTTTCCCGAATAACCGGACGGTAGTTGAAAACAATACTCCTCCACCGGCCTCTCCCCCTCACTTGCATACTCACTGTTATAATCAGTCGCATTCCACGCCATCATATTCACCACCACCAGCCTCCTCAAATCTCCACAATCCGCACCATAACTCGCATACGCCGCCTCCTCCTCCTCTTCCTTCTCCAACCCCACATTCACCACCTTCACGTCCACCCCCTCCCTCTGCGCCAAAAACGCCGCGACCGCCACATTCCCATAGAACGGCGCCCGGGTCCCTTTCACCTCGCGCTCCGTATCCACCGGCTGCCACGACGCGTAGCGGTAATTCGTGCCCATGTGCATGTGCACCCTCGAGAGATTCTGCGCCGCGCACCACAGCAGGAAATCGATGCCCCACAGCGCGGCGCCGAACGTGTTGGAGAGTCCGGGGCGGCCTTGATTGTACAGGGAATTGGCTTCGCCCAGGATGTAGGGGAGATGAGAGGTGGTGGGGATGGTGGTGTGGATGAGGTGGCGGGATTCGAGGTGTTTCGCGACGGAGCTGAGGGTCGATGTGTGGTTCATCAGAGTGCTTTGCAGCGTGACGCCGGGGGATGTGGCGCCGGAGATGTAGTTGTGGGAACTGATGAGCGCGATGTTGGAATCGGTGTTCAGACCTGCTTGCCATGTTCGGAGGGGATCGAGGCTGTTGGTGGTGCCCGAGAAAGATGGGGCGTAGAATTGGTAGTTCGAGTCGGTGGCTAGTTCGGGACAGGATGTGTGCATGGTGGTGCGGATTTCCCGCGTGTATTTGAGCCACTCGGCGACGTAGTCGGATTCTGTCCAGTTTCGTGGGCGGACGGGGCCTTGGGCGGATGTTTTGAAGAGGTCAGGTTCGTTGCCCAGTTCCCAGAAGAGGAGCTTGTCATCTTGAAGCGCCTTGCAGGCGTGGGGGACAAAGTCGAGGAGGGCTTGTCTGGCAACCGAGCTGTTGCGGCCTAGATTGAAGCCGTGAATGAATTTGACGTCGGGCCATGTTTTGTAGGATTCGAAATAGGAAGGGCCAATGGTAAGAGTGGTTGGATAGTCGGGGGAGATGTCTGGGTTGACGATGCCTACTGTGGCCTCCTTCTGCGAACGGTTGAAAACTGCATAATCCTGAGTATTGCCCCCGACTCTGACATGAGGTTTCGTGCCTGAGAAGTTTGCAAGACTTTGCAGCAGATTTTTAGAGAAAGTGTTCGGTGCTGACTTGTTCCCCGCGAAGTCTGGGAATGATGAAAACTCGATCGAGAAGGAGACGAAGCTACCGAGAGGTATTCCGGCAGAAGAAGGCGCAGTGCCTTCTACAGAGACAGTGGAGATCTGCCTCGGACTGATGCGAGTTCCAGGTGCAGCTCCACAGAGAGCTGCGAGTTCTAGTAGTGCTGCTATCTTATGGAGCTTAAGCATTTTTGTGGAAGATGCGGGTTGAATACACAGCTTCAATCGCTGGAATATACTCTTCTAGACAGAGTCAATTTCGATATGCGCCTTGTATGTCATAATCAGCAGACACGTTATGATGCGCATGATACTACCAGCTCAAAGTTATCTGCACTTCCAATGCTGTAGTACGACCCTACCTTTCCGTCTTCGGCGGGTGTGGCTGTCGATCATTGTGGAGGTCCTGGCGGAGGGAACACGAAGTGCCGAAAGCCATCTAGTTTTTGAATCGCCAAGACAATGTGGCGATGATGGAAGTGGACGAACTCGTGTGCGCTGGCATATCGAGATCCGGTTTCCGCAAACAGGACTTGACTTTGCACAAAGCACGCCTGAGATGTACGACTGCGATTATTTAGCAACGACAGAACAGCGTGAGTTGGCTCAGACACAATATTATAGCGTCAAATAAGCAATTGCAGTCATGAGGCCCACTAAAGGCGGTACGCAGGGCTGCGCATGAAAGTGGTTGGAGCTGTGATCTCCGGGTTATTGCAAAAGAAGTAAGCCGCGCTTTTCCGCTGCACAACTGATGATGCTACAGTCAACATGGTCGAGCAGCAAACATATCTTTACCAGTGCCCGGCCACCATCAGGACTTCCTCCAGGTCACGACGTGAGGTCGCTGAACGTGATACCAAGGACATGGGCTCGGTGCACGTACCCGTGCTCTCTGGCTGTCTGGGCTGCTAGATGCCATGCTTTTCTAGCGTTGCCGACCCCGTCTCTAACTTGTGCGACGATGTTGAGGGTTCTTGTTGTTTCCTGAGTCCATACTCTCTCGCAAACTTAAAGTCCAGCTCTTCTAGGGTCAACTGAGCAGTTTCTGGGTAGAACAGCCATATGATGAAGGCTATACAGAGGTTGAAGACTCCCAAGATGACGTAGAATTTCCAGTATATGTTCTCGACAGCGATAGGTGTGATTTCCACCATCATGAATCTGCACGAAAGTCAGAATCGCACTGTAAACGAGAATTAGATGAACTTGCTGAAAGAGCCAGTAGCAGATATTGCCAAGGGCCAAGCCCTTTTCTCGAATCTGAAGAGGCAAGATCTCTGCCGGATATGCCCAAGATTGCCCGAGCCAGGCCAGAGAGTTCCCCCCAAACCAAAGAAACAACATCACAACTGCAGCCACACCATACGAGCGATTCCCAGCCGGAGCTGTTCCAAGCAGAGCAGCAATGATGATGAACAGCGCACATTGCCAGATCGAGCCCCAAAGCAGGTATGGCTTTCTCCCAAAGCGGTCGACTGTGAATATGGCTACGAGTGTACAGAGCGCCGCATCGACGGAGCTTAGGCCGGCGATCCAAAGTGTCTCTCTATGACTGGTGTTCAGGAATTTCATCAGCAGTGTTGGTAAGTAGTATGTAATCGAATTCACACCAGTGAGCTGGTGCATTATCATCACGCCGCACGCCAGGCACAGTCTGCGAAAGTTCTGAGTGGGTCCATTGGTGAAGAGAGCTCGGAAGTTACTCGTCCGTCTTTCAATGGCATCCGATTCGATGATCTGTGTCAGTCTCTCTTCGGCATCGTCTTCGTTGAGCCGTGTCAGCACGGCCCTGGCTTCTTCTATTGATCCCTTTTTCACTAGCCATCTTGGGGACTCGGGCAGTCCCAGAATCAGCAGCGTGGCAGCGGCCAGAAAGACCAGCTGAAAGGCTACCGGAAAGACATATGTGACGCGGCCAGTATGATCGTAGAAGCCGTAATTGATCCACTGTGCGAGGAAGAGACCCAAGGTAGCGCCATAAAGGAGCTGACCAACCAGGTACGCGCCACGACTTCGAGCTTTGGTAGTCTCTGCTTGCCACAAGCCCACTGTGGAGGACATAACGCCCACTCCGATGCCCGTGACGATACGGCCGGCTGAGAGTTGCGCGATGTTCGTTGCTGCTGCGAAAGGTATCGTACCGATGGTGGTGATCCCGATGCCGGTCAGTATCGTTCGCCTGCGGCCAAGCACATCGCCAGCGAAGAATGCAATGACGCCTCCCACGAAACCGCCGAGGTTATACGTCGCGCTGACAGTGCCCAGTAGCGTTGCATTTGGATGGCGAAATGTCTCCAGAAACCAAGGATTGACGATTAGGCCACTAAACAGCGCGTTGTCGTAGCCAAACAAGATGAAGCCACATGTTGACGCGATTGTTATCAGGACGTTCAGCGACCTGCCCGTCGCTTTGGCAAGAGGGTTGAGCATGTCGCACAGTGCCGCAAAGGAGTTGGAGATACAGGTATTGCTGCCGTTGACGAGCACATAGCGTCTACACCTGCTGAAGGAATGAGGTCTACAGTCGTCATATGCATATCAACGGCCGGTTGAACTGCATTGTCTGTTGTAGGCGCAGATCGACATCGGGACGGAGTACAAGCTCAAGCTCGTAGCCGAAGCCGAAGCCTCTTGCGTCAGGCGTTAAGTATTAGAGCTACTACTTCTACATGCGATGTGAGATGGAAGATGGGAGATGTTCTACACCAAACATGCCCAGTCCCAGTATAGTCCACCAGTCGGGGCGAGCCCATGGGGTTCCCGAACGCGGGAGGTATTCCAAAGGTCTGTCGGACCCTTGGGCTATTCGGTATGCCGACAGATTCTCACGGGATCGGCACGGCGGTGTTTGTGATGCATGTGGATGGGAAAAGAATAGAGAAAGTGTGGATGTACTTCCCACCAGCAACGCGAGAGGTTCGTGTTCTATCAACATGAAGGATCAGGCCTGTAGCAACCGCACTTGTCCCGAATGAGCTCTAGTGCCATAGGTCTTGGCAATACCTACAAAAACTTCTCCTCCGGCCATCCACACTTCGACCTTTCGTGCGGCGTCAGGGCAATTCGTTTTCCCCATATGTTACTCGTTCACCTCGTCCATGGTAGAAACGTGTGTCGATGACCTGACAAGAGAGAATCCAATTGCAATCGGCGTGACACCGACCCGACTCGACGCCTCTTCGCGAAGGCCCTGTTGGTGGTGAAAACCCGAACATACGCGCGTAAATACAGCAATCTGCCTGGCGCAATCGGTGCACCCTTCTGACCGGTTGTAGTCATACAAACCCCTTCAGCTGCCAGGTATCGTGTGACATGTTCGTCTTGTTGTCGCGAAGTCAGATGCGCTCGTTCCATTAAGTCCGAGCTCAAGTAAGACAGCATAGCTATGTCCAACCTGAATGTTGTGGCTCTCATATCCGGAGGAAAAGACTCTCTTTTCTCAATTCTGCACTGCCAAAAGAACGGTCACAAAGTGGTGGCACTCGCGAATCTGCACCCGCCGTGTCCCGATCCAAATGTGCCTATCGAGGATTTAGAGAGCTTCATGTACCAGACGATCGGTCACAACGTAATCCCACTCTACGAACAGGCGCTGGATCTGCCACTGTACCGACAGGAGATCCTCGGCGACGCCAACGACAAGGCCAAAGATTACGCCGCCGACGACTCGGGTGACGAGACCGAGTCCCTTCTCCCGCTTTTGCGCAAAGTGATAGCTGCGCATCCTGAAGTAAATGCTGTGAGCACTGGTGCCATCCTCTCCGACTATCAGCGTACTCGAGTGGAGTCAGTTGCCCTCCGCCTCGAACTAATACCTTTATCCTACTTGTGGCAATGGCCGTTTCTGCCACCCAGCTCGCCAGCCTCGCTGCTCGAGGACATGGCCGCAGTCGGTCAAGACGCCAGGATCATCAAGGTCGCATCTGGAGGGCTGGATGAGAGCTTTCTGTGGGAGAATGTTGCCGACAGGCGAACAATCGTGCGCTTAACAAAGGCCTCGCAAAGGTTTGGCACAGCAGATGATGGCGCTGTACTCGGTGAGGGAGGTGAATACGAGACACTCGCGGTCACCGGTCCGCCGCCGCTGTGGAAAGCGCGCATTTCAGTCTCGCAGGACTGCATACAGGTCGTGCCTGGAGAGGCTGGCAGTGCATCTGTGCGCATTCGCAACCCGACAATTGAAGTGCTGGACTTGCAGGCGGCCCCACCAGCAGCCACTCCCCGAACTCCTTCGCTTCTCGACCAACGCTTCAAAGATCTTCAGCACATGCTGTTGTCCTCAAACCACCCTGAGCGAGAAGTGCAGCGCGGCACGGAGCCAAAACAAATTGTACCACCGCAAGGCCAGCCGGCAAATATGCAATTGCTTGAGAATGTCACCGCCATAGGGAGGACCGCTGAAGAGCAGACACGTTCAATCATGGAACGGATCCAGTCGCAGCTCAGTGGTAAGCTACATGAAGCAACATTTTCGATTATCGTTCTCCGGCGTATGTCCGATTTCGCAGCTGTCAATGCGGCATATGGAAGCTATTTCTCACGACCAAATCCACCTGCAAGGGTCACGATCGCATCAGCCGACGTTCTGCCTGCCGAGGCGCTTCTCTCCATCACTCTCATTATGTCGTCCGGAAACAGAGAAGGCCTTCACGTCCAAAGTCGCTCCTATTGGGCTCCAGCAAATATCGGGCCGTACTCTCAAGCCATCAAGCACACCGTAGACTCTGTTGCCAAAGGATCGGAGACCTCCATCTACATCGCAGGTCAAATCCC
The DNA here is from genome assembly GCA_026120125.1 of Pseudocercospora vitis. Taxonomy (NCBI): domain Eukaryota; kingdom Fungi; phylum Ascomycota; class Dothideomycetes; order Mycosphaerellales; family Mycosphaerellaceae; genus Pseudocercospora; species Pseudocercospora vitis. Next base: position 146,116 of record JALRML010000023.1, on the reverse strand, counting down.
GCTCATGCCTGCAAGCATGCAACTGCCACCTCAAACATTAGCACCAGCTGTCGACTTCACTCTACAGAGCGTGCTCGCACTGCAGCATCTGCATCGTATAGGTCGCATCATGCGTGTCAACTACTGGACCTTTGGCATTGCCTTCATCGCTTCCACTGAAGTCACTAAAGACATGCTAGCACAGCGGGCAGATATCGCCCAGCGAACGTGGACTGGCTATCATAGCACAGCCTCAATCAATGGGCATGATCAAGATGAAGATGAATCTGAAGATGAAAACTTCGACGTCTGGCACCTCTCCCATGGCTCCGGAAAGCCTTGGCTTACTCAAATGCGTTCGGACCCGTCCGAGGTAACTTCTGCTGTCCATCCCATCCTTGGTCGAGTACCACCCCTGCTCGTCATCACGGCTGACAGTCTGCCTCGTAACGCTGATATCGAATGGATCGGCTTCGGCGGCAGTAAGGACACGGAAGGTGGAGAAGTGATTCCACCCCATCTTGATGGCCTGGTGGAGGTTTTTCGCAACAAAATCCTATGGCCAGTGCGATGAATATAGAGGGCTGCTTCTCCACAATATGCTCACATTCTGGCGCTACCTGACTCTGCCAAGCAATCATTGTCTCGGCACTGAACCCCGTCACACTGAGACTTCCGTCAATTCTCGCGGCTTGGACGGTGCCGCGAAAGAAGCTCGTTGCGACCAGCGTGCCGTGTACCGATTGTCACTGCGGATGCGGTTAAGTTGCTCTAGCCTTACCCCGCTGTGAGTGGGGTGCCCCGCTATAGACAGACGACACCACTCTCATCGACGCCACAACCAGACGTTTGACGACCCAAGCCCTAGTCAGATGGGACGACTCGAAGGCGGATTTCACTGGAGCTCGTCCCGATCTCCCTCCTGCTGATGGCTCTCGGAGGCTACTGTCCTACACGGAGTTCCCCCCGTGGCGATCTTGCTCCGTTCGTCAATGAACAATAGGTCCTTCTCGGATGCCTAGCCCTACCGACATGCTTTAGAGTCCTGTGATCGACTGGCATTCGCATCAACGGCAAGGCTAGTGTAGGAAAGTATGTCCGCCTGACGGAGGTCTAGTAGGTGCAATACACTCTTTCCTTGCACTTTCTGTTCTTTCCTCCAATTCCAAGTCTTCCTCGACCACACCATGGCACCAGATCTCAATGCCGTCGCCGCTGGCGAGAAGTTCGACTACTCGCAGCCAGGCGCGTCAGGATACAGTATTAACCAGAACTACACATTCAGTACGCAGGCAAAGCTGAGTTGCTACACGAGATCAATGGCTGATAACAGGCAAAGATGATCCAAATAATCGAAAGCTCAAAGTCCTCACGATCGGCGCCGGAGTTGCCGGCATTTTGATGGCATATCGTATACAGAAGGATACACCCAACGTTGAGCATGTCGTGTACGAGAAGAATCAAGACATGTGCGTGGCAGGACGAACTATGATTTTTTGTAGCAGTGGCTGACATGGATACTTAGAGGAGGCACGTGGTTGGAAAATAGGTGGGCTCGTACCACAGCTCTGGTGCTAAATAGAGCTGACGATACCCCAAAAGATACCCAGGCTGCGCGTGCGACATTCCTTCACACGCTTACACCTACCAATTCGCGCTTAACCCCGACTGGCCCCGATTCTTCTCTTACTCCCCGGACATTTGGAAATATCTAGACAAAGTCTGCAACACCTTCGATCTTCGCAAGTACATGACATTCAACACTGAAGTCATCGGTACATACTGGAACGAGGAGAAGGGCGAGTGGCTGGTGAAGTTGCGGCAGACGGCCCCGGGGCAAGAACCAAGAGAATTCGAGGACACGTGCCACCTTTTACTGCATGGCACCGGTATCTTGAACAACTGGAAGTGGCCCGACATTCCCGGGCTGAAAGATGAGTTCAAGGGCAAAGTCATGCACACCGCCCGATGGCCACACGATTACCAAGCCGATTCGTGGAAGAACGACAACGTAGCAGTCATCGGGTCTGGAGCTTCTTCGATCCAGACGGTGCCCACAATGCAACCTCATGCGAAGCATATCGATGTCTTTGTCCGCACTGGAGTCTGGTTTGTGCAGATTGCTAACAACTATGGGCAGAACAAGGAGTACGACCAGAAAGAGAGGGACGAGTTTAGACACAACCCCAAAGCGCTTGTAGCACACGCCAAAGACATCGAAGACCAGGTCAACGGTCTGTGGGGTGCTTTCTACCAGGATTCTGAGGCGCAGAAGATGGGTCAGGAGATGTTCAGGCAGCGCATGTCTGAGTTCATCAAGGACAAGAGACTTCTTGAAGGCTTCACGCCAAATTTTGGTCTCGGATGCAGACGTATTACTCCGGGTGATCCGTACATGGTTGCAATTCAGCAGCCGAACGTGGATGTCCACTTCACTGCAGTGGCGAGCTGTACTGAGGATGGCGTTGTGGGTGATGACGGAGTGGAGCGGAAAGTCGATACGATCGTCTGCGCTACAGGCTTCGATGTCTCGTATCGTCCTCGATTCCCGATTGTGGGCAAAGACGGCATCGACTTGAAGGTAAGATAGCCGCCCATACCCTTGTGCAATATAGCACATCGATGCTAACTTCTGTTTCCAGGAAAAATGGAAAATCTGTCCCGAATCCTACCTTGGTCTCGCCGTCCCGGACTTCCCCAACTTCATCACCTTCATCGGACCTACCTGGCCGGTTGAAAATGGATCCGTAATGGGGCCTCTACACAGTGTCTCTGACTATGCCGTCCAAATCATCAAGAAGATGCAAAACGAAAATATTCGTTCCTGGGCCCCGCGCCAGAACATCACGGACCAATTCAACGATCACGTCCAAGAATGGATCAAACACACGGTTTGGAAAGACGACTGTCGGTCGTGGTACAAGAACAACGAAACGGGCAGGGTGAATGCCGTGTGGCCGGGGTCTAGTATGCATTATCAGCAGGTGATCGAGAGGCCGCGATACGAAGACTTCGAGATCGCGTACCACGGCAAAAACCCGTGGGAGCATCTGGGCATGGGCTGGACGTTGGAGAACCGTGTGGGAGCGAAGACGGAGCAGAATCCGAACGGTGCGGATTGTAGCCCATATCTCAGTCTCAACAACATCGATCCGAAGTGGTATGTCGCCAATGGTGGGGATGAGAAGAGATTGAACGAGCAGATTGATGAGGAGAACAGGAGGAAGTGAGTCGTCGGACTGGAAGGGGATGTCGGGCGGACAGCGTGGTGGTCCGGTAGCATCGAAGGCATCGCTTACATGTTACAGTGTATACTGTAGAATGAGACAGCAGGAGAAAGTGGAATGACACACTGAACCACTTGACAAACGCGATCCAGACTCAAAATCAAGCCTGTGCGCCCACCACTATCGTTCACAACCCGTGGAAAGTGTCAGCGCTTGATGAAATTCGAGAAGTTGCGAGTAGTGAACGGCATTCAGTCGACGATACATTTCTCCGTCCGTGGAGACCTTGCCGTATCGTACAAGTCATTGGCGTTCAAGTCTGCCAACTCCCCGCTCGGCCTCACTTCCCACGACCGGTCTTTGGGCGAGGTCACTGGGTTTGGTGTCAGCTCTGAATACCCGGAGCACCGTAGTCCGCGTTCGTTGGTGTATGTGTTGGATGGAGTATATGATCCCGTGGGAGGGAATTGTTCGATATCCATCAATTAAGGCAGGCGTACAGCGGCAGACGTAAGACACCTTGGTAACAGATCAGAAATGAGGGTCTTCTTTCTCAACGTAGAGCCAAACCAGTACATCTACTTCCATGTCTAACCCTTACACATCTCCAATATTTCTCGCACCTGCTCCACCGTTGTCAACGGAATCGGATTCGCCTTACAACACGGATCCTTCAAACTATTCTCCGCCAACATCTGAAACTTCTCTTCCCCAATTCCTTTCTCAGCCAGTGTTCTCGGCATGCCTAACTCCCTAAATATCGCATCGAGAGCATCGCCCAGATCACTTTCTTCCTCGACCAGACCTCTGCCCTGCAGAACGGAAGCGGTCGAGGGATGTTTCCAGATCGAGGATTTCAGGAGATCTTGCTTCGCACCGTTCACGGGGTAATTGTACTTGCACACGCTCGGGAGCAATATGCAGGAAGTCTCACCATGCCCGACGCCGAGAGGGCCGAGTTGATGTCCGATGCCATGGGAGGCGCCGGGTAACGCGCCCTTCTTGAGCATGATCATCACCTCACGAACTCCCAACATAGTCTGCAACCTCGCGGTCTCGTTCGTCCAATCTACCCTCTTCGTGATCAGGAGGCTGGGCACGATGGCTTTGAAAGCTTTGAGGCAGACCTCATCGACTTCCTCATCTTCGGGAGAAATCCGGCAGAAAGCCTCAGTGCAGTGATCGATGGCCCGAACGCCTGTTGAGAGCCAGACCCATTCCGGAGTCGTGATGGTGAGTTCGGGATCGTTGATGATGAGACTGGGGCCGCAGTACGGATGTCCCATGACGAGTTTGTGGAAAGTCTCGGGGTGTGTACCACCTGCGTAGCAGGAGAACTCCCCACCAGATAAGGTCGTTGGAATACATATCAGCGGTATAGCGGGCGAGATGATCGGGATGTCTTTGGCTCTGAGGTGTAGTCGCTCGCGGGTGGCCATGCATTTTTCCGAGAATGAGTAGATTTCGCCGATGGTGCTGATGTTGTTGGCCATGAAGAGAAGCATGGCTTTGGCGCCATCGACGAGACTGCCTCCGCCGAGGGTGATAATGCAGTCGGCAGACTTGGACCTAGCGTCTTCGGCTGTGGCAAGGACTTCATCCCAGGGGGTGTGCGGTGCGATGCCGATGCGGACGCCGGCGAGTCGGTCGCCCAATGCGGTCTTGAGTTTTTCGACTTCATCGGTCTGCTTGGCGAGAGATGTGGATGCTACGACGTAAGCTCTTTTGGCATTATAGGTGCCCTTGATATGATGAGCGCAGAGTTCGTGATGTGGCCCGCCGTACGAAAGGTAGGGCGGGTTTTCGAGATCTGGCAGTGTTGGAAAGGCCAGCTCGTATGTTTCCCCCGGTAGTGCAGCCATGATCGATCTATGGTGCCAATGTATTGTGGAAGAAGTGGGACATCAGTATGATATCAGCGAACAAAGGACGCATAGTCCACAACTGTACAGATACCACACTCAGCTGCCCCAACTGATCGTCACTCGGAGTAAGCAGATCCGGCTGAGGCACCGCACAGTGTGAGCGACGTCGGTCCATTGCGGGCTCAGGTGATCTCGAGTACTGCACTGCATCGAGAAGGATTGTCGTCGGCGTCTGGTGGTGTAAGGGCCGATGGAGAACGTGAAGAAGGCTGGGGTGTGAATGGAATGCCCGTGCTTATGGCAGCAGCCCCACTTCGACGCGCGCTTCACGCGACGCGAAACGCGCTTCCCACTTTAGACTTGACCGTCCTTTGCACCTTCTGCCCACACTTTCTACACCCATTGTGACTGCCCTTCCTTCGCGCTCCCTCGAGCAACCACAGCCATGCCTTCTACAGTCCTCGGCAAGCGCACAAGAAGCGCTACAGCATCAGCAACTACAGCTCGATCAACAGGCAGGACGGGAAGGTGCATTGGAATCGAGATCCCGCACGAAGATGCATTGCACAGAACAAAACGACGCATAGCAATCAATGAGCCCAACGACGAGAATCAGAATCCATTCGTAGTGAAGCGCCAAGATGGAGGAGAGGTGGGAGAAGAAATGGATGTCGATGTGGTGGAGCCGCCCAAGAAAAAGACGCGTTCATCAGCGAGGGGTGTACCTGCTAAGCACGGCGCGCTCGAGTCTCGCGTAGAAGCATCGCCTGCCAAAGTCGGAAACCACTTCAGAGTGACAAAGCCTACGATTGGCGTATATCAAGAAGGAGGAAAGGACTACCGGGAGAAGGAGAGCACGCCAAGGACACCAAGGCATCGCGATGCGCTTTCTAAGAAGCTGCCAGTTACACCACGGCACAGACTCCTTGCGACACAAGCGACTCCCAAATCAGTCCGAACGCCAGTCACACCGTCCAACTCCACCGTATACAACCAAGCGCGACAGCTCTTTTCACGATGCTCCGACCCCGGCAAGCTCATCGGACGAGACAACGAGAGAGCAGAACTTTCCACCTTCATCCAAAACACTATCGATGGCACGTCAACTGGGTGTCTGTACGTATCGGGGCCGCCTGGCACAGGCAAGAGCGCGCTCCTGAACGAGGTCATCGAGGAGCACACGAAGGATGCCAGCATTCCAGTGTCTATTGTCAACTGCATGAGCGTGCGAAGCACAAAAGACCTGAGCCAGAAGCTGTCAGATGACTTGGATTTGCAAGACGATGCAGGCTTCGAATACTTCAAGTCGGTATTTGTGCGCGGCAAGGCGAAGGACAAGAAGAAGTACCTGGTTGTATTGGACGAGGTAGATGTGCTGGTGGATTTGGACCTGGCTCTCCTTTACAGCCTTTTCGAATGGTCGATGCAGCCAACATCACGACTGATCCTGATCGGCATCGCAAACGCGCTCGACCTTACCGACCGCTTCCTACCCCGACTGAAGGCGCGAAACCTCAAGCCTGAGCTCCTACCGTTCATGCCATATAGCGCAGCGCAAATCGCAGACGTTATCACATCAAAACTCAAGAGTCTGGCAGGCACAGAATCACAAGCGATACCATTTGTCCACCCAGCGGCCATCCAATTCTGCGCGAAGAAGGTTGCGGCTCAGACAGGCGATTTGCGGAAGGCGTTCGACATCTGCAAGCGAGCCATCGATCTCGTGGACCAAGAGACTCGGGAGAAGGACCTGAAAGGAGCGCTCGAACTCAGTCCGTCGAAGACTCCTCTCATGGAGAATATCAATCTCTCCTCTCCAGCTTCGCCAAGCAAGAAGCCAGCCTACACGATGGAAAGTGCTCCCAAAGCCACAATCGCACACATGGCCAAGATCACCGCTCAAGTCTTCAGCAACGGCGCCACGCAACGTCTTAGCAGTCTCAACCTCCAGCAAAAAGCGGTCCTCTGCGCCCTCGCAGCTCTCGAGAAACAGAAACGCGACACCCGAGTCGAAAAAGTCATGTTCGCTACACCATCCAAGAAGGATTCTTCTGCCCCTTCCGTCAAGCAGCTCTTCGAGACATACACGAAGCTCTGCAAGCGCGACAACGTGTTCCACGCGCTTTCCAGCGTTGAGTTCAGGGACGTCGTGGCTGGGCTCGAGACTTTGAGTCTGGTGTCGACTGTGGATGGCAAGAACGGAAGTTTTTGTACTCCGATGACTCCTAGTCGGACGCCTGGTAGACCGAAGAAGAATGGTTTCGCTGGAGAGAGGGTGGGTGATGAGAGGAGGTTGGCGAGTGCGGTGGGATTGAAGGAGTTGAACGCGAGTCTGGAGGGACCGGGTGGAGAGCTGTTGAGGGTCATGTTGGAGGATGGAGTGCTTGTTTGACGGAGGGGGGCCTTTGAGAGTGATGATGGCGTTTTGAGCGTTTTGCGTGAGACATGAGGGGCGGGCTTGATGTTCAGCGAGGCGTTGTGGGCTTGCATGGCATGGCATTGAATGGAGCGCATTTGAGTCTCACAGAGATGGAGGCCTTTGGCATGGAAATCGTAGATCAAGACTGTTACAGCATAACGCGTGTCGAGAGCACAGTTGTTCGTCGATGGAATGGCAGCTTCGCCTAGAGAAGCACTTCCCACTGTGATTGATACAAGAGCCACAACTCCTCGCTTTGGGTGGTAGGTGAATGTAATGGCACTGTGGCCCTGCCGCCTTCTCCATCCATACGTGAATCTCTCTCTCTCTGTCCAATAATGCTCCGGGCGCCGGGCCATCAGACATTCATCTCTCGTACATCTTTTGCACCCGTGTCCGCACCGGTGCGCATGACAGTGCGACACTTGGGCGGATGTGCGCTTGCTTGGCTGCCGGACGTTGTGTTATCGAGCCAAGAGTAACGACATTCGGAGCCACGATGGCGCAACAGGCGCATCTGAGAGACTACCCGTCGTATCCTCGCTCCGATAAAGTAAAATGAAATCTGCGCCAGTGGAACACGAGGGCTGTATCGCCCGGTCACCGCCCGTAAGTATTCCTTCGTTCGTTGTACGAAATCTGCCGTATACCGATCTGCTTCCCACATTGCTTTCGTCTCCATACTGGAAATTCTCTCCGCGTCTCCCAAGCAGCTTTTGAGTGGGCGACGATGAGGCACTACGCAGCAACCTTGCTCGCTATAATCACAGCATTCGCGCTTCTCGCCGCTTCGATAGATGGGTCTCGAGAAGATGGTCTGCCTTTTACCACTTTCGCCCTGGAAGGCAGCAACGGGCGTTACGCGAGGCTCAATCCTCGGAATCTACACTCAAATCCCCTCGTCTTCGATAGCCACACTCTGGGAGTGAATCCCCAAGACGCTACAATATTCCTCCTCGACGATCGTGGCGCGCTCACGGTGGCCTCTACTGTGAATGCGCAGTTTGGAGGGTTTCAGGCAATGCAAGCGACCAACGCAGGAACGAACGCAGTCGTGTTCGAGCATCCCAACTCTTCGGGTGCTGGATATCAGCCACTCGCTTGCAGTATCGATCACGCAGACCTCAACTTCACTTGCACATCATCGGGTCGCAAGCCGAGTGGAGGCACCATTAGCAAGACACGGGAGTGGTACCTCGGCTCGGAATCAGGCCCTCAGTTCTTTGTGAAAGCAGTACCTGTACCACAAGAGCAGCAGTCTAGGTCATCCAAACACGATGACGAGCACAAGACGTCGGGAGATGACCAGAAGATCCTGCAAAAAGAACTTCGCTTTTGACCCGCGAATGCGGTAGTATATGATCGAAGAAAAAATGTCTCTTGCGGCTAGCATACATTATTGAGCAAAGGAATGCACTCTCTCGTGGCCAATCCTCTCGAGTATTCATCCGGCCGTGTCTGTTCAAAGAAGAAAATATGACATCCAGTCACTCCAACCGGGCCACCTAAGATGCCTTGGTGGTGATGTTGTGGCATTTTTGTGGCAGAACGATCTGATCTCCAGGCTGGGTCTTGGTTGGGTCGACCAGGGGGTTCAGCGCCTTGATCTGTCCAACAGTGCTCTTGTACTTGGTGGCCAAATCGACAAACAGGTCACCGGAAGCAATGATGTACGTTCCGACTTTCTGGCACGTACTCTTGGGGCAGACCGGGATGCTGATGACTTGACCGACCTGGATCGAGTCTGCGTTGGTGATGTTCTTGTTCGCCGCGAGGAGACCCTTCAGGGTGATGTTGAAATCTTTGGCAACGTTGGTCAAAGTGTCACCCGACACAATCGAGTACGCGCTTGGAAGACCAAGGACACAGGCCGCAGTGGCTTCGCCAGTCGTCGTGAGACAGCTCTTGTTGTCTGGCGTTTTGCAGTCCTTGGGAACCTTAAGAGTCTGGCCCGGAGTGATGAGGTTGGGGTTCTTGATGTTGTTGGTCTTCGCGATGTCGCAGATACCCGACTTGTATGTGGTAGCGATGGCGCCGAGGGTGTCTCCGGACTTGACCTTGTAGGTGATGAAGCTAGAGGCACCGCAGATCCTGGACTTCGCAGAGTCAGAGCTAGAACCAGTTGACGATTTATTCTCGTCACATTCCTTATCTTCACTGCGAGTGTCCAATGGGCCGGCCAACGCGACAGCGCTGAAGAGCGCGACGATCAAGGTGGAAGGACGCATGGTGGCGATTGCTGGATCGAGAAAGTGGTCGGTCTTGTGGGCAAGTTCTGCTTGCTGGCTCTCAGGCGGTAGTTGGGCTGGTGAAGCGAATGTTGTATAACGAGTGAGGGCTGTCGAATGAGTGACTAGAAGAGAGGGAGAACGTGAGCCGGTTGAGCCGCGAGCAGGGAGAGTTCTAAAAGTGGCTCAGGTACCTGGTAGTGGTATTTATTATACCCATAGAAGCCCTTTTTACACTTCCCATGGTCTCGCGGATGCCAAGAGTCTCCGAGCAAGTCATCCCTACTGCTCGTGTCAGTCCCATGCCCTGCCACCCAAATCCCTCACCATGATCCACGCTTCTAGACGTTCCCGTACCTTCCGGTTTCGGAACAATGTCGCTAACCCCCAAAAGTGGCAGTTCTGGGCCACGCCGTCAAGTATCAAGATCCTAGAGCCGTTTTAGCGGTACTCGAGAAAAAATGAAGGCGGGGAGAGTTTGGCGAAAGTGCAAGTGTCGACAGCCTTGTACAGTATTGGTTAATCTCGGCATTGGAGAAGTGTATGGCTTCAGGGTATGGGGATCCTGGACGGTGTCCAGATTTTGATCATGGTATCCTGGTACGTGCGCAGCTAGCCTCGCAGCCTGGCATACGGCCACGTTCTACGTTCGAGCGACGTATGATGGAATCATCTAAGTCATTGAATGACGATGCGTCTGAAATTTCGCATCTCTACGTCGGCCATGGTCATAAGTTATGCCTGGTTATGTATGCACTTGATACGGTTCTCCTGCAACATAGCACGACCGAATGTGGTCGAGTTAGAGGCTCTATATGCCTACGAGATTTTACGTAATGCAGGCCTGATTTGGCTGGTGCCCCAGCCTGACCTGGCTTCGAACGGGCTTCGACAGATGGAGGGCTCTACTCCGTCGCAAGGCATGGGAAGGGACACAGCCGGGCGAACCGCTGCGGCTGAGCAAGCACTAATCCATGGTTTGACGGTTGATGGCCGTCATTGCAAACAAGCATACAACAGAGAGTTCGTCGTAGACCCGGGAGCGCTTGGAAGGTTGAAGTCTATCAGAGCCTTGGAGAGTAGAGTCGATCTGGGAGATTATGCCCCATGTGGATCTGGCCTGGAGAACACGCGGTCCTTGGACAGGCTTCGGTGGCAGTTGGGGTGGCAGTGCCAGATGAACCTGGACTGATCCACCCTCGCGGTGCTGGCCTGACAACTCATCGCATCCTCGAACCTGGGTCAAATACGAAGAGTCGCTTCGTGATCGCTAGTCCTGTAATCTCGTCGATAATCCTTTCCATGCCTTCCATGGAGTTGACTGCCACGATGTTTGTACTACTCCGAAGAGACAAGCAGGTCATAATAGAAGTGCAAGAAAACCATGGGAGATTGGGACACTTTAGGTTCGGAGAAGATTGATCTTGTTTATTACTTGTCCTATCGGTGGTGATTTTCTTCACTCAGGACTGCCCATACCCAGTCCATATGTGCTCACCTGGAAGTCCATTCTCAGTGGCACCGCCCAAGGCTCACCTTTCGCCCGCGCGTACTTACCTGACTTACGTAGACTCAGCTAGAGTATTTTTCAAGCAGCGAGGAAGTCTGCATCGTTAGCCATAGCAGTTTACGGTTCAGTATCATCTACTCTATCACCCCCCATCGCCGAGTGACAGACCATCGAGACCATCGAGAATTTCCACGAGCATGTGGATGTCATCAAACTGGAATGGGAAGAGCGCACATTGACATCGGGAATTGATACGGTAGATGATACTGGACTGTCGACTGCCATGGAAGTCGTCAAACTACTTGGCCAAGAAGCGTCCACGGCACGGCAGTATTTGCTTTGTTACCGCCTGTAGATATGCCAGAGATGTTCCACGAGTAGTCGTCAGCCCATCGTCTCTCTTCGTCTCCGAAAGAACATTCGAAGTAGCCATAGACCATCCCTCCCACCTTCCACCTGGCACACCATAATTCGTATTGAATGTTCACGAATTGAAACTCGTTGGCTGACTTTTATCTCCACAACCAATTTCCGGAATGGAACGAGCTCCCTGAGCACGAAGTGTATCGACACGCAGACGACAGATCTGAACGGCACATGAGGTGGATAGCTACGGATTGGGGAATAGTTCTTTTTAGCCTGGCCAGTGCCTGACTAGTGAAGTGCTTCAGTCGTGATGCGAAGTCGCTCCACCCGTCAATGAAAAGATTTCTTTGAAGCACTCTGCGACCATAGTCGTCGCGAAGCGACCTTTGTGCGGCATTGCGAGAGCTGTGACATCCAGCCGTCGTAGCTGGTGCTATTTGCTTGAACGTCGCAAGGAATACTAGTCGGGAGCATTTGTTCATAGACGTTGTCCTCTTCCCTTACGAAGATACGACTGTTCTTGCACTCTCCTTTGCACTCATGATGTTGACGTGTGTAACTTCTGAATACGTGATGCATTTCATATTCGTTATCGGCTCCGTGGCGAGCTGGAGAACCATCTCTCTAGACAGAGCAGTCAGGCAAAGGTAAAGCATCCACACCCGACTAAAAAGCCAAATGAACCTTCGGAATATAGAAGTGTTGCCTAAGCTATGGAGCCAAAGCCGGCCTTGATTTTGACCTAGACGTGGCATCAGGTCACCACTTCAAGCTGTCGGACGGGCCTTGCGGCTTATACGAATCACTCCCATATGTCTGCACCTGAGTGCCTTCAATGCACAAAGATCCTCTTCCTATCCCAATCACGATCCTGACACCACTTCTCCACTTCCCTGTCCAGCTTCTCATAGCTATCATAGACATTGTTCATCATCTCGTTCACGGTTCTGCCCTGCGCCTCCCTGTCTGGTGCGTCGACAGATTCCCAAATTGATCGCATAAGTTCCATGACAGCGAACAATTGATTCGGCAACCAAGTGACGATCGGACTTCCCCCGGTCGCGGTCGGATGCGAGCTCCTGCGAATAATGTACTCGCGGGCAAACAGCCAGTGTCGCCAGCGGAAGCTGCGAACGTGCTCTAGAAGACGAAGGTACAAGACTTTGGTCCGGAGGTCTTTGAGGCAATACTCCTTCACTCCGACTTCTTCCGCACGAGCGCGGACATAGGAGAGGAAGTCCCGATGTGGTTTGGGTCTGTAGCCGCGGAAGTCTTTGAGGATCTCGGTGAGCGGATTCTGGGGCATGGGAATCTGCAGTAGAGAGTCAAGCAGTGGAATGATCGCATCATTAGCACCTGACTCTCCACGGAAGTATTGTGGGCGATTATCGTCGCAACCTTCGTAGATTACGCCATTCGGGAAGAAAGGCTGATTGGTGATGCCAAAGATGAAGGTCCGATAGCTTACGTAGTCTTTTGGCCGTGACTGATTCCACATGCCCTCCATAGAGTTCTCAATGACACGCATAGTGCTGAGAAGCAGCTCGAATGCATCGTTGACGGTGGAATTACCAGAATCTGCAGCAACAGCATCAAGCATCTGAACAGCGCCCTGAACCAGAGGCCCAGTATGCTTCACCATGTCAACGTGGGTCAAGATGAAGCCAGCTTCAGATGAGCTTGGGTCAAGGCCCTTCTCGAATGCTCTGATGAGGCGTAGGTTGCTGTACTCTGATGCAGCAACGGCAGAGTTGGCGAATCGATAGTTGAATAGAGCATACCCAGCAGCATAAGCCAAGAATGCCGGCACGTCGAGCCTGATGCCTCGTAAGCTCGAGCGCCAAAAAGAGAGTATCCCAACTTACAACTTAGCACACTTTACCAGTGGGCCTGCTATCTCCTTCGGTAGAAGCTCTCGACCTCTGCCATATGTTCCGTCCTTGTTCCACTGCTGCCAACAGGGCTCGAGCAGGTAGGCCGATGCAAGGAATGAGTAGTCGCGAAACGCAGTCGAGACAGCTGTGAGGTCCGGCTTGCCATCCGAAGCAACAAGGTTGTCTATCTCGTGGTTCAAGTCCGGCAAAGCTTTCTGATCGTCAATGGTGGGTCCAAGCTGGTACGAAGCCAAGAGTCCGGGAGTGCCATCGAGTCTCTCCACTGGCATGTCGTCGCATAGCTTTTGGAGGGGAGCAAAGACAGAAGGAAGCTCGACCTGTGGCGGTTGCAAAGGCAAGAAGCCATTGTGTATCGTGATGGTGAAGGGATCGAGCGATGATGGGAGACTGGTGGGGTCGGCATGGATATGCTCAAATACAGCTGCGGTGTCGGTCAACTTCACTCTTTCGTTACGGCTCGAGCCACCAGTGATGAAGGGACTCATAGTTGCGAGTTGAAACGAGGTGTTGAGGAAGCGTAGGGTAAAAGGCAGAAAGCTTGGCAAAAGCTAGACGAAACAAAGGACGATATCAGGACGGTCGATGGAAGCGCCTTGAACCTGATTCTGGGAAGAAAGAAAGAGGATTCAGGTGAGAAAAACTTGGTCTTTTGTATCTTGTGGCCGGAATTGCGCCTGAAGTATGGCGTTCCGATTATCGCATTTTTGAAGAATGGCAGATTCCTATTGGCCTGGCCGGAACGTATGCGCGGTGGGGAGGACGATAGCAGCGACCTGACCGCTTCGCTGCTGATGCAAGGGGAAGAGTCATGAGAGGTAGGGGTGTGGGAGCGGAGGCCGTCACCATCGCCAGTCTGCTGAAAGGAATGGCGATGGGCGGCAGAGATCATGATAGAAGTAGATCACCAGGCGAGGCAGTCACAGCGCAAGTCAGACGTCCAACAAGTGATGTGTGCCTTCGGTGAGGAGCCACATAGATTCAAAGAGGCCGCGGAGAATTTCACACGTCGCGTGTACATACGCAGTCCTGATAGCCCTGACAGGGCACGACGTGAGGCCAGGTAGGCCAAGTATGGGTTCTGCGAGGTGCGTGGTGTGATCACGTGACCTACGGCGAGATCGAAGTAGCGGTATGGCGGCCGTTGGGGTGTGCCAGCCATGTCGAGGCATAGATCCTCGAGTAGGGATGCGTATCGAGGAAGGAGCCTCAGCTTGGTCGTAGGACGCCTTAGATCCAGTGGTAGAGGCATGGTACATCCAACGGTATCGAGAGGCGTAGCAGGATGAGAGCACTTCCGAACTCATCCTGTGCTAAATGTGATCATAACGCCTTGAGCGCGGCGAGCGCTTCCGGTCTTTGTCCGTGAACACGCAGCGTCGCAAAGTTTCATCTGGACGCTCGCGGACAAGAAGCTGATAGAGCTTGAATTCAGCAGACTTGTGCGACACTTCCAGAGGCACCACAGGGCCCTACGAAAGACTCAGCCAGCCGATAGCAACACTTCCGGAGCTACCAAGCTGAGGTTGAGGTCATAGGCTTCACTTGTCGTGGGCCAGGCGGGTAGTCTTACACAGCGAGGTCGCTGTTTTTGGTAGCCAACACTTCCGGAGGCATCCAAAGCATAAATATCGAGGGCAAGCAGTGAGGGAGCCATGCAAATCGGTATGGCGTCTTTGATGTAGTGCTTGTAGATGTTTCTGCTTCCTGCATTGTGGGGAGGAGGTGAACACTTCCGGACACTCTCGTCTCACGCTGCCGAAACTCGACCAGAAGGCCGAATTCAAGCACGAGGTCTGACAGCAACACTTCCGGAGCTGTCAGATTGGCGTTTGGTTGGCACATAGTCCATTTGTCGTGGATGGAGTAAGCTATGCTCTACAGCGATAAGAGTTTTCCCGCAGCCATCAAGGTTATCGCGTTGGCATAACGCGCGCTTTCTGCTCCATGACTACTCTCTTCACCTCATCCATACCGTCTCTTCACCCATCCCCATCCATCATCGCAATAGCGCTGGTCGTGCCTGGAGGCGGGCGGTGTGGTATTGCTGCAACCGTTGGCGCGGGTGGAGAGCGTTGACATGGTTGGCGAAGTGGGACACCGTATATGTGGCCGTGTATGGCGAGGAAGTAATGGGTGATGGCAGCGGGATACCTGCCTGGCCGTTCACATGCAATGTAATTCAAGGCTGAGGTGGTTCATGTCGATGCTGCTACGGAAGCAGAGAAGCAAACGGCTCTAATTCTCAGCCTCGGCAGCTCCACTCCACTTCAACCTCACCACCATTGCCAAGCCAAGCCCATCACAGCACTCACTTCTACCCTATCCTACAGCCGCGTCATCAATGACCAGAGCATTCCTCTGAATCCAGAGACATAAGACCATCCTCACACCATACCTCTCGCGTCCAAATTGTCCCTTAGCCAGGCAAAACAGCACAATGGCAGCCAAAGCCCCACCCATCATGGCCACCAGGACATCCCAATGTCTCTGCAAGTCTATCAGAGTCGAGGTGACGGGGCAAGATAAAGGTGCTGTACTTTGCCACTGCAACAACTGCAAACAAGCTTCAGGAAGCGCATTCATGCACAATCATCGATTCACGAAGTCGGAGGTCAAAATCTTGCAGGGCCGGAGTTTATTGAGGGAGTATTCGGATAAGAATACGAAGAGTGGGAACACACTTTACCGACATTTCTGTGGAAATTGTGTAAGTCGTTCGAGAGTGTGACCTACGTGTAATCCTGCTTCATCTTCATTTTTCTGTTCGCGCTTGCTGCCATGGGTATTAACAGCTGATCTTGCCAGGGCTCACCACTTTGGCTATCGAATTCAGCAATCAAAGGGTTTGCGGCATTTCAGAGTGGAAACTTGGAACACGCGAAGTCGCAGCCTTTCATGGAGCTCTTTCTTGAAGACAAGCATTTTTGGGTAGGCAACGTGACAGAGGAGCAGAAGGCGAAGCTTTGATACCACCAGTCTCAAACGGCACCAATATTTTCCTGGCCTCGTAATCCCAGTCACACAACCATCGCCACCTTTGATTGCATCGTCGTGTTCTCTATGATAAACACAGCACAGATTCCTGCTGATACTGAGAGACCCTGGTCATATCGAATTTACTGAGTTTGATGAGGCCAATGTCAATCTGGCAGGGCTCACTTTTGTACGCCACGTGTGAAGCACATGGGTGATTTGTTGGCCCAAGAGAGACGCCCCTCCGGGGGCTTGAGCGTGGGCTGTTGTAAATGTAAACTGATTGACCCTGGTTCCGGTACACCACGACTGCCGTGAGAAAGCGTTCATCATGGCCATGCATGTAGCAAACATGGAAAACGAGGAAGACACTCCATACTTGTTAGGCTTTCGAAGAAGATAAATTGGGTGTGGTCGATGTCGATGTTACTGACCAGAAGCTAAAGCTGCGGTGTGATCCCTCGCCACATCTATGGTCTGATGAAGCAATGGGCCAATCAAACCTAAACATATCTTCATGAGCTGCTCGTGTGGTTCTGGCTTGACCACCATCGACGCTGTCCTTCCAAAACAGACTACGATCTCATCATAGTCCATCGCACAGCAAGCTGCTTTCGAATGAAAATGCAAGGCTGTTCCCCACAAAGCTGCACCGAGTTCCACAAATACGAGCCAATAAGCACCATTTGTGTCTACGCAAGCTGCCTTCAGGTTTCGAGGCTTAGGATATGGCTAGGTTCCAGATGGCGGTACGTACCGATCAGCACCAAGGAGAATAGACTCGAGGCTGGGTAACCCGGATGCCCTTGGTCTGGGCCTGATGCGGATGCTTACTGCGCTTTGAGAGTCATGCAAGTCATGAGAGTTTACGCGGTATGCCGGGGGAGGTTGTGAGGGAATTGCAAAATTCTGGCTCGAAACCCCGAACAGTGTGTTGCGAGCTCCACAGTATGAGATATCCTACCGCCAAGATGCGGATGTGCTCGTTCAATGCAATTATATACAGGTATTGCAACGCAGCATCGCGAAGTCGGAACCACTTCGCCTTACATAGGAGGCTTCTCCCCAGCAGCCTTGTCGACCCAGTTGTTTTTCTTGAGTGTGGCGCAGGACTTTGATGTCACGTTCTTCGTGCAGACCTGGTAAGCGCAATCGCATTTGTGCTTGAGTTGCAGCTTGCTGTATTTCTTGCCCGCGGCGTCCTTTGGGTTCCTGCACACCTTGTCTTGCTTCGCGCATTGACTGACTTTAGCGGAAGGAACAGGCTTCGTCTTTGGTGTTGGCTTCTTTTGCGTGGTCTTCTTCGGCGGAGACTTGCTCGTCTTAGGCTTCTTGGGGTTCTTTGCCGAGGCCTTGTGCGTCTTAGGTTTCTTTGGGAGGGGCTTCGTTGGCTCCACCGTAGGAGCGTCGGAATCCACCCAGTTGTTTGCCTTGAGCTTCTTACAGTACTTTGCACCCGTCTTGGTCGTTTCTTTCAGACAAGCTGTCCAGTCACAGCCACACTTGAGCTCAAGCTGGTCAGCGTTATAGGGTTTGCCGTCGCTGCCCTTCGCCGGAACCTTTGGCTTTTGGCATGCGTTGTACTTCTCCTTGCATGTATCGGCGGAGTTGACAAGAGCAGAGGCCAAAAGGCCAAGGATGATGTGTACAGCCCTCATTGTGCTGAACTGGTGTTTTCCGGTTTCTTCTCAAAAGGTGTAGGATGTCTCAAGTGGTGATGACCAGGGGTCGATCGACGTCGTTCAGAAGCTGTGATCAATGTAAAATCAATGTATCGGCCCAATGAGTGTCGGGAACTGGTATACTCCAGATCAGTGGTCAGTCGCATTTTATATGCATGAGCATTGCACTCCACTGTCACCTTTCCACGAAATTATCGGCCAGTCCAGACAGGCACGAGCCAAAAACAAAGGTTGGAACTCCGTACTGCAGTATGATTAGCATCCTAGGTTACCCATGCATTGCTCGTTGTGGACAGCTGCAAATTTTGCGAGCATCCAATCGCCATTTGAATTGTTCTCGAGGATGTTGTCTTGACGATGCGAGCGTAGAGAACAGGCCACAAGATATATACGACAACCAACTCAGTAGACCCTGCAGGGCGTCCCCTTTGGACCAATAAAGCACCCATGTGCTTCGCACGAGTGCACAATGTAACTTCTTCACGGTTCTGGCTCTTCCCGATGGCATCGTGGCCATGCTCGTTGGTGTTTTGTGATCAAGACCTGAAGCTTGGTCGAGGTTCCCGTCGAGCCGGCCCAGAACTTTTTTTCGCATTTCAACCTGGCGAGAGGCCAACATGTCCTGATGGCAGCATAATAGTCGATGCTGCTGCTGGCGGTGGCAGAAGGCGGGTGCTGTGGTCAAGTATCAAAGCGGCTGAAGTCAGCTTTGACGAAGATCTACTGTACTTCGATTCTTGGCTCCTCTGCATTACGGCTGCATGTAATCTCATCTCAGTCCACGCGTTATACACACATCCCCGCCGCTGATGTATCCAGTACCGATCGTAAACGCGACAGTATGCCATGGCCAATCTTTCCATTCTTGGCTCCCCGTCTGTTCATTTTCAGACGGCGATAGAGGCTGTCGAGCGTTAAGTATTTCAACGTGGAGTTGCGTCCTTGCTCGTCCATCCCCCACATCTACATCAACACGACGCAAAGAGCAATACTGCACGTAAGACCGAGAAGCAAGAACATCACAACCTCAACTGACACATCACATCACATCATGGCATCCACATACAACTCAAGAACAGATCAGGAGCAACTTTCTTCAGCTACCGGCCATATACCCTACACGGTCGGCTACAAACCAACGCATATCCAGAACCACACATGGCGTACAGCAGAAAACAGCTCTGCATTTCTCCTCCCCACCCTCCAATCTATGGCCCAATCCAATCCACACCTCAAGCTCCTCGACTGCGGCGCCGGCCCCGGCACAATCACCGCATCCTTCAGCAAATATATGCCTTCAGGCCACATCACCGCCACCGATCTTTCCGAAGACGTGATGGCCCAAGCCGCATCCCATGCAGCATCCGTTGGAGTCACGAACATGACTTGCCAAGCAGCGAACATATTCGACCTGCCCTTCGAGGACAATTACTTCGACATTGTGCACGCGCAGCAAGTCCTGGTCCACTTGGCCGACCCTTTGTCCGCGATTAAAGAAATGCTGCGCGTCTGCAAACCAGACGGCGTGTTGGCATTGAGAGAATCCGATATGAGGATGTGGTGTTTTCATCCAGAAACTCCAGCCCTGGTGTCTTTCCACAGACTCATTCAAGCCATCATGGCTTCCTCAGGCGGGTCTCCCGATACTGGTGTCCGACTCGTTTCTCTCACACTGCAAGCCGGTGTTCCCAGGGATAGGATCCAGGCCAGTATGGGTACCTGGTGCTACAGTAATGCCGATGAGAGGAAGATTTGGGGCGGGACTTTTGCAGCGCGGTTAAGAGGCGAGGACATGAGAAGAAAGGCGTTGGACAATCCGAACTTGGACTATAAGGAGACAGACTTGGATGAGATGGCCAAGGCTTGGGATGATTGGGTGGAGACAGATGATGCGAATTTCGGGTGTTTGCACGGGGAGGTGCTTGCGAGAAAGCCGTGAATTGTATACAAGGGAAGGTCGAAACTGTCTAAGACTAATTGACTAGCAGGTAAAGCTGGCTGATTCAGTAGTAGGTGAAGCTACGAGCAAATTTGCAGATCTCGAGGGAGCTACTTGCTCATGATTCCGGAACATACAGCGCACCTGAGTTCTCGATTTCAGGTCCCATTCCGAGTTGAAAAGAGTCCTCTGGGTGCACATCATGTGACTCTGGGCCTCTGATTCAAGCGTATAGCGGAGAATAGCAATGTACCTAACGATGTCTCGGAGTTTTTGAGGCACCATGCTATGACTGATTGGGCGATGGCCTCAGCAGTTCGAAGTAGCAAAGTAGCAGCAACATAATCGCCCACAGCGTGACGGACTCACACGATCGCAGCAATCCGACCGACACTCATCCATATCCGAAGGACTTTTAGGAAATGCTTCTCGCGAATATGCATTAAATCGCGTGGATCACGGCGCTTTAGTGCTACGCCATGAATCACCGTCAACCGCGAGTCCCGCCCGAACATGAGAACGTAATCCTTCTGGCGTCCTGTTACTTACTTGTGAGCAAAAGCAATTGCCTTGGCTTACCAGATTCTCATGACGCGAGTTGCCAGCTGCAAAGATGCACAGTGGCTTCTCGTGCACGAGATTCGCTGCTCGCGACTGATCTGCAGTACCATGCGAGTGTCGACTGATATTACTCGTCCCCGTCGAGCTCGAATGGTTGATGAGCGCCTCCTCATTCGACTATCTATAATACATATTTAGCATATTTTCCAGCAGCAGAATAGAGGAAGGATGAACGCTCATAGCTCAACAGCATTAGCGAGTTGAGACATGGCCACGTCAGAAGGCTTAGAGAGCTAAACGAGTCGCTGCGTTGTGACAGATAATCAGTAGGTCGGGCAATTAGATTCTAAGTTGTACAGCGTACAAGTCATGTGTGATTGGTACTGATCCCCGAAAGAAGCAAAGTAAAGCTCATTTCCTGAGTGACAATGTCGAATGCCGTAGCAAATGAATGACAGTGCCCTGGCCACGTCAGATATGCTTTGGCGACATTTTCATTGTGCAGGCCGATTGGTATGAACACATGGGAGTTTCGGATGGTGTATATCAGTTCTTCAGCTCTTGTTACACGACTCGATATAAGCACGCTAGGAAAGATCTGTACATGCCAACTGCTTCTTCCATCTACCTTTTCTCTATCGGTTTCCCATCCCCAGCAACTCATACAGCAGTCATGTCTATCTCCGGAACACTGCGCCGGGTTGCTTTGGTTGAGGGGTCTTGGGTGGGGTGTAGGCGATCTTGCGGGTCTTGATGGTTGCCCATTTATATCTGTTGCAAGAACATCAGTATCTACTTCGGAACTTCGGTCTTGAGCTGAATGATCATACCGCTTCACCCAAACAGACATGGCAAAAAGCACGGATCCGATGGCCATGACCTTCCAACCCATGCGCTTGCGTTCATCCATCTCTGGCTCGGCAGCCCAGTTCAGAAATTCCACAACGTCCTTTGCCATCTGGGAAGTCGTGGCTGGAGTGCCGTCCTCATATTCAACCAGACCATCATAGAGGACACGAGCCATAGCAATACCAGTACCAGGGAAGTATGGGTTGAAGTTCAAGCCGGACTGCACGACCGCGCCAGCCGGTGGCTCTTCAGGGTATCCAGTAAGCAGAGAAAAGATGTAGTTGCATCCACCGTGACGACCCTTCACAATCAATGAAAGATCTGGTGGCAGAGCACCATTGTTGGCAGCACGGCCGGCCTCATCATTCTTGTATGGCGATGGAATATAATCGGACAATTTTCCTGGACGTTTCTCGATCTCACCCTCGTCATTCGGTTCACCATCATATTCGTTCTCTTCAGCCAAGACCTTGGCCTCATCGACAGTCATGATGTTGCCGACCAGTGATCGATATGGGATGCGGCTAAGGGAGTGGCATGAGGCGCAGACCTCGCGATAGACTTGGAAACCTCGGCGGAGTGCGGCATGGTCGAAGGTTTTGATGAGCTTTTCATGCTCCCATGGGTACTTTGTTGCATGGAGACTGTGAGGAGGTGTCCTGTCAGTGCCGGGGATCAACGCGCGACGACGTCCAATTCCTTACCCTTCTTCAGCGGGCGTCATGGCGTACGCCGGTCGGCCGAATTGATAGTAGTACCATGCCACCGAGACGAAACCGAGTGCTGTTGACGATGCGAGGAGCGTATTGTTTTTCCACTGTGAGCCGGCGGATTCGGAAGAACTCTGCGAGGAGGCATTGCGCTACGACGGAACGTTCATTAGCCGTCATATCCACCCAGTGTATGCCGCCAGTCCCTCCACACAGTCTGCCATGTTCTTGTATCATGTGCAGCGCCCACGGAGGAGGTGGTGGTGGGTTCAACGTACCGTGGCAGTCTTGGTGGCAGCGTTCTTGCCAGCGCCGACCGCACGGCCTGCGCGAAGTGCTGTCCGGCTCAGCATATTGATTTGCGGCAGGCTCAGCACTTGAGGCCTGCTACGCGATGGCTGATGTCGAGATCGAGAGTGGCGGAGGAGTGGGTGTCGTCGTCGCTCTTCCTGATCTCCCCGAGGAGCAGCTCCTGCCATCAAAAACGAGCTCGGCTGCTGCCGCTCTGATTCAGCCAGATATGATTGGCTGGGCTGGTCTCCACTTGCATCTGGGCGAATTGCATGGGAGACATGTACTGTTTCTTCCGTCTTTGACCTCATCACTTGCTTTCGTACGAACATGTTTTTTAGGCATGTCTACATCACCTTGTGCGTGCCGCCACCCTCCAATCTATTGCATTGAACAGGCAAACGACGGGCGAGGAGATCATGGAGCCTTACATTGACGTGAATACGTCGATTGACCGAGGCATGAAATGTCTCGTTCCGAGACAGCATCTAGGGAGTTACAAGCTGTACAAAATTTTGAGACAGCGCCGAAAAGATCTCATCGGATTATTCGGAATCATGTTGACGCATTCACTCACGTTCAATTAGACCATGCCCGGACCAAGTACTGGTAGGCAATTCAGCCTTCTTCACAGAAAGCACCGAAGATTTGTCATCAGAGAAGTCGACGTTCACACATCGCGCAGCATGCATTCGCGAGACGGCAGTGAATAAGAGGTGAGTCAAAGGTAAAAACCACTTGACCCCGTCCTTTCCCGTCAGAATCGCCGAGCGGAAGTTATTTACATCAGGTTTGGAAGCTCCAGGACGCTATTTGTGGGAGGGACCTTTTTGTCTGTTCGCTTGCAGTCGTACAAGCATCAGTACGTCGATATCTGGGACAAGATTCACATGCAAAGCTCGGGTCGCGTCCGCTTTCAAATGTACAGCTCGATTCTTCTTCTTGGCGTATAAAGACACTGATACAAACAATGACGTGAGAACGCTATCTACGCCAGGCCCGGTGCTGCTTGAGGTGGTGCTCCCATGCTGATGTATCTATGCCTGCGTCTCCATGGAATCCAAAATAGCTCTTGTGAATTGGTGTGTGGTAGCATTGCCACCCATATCAGGCGTTCGAATCTTGCCCTCTGCGATGACATCGTACACGGCCTTACTGATTCTGTTTGCGTGGTCGTCTAGTCCAAGATGTCTCAACATCATAGACCCGGAGAGGATAAGTGCAGTAGGGTTAGCCTGATCCTTGCCCTGAATATCAAGACCGACGTGACGGCACCCAGGTTCGAATACAGCAACTTCACGTCCCATGTTGCAACCTGGTACAATGCCTGGGCCGCCCACGAGACCGGCGCCGATGTTGGAGATAATGCTTCCATACAGATTGGGCATGACCATGACGTCGAATTGTTGTGGCTTGGACACACATTGCATGGATGCGTTGTCGACGATCATGTCGTTGGTCTCAATTGTTGGGTATTCTTCTCCAACCTTGCGCACCGTGTTTCGGAAGAGCCCATCTGCAAGCTTCATGATGTTGGCCTTGTGAATGCAAGTAACCTTGCGGCGGTTGTTGGCGAGCGCAAACGAGAATGCGAACTTGGCGATGCGTTCCGACTTGGCGCGAGTGATGATCTTGAGCGATTCGACGACGCCACTGACCGATTGGTGCTCGAGACCAGAGTATTCACCCTCGGTGTTCTCACGGATGATGCATAGATCGACATTCTTGTGTCGTGTCTCGTAGCCGGGAATGTTCTTAATGAGGACGATGGATGCGTAGATGTCCAGCTCCTGTCGAAGCGCAACGT
Source organism: Pseudocercospora vitis (assembly GCA_026120125.1). Lineage (NCBI taxonomy): Eukaryota > Fungi > Ascomycota > Dothideomycetes > Mycosphaerellales > Mycosphaerellaceae > Pseudocercospora > Pseudocercospora vitis. The sequence goes on along the minus strand of JALRML010000023.1, from coordinate 121,815 downwards.
TGAAAGACTGGTGGCCCGATCGGCTGACTGGTGTGTGTAGGATGCCCTTCAATCCGAGCTTGTTCCTCTTGAGCGATGCCAGCGATTCGCGGAATAGCTCTTCGGAGTGCTTGCCGCCTGTCTCCATACCAGAAACATCGACCTGTTCCCACTCGACAGGTACATTGTCGGCCTTGAAAATGGCCTTGACGGATTCGGACACCTCGGCACCAATTCCATCGCCTAGCAGCTTCTCTCAGTATCTGTCCGCGCTATCGCATGTGTAGCTTTTGCTTTTGGCAGGCGGATGCATACCTGGAATCAAGGTGACTGTGTATTTGCCGCCGAACTTGGTGGGCTTGAAGATGTCCGAGTTCACTGTTGCGTATGCTATTGCGGATCATTAGGATCACAGTCCAAATCTTCCCTTCACGCCGGAGCTCTTTCACATACATCGCGCGGCGACCGACGGTTGGGCGGCGGAGAGCGCATTCCTTTGGAAGGCCTGGCAGACGCGATCGTTAGCGACGCAGTCAGCACTGTAGTCGGATACATCCCATCTCGTACCTGCAGGGCCCGTCGGGAGAACATTTTGTCTTGATGTGATGTAAAGCTCTACACATCTCTAAGCGGACCCGCGAATGCCAAAGATTGAGTTTGATATGCCGACTTCGCTGGACTCGGCGATGTTCGCGCCAAGTGCCGAGCGTGAACTCCGACTGCACTTCTAATAAGGCTTCAAGCGAGATGGCACACCCACTACTTCAGCACGCAACGCACGAGGAAGGCTCTGCTGACTACAGTTGTCTGTGCATCACAGCTGGTACAACATCTCGAGCGCGAGACAAGCCATAGAAATGGCGTGACGCATCAGCAGCCCGACCTACTTTCCACGTCCGATTTTCCGAATCACAATAGCACGGCGTGGTTACATGTATACATCCATGCAACCCGCTCCAGCTCGCAGTGTTGGTGCTTGTAAAGGCAGCATTCATGCCTAGTCCCTAGTAGCTGGCACAGTCTTGGCATCGAAGACGTGACTGGTAGACATTGCTTGACAGTTAGGTTTCAGTACCACTTGGCACAACGAGCCACGACCACAGGACACTGCTTTTCACTCCATCATACAGCTAGAAACAAAAACTATCAAGTGTCGTGGAACAAATTCCGAGTTGCACTCACATCTGGTGCTAACCACTTTTGGGTCTCAATAGTACTCCATACGCTGGATCTTATTGACACCCATTTTCATTCTGGTCCCCTTCAGCCTTGCCACGCGGCGGGCAGTCAAGCAAAGCGATGTGGATATTGACCCGACACCATTCTGCTCGCTAGACAATGGGAGGTGTCAGAACTCGACCTAGCGCGAGGGGCATGGGAGGCACCAGGACGGCGAGGTTATCCCAGCAGGTGTGCGCCCGACACAGTCCTACGATGTAAAGACGACTCGGGCTATTTCTGCCACCCTGCTGTACTCCTGCTGCGGTGTGAAGACATCGATGGCAGACAACCTGGCAGACCTGAGGAAGACCTGCTCCCCATGAACTCCTACTTCCGCCCTCTGACGCGAGAATGGCATCTATGCAGCAGCCACATCCGCCTGCTCCAACATGTCTCATTGTCAATTGCCCCATCCTCATTAGAAAGCTGTCTTATTGATGAGCTTCCCTTTGCTAATCTCCTATTCGGCTGATCATATGCTCCGGCAGCTAGGTGTCTGGGTGAAAGTTCCTTTATTCTGGCAACCGCTATTGACGAACACATCGGGACGACTATTGCCACCTCACTGATCTCAACCACAACTATATCTATCCTCCCGATTGCACCGTTTGCAGAACTCTCCTTGCTCACCCCCCATAGTCATTCTTTACCCGATTCGACTACGAATACACGACAAGGTCATAAGACTCAGGTCTTCCCAGACCACATTATCCTACACTCACTAAACACGAACAACAACGACAAAACCAACAATACAACATGAAGTTCGAGATCAGCACCGTCCTGTTGGCTGTTTCGGCAGTCAACCCCATCGCACTTGCTGAACCAGCCGCCGATGCTGATGCCAGAAAAATTGGAGGCAAGCTCAGCTTCTGTGGCGTCGATGGCTCCATCTGCAGACGTAGTCCTGAGGCCCTCGCTGAGGCCGAGGCTGAGGCGGCCAAGAAGAAGACCCGCAAGATCGGTGGGCACCTCAGCTTCTGCGGTGTCGATGGCTCCATGTGCAAGCGTGACGCCAGGAAGATCGGAGGCAAGCTCAGCTTCTGCGGTGTCGATGGCTCCATCTGCAAGCGTGAAGCCGATGCCGAAGCCGCTCAGCAAGCCGCCAAGCGCTCCTTCTGCGACATGCCAGGCTCAACTTGCCATCGCCTGAAGCGAACTGCTGAGGCTGTTGCTGATGCTTTCGCCGAAGCTAACGCGTTCGCCGGTCCTGACGCCAGGAAGATCGGAGGCAAACTCAGCTTCTGCGGTGTCGACGGCTCCATCTGCCGCATGGCCCGCCGCTCTCTCTACGAGGTCGGTGACCTCGCCGAGCGTGGTGTCGCGTTTCTTGAGACCCGTGATGCGAGAAAGATTGGTGGCAAGCTCAGCTTCTGCGGTGTCGATGGCTCCATGTGCAAGCGCGACGCCAGGAAGATCGGAGGCAAACTCAGCTTCTGCGGTGTCGATGGCTCCATGTGCAAGCGTGATCCCGAGGCTGAGGCTGCTAAGAAGAAGACTCGCAAGATTGGTGGCCACCTCAGCTTCTGCGGTGTTGACGGCTCCATGTGCAAGCGCGAGGCCGAGGCTGATGCCGCGAAGAAGAAGACTCGCAAGATCGGAGGGCACCTCAGCTTCTGCGGTGTGGACGGCTCCATGTGCAAGCGTGAGGCCGAACTTGAGCAGAACATCGCACGCTCCATCAACGAGTACGACCCATCCCTTTTCCGTCGAGAATGCTTCTCCCAGGGTGGTGAGTGCGCTGCTCTTGTCAAGGCTCACCGCGCTTTCCACGCTGTCAAGCGTGAGGAGGAGCTCCTCGCGTCCCAGCCACTCCAGGTCCGCCAAGATGCTCTCGCTGAGGACGATGACGACGAGGTCTACGGCTACGTTGACCTTGCTGAGCGTGGTGTCCTCCACCCAGAGGTCGTCAAGCGCTCCGAAGAGCTTTGCCACGAGGATGACGGTGACTGTACCGCTGCCGCTGCCGCCTTGGACGAACTTGAGGAAGCCCTCGAGACTGCTGTCAAGGCCATCTAAGCGTACCATCTGTACGCTATGCAATTTCGGATGATCATTTATTGGAAAAGAACCTATGATCGACCTTCGGTATATTATTGGGGGTAAATTTCCGCCTTTACAGGTGGCATTTGATTTCATCGTTTACGACTGATATGCACACAAGCTTGGCTGGAGTAAACGCTGAGCGAGTCGCTATTGTGGTGCGACTTGGAGAAGAAGCTCTTGTATGTACGCTGCAGATCGAAGCAACGATAATCCATCAGCACATATCGAAAGTGGCTTTTGTTCTGCATTTCCCTTCATCTCATAGTTCACCCTATATTCCATGACCGGGGCTTTTCTGCCTAGAATTTTGAGGAGAAAGAGAAAGCGCCTTCTTTCGCACTGTCTTTCGAATCATTCACGTCCCACAAGACCAAGCATAAGCATGCGCAGTCATATCTTTCTAGCATACATACGTAACACTTATGATCAAATGCGCTTCAATAATTGCATGCAGCTAACGGCTATCGCCGTGCCGCATCGTGGAGGCGTGTGTGCAGCACTCCATTCCAGCCGCACTTGACGCTCTGCTCAGACAGAACGACACTCGGAGTGAAATTGAGCGCGCTTCGGATACACCCTGAGCAACCTTTCATTGTTTCTGGACTTCTGATAGCCCACGACTGTAGATTCAGGCTTTGGAAGGAGAGACTCAGGCAATGACAAAGTCTTGCAACAGCACATGCCCTCTTCGGCCTGAAAATGCTTCCAAATTGGACTCCAATGTCGGCGTCGAAGTTCGAAGCTACGAGGATTTAGACCAGGGATCGGTTGCCAGAACCCTCTACAAGCCCATCAAAGAATGGCAGACAAGAGTGCTAATCCTTAAAGACGGCGAATTCGGCGCTGATCTGCTCGCAGACCTCGTGACCATAGATCTGCTTGCAAAGAATGCGGTCATACACGAAACGCAGGAGATGACCGAGTTCACGGCATTGTCCTACACGTGGGGGCAACCCGTTTTCTCACAGCGATTGAAAGTCAATGGACTGGCTTATTCCATCACCGAGAATCTGTACCAATTCCTGCAAAGGTGTCGTCGGTTGACCAAAATTAGGACGCTGTGGATCGACGCAATATGTATTAACCAGCATGACAATGCAGAGAAGTCGATCCAAGTGGCGAATATGCTCAACATCTACAAATGTGCCTCGTCAGTCGTGGTATGGCTTGGAGAGGCCGGAGACAATTCGGACCTGTCGATTGATTATCTGAAGTGGACGGATGGGCGGGCAGTCAAGCATTCTTCAGCCTGCGAGGCACAGGTAACATCAGCTCTGATTGGTGAAGCGGAAGCCATTCTGTTCGCTTGACCGTCGCTGACCTGTCACAGGTCTGAGGGCCTTGTGTGAGCGACCATGGATGCATAGAATTTGGATTCGCCAAGAGGTATGGGCGGCACGATCATTGAGTGTCATGTGTGGTACAAAGACTATGAAATGGGCGAACCTTGTGGACCGCATCCAGAGCAGCATTCGAGACCTGGCCGAACAGAGCGGTATACCTAAGCTGGGCATTCTGTCTTCCTATCTGCACACGAAAGTTCAGGGTCTCTCACGACGAGAATTAGGAGAGTTGGCAGAGAAGGAGGATGACGTATCAGTCGCGCCATTCTTGGGAGTGCATCGGCACGATATGCTTACAGTAATCAATCGCTCCCACCATTGCCAATGTACAAACGAGCGCGATCGTGTATATGGGCTACTTGGCATGACGAGGACAAATGTAAGTACTGGAGACATTTCAGACTCTGATAGACTGCAGCTGCGAGTTGATTACGGTCTCACTGTGGAGGAGGTGTTTGAGGATTTGGCCAGATATGTCATGAAGCGCGAGAGCTCGGTGTCATCAATCCTCTGTTTGCAGACACGATTTGGGGGCGACGGATTACCATCCTGGGTGCCGAATTGGCGTCACAAGACTTCCTACGAGCCCTTTGCATACTTCGAGAAGGCCATCCGCGGCAAGGCACGGGACATTGCCGAAGAAGGTGAAGGGTTGGCTGAACTCGAAGACAAGAGCGCTGTGCAATTGAGTCATGACTCCAGAATGAGCATAGTCTCTTGGAATGGCCCACTGCTATCCAGCAATGGTATCTTGCACGTTCAAGGATGTCAAGTTGCGACTGTAGGCTCGGAGGCACCAGCTGACACCTTCCTCGAGCTACGTCTCGCATATCGTGACAAAGAACATCCTGCACGCCAGTTCAAGGACATGACTGGCTTCGAGCCAGACGACGATCCAGCCAATATTGTGTTAGACCACCTGCTTACAGCTTCAGAGGAGCAGAAGGTTGCGTATAGGAGCCAAATCGAGGCTGATGGTCACGTTCAATTGAGTCTGTTCAGAAAAGGGAGCAGGAAGCCTTTCATCCTCCGTCGTGAAGATATCACCATCGAGGAGCTCAGGCGTGATGTCGTGCCTGTTAGCGATGGCGAGCAGAACGGGCACCGCTTCCAAAGGTATCAAGAACAGGGCTTGTGGGACAATATGCATCCAGTCTACGTTGATCACGACGGCGATTTGCAAGTGCCATTCAGCGAGACGTTGGCTAGCCGACTATTTTCCAGGTTCAACGAGGCAGATTCCAAGGCCAAGAATAAAGCTGCGAAGAGAGCACAGACGAAACGCCAAAAGGACGCGCTGAGTAAAAGAGGTCAGCGGACTGCCAACTTGAAGACAGTGAGAGATGCCAAGAATGTGGTAAAGTTCACCAAACGAGTGAATAGGCTTGAAAAAGCGGCTACGGCACGGCACCAAGATGGAGACGATGAGTGGGCGACTGAGGACGACGATGACGACGCAGAGTCAGACGAAGAACACTATGAAGATGATGGTGACGGATGTAGCGAGAGTGAGGACGAAAGCGACTCTGAAGATGATTCCTGCGAATCTGACGAGGACTCCGACGAGGACTCCGACGATGACGAGGACGACTCTGATGATGATGATCAACATCCGGATCCATACGATAGCGAAGCCGCAGACTCAAGCGACCTAGATGAAGACGATTACTCTCTTGACCCGGACGACGCATACCTGTATTACTCCGTCCAACAGCTCAACGAACTATACAACGGCCACTTTCCGAAGCAATTCACCGTGCCTCAGAAATCAACGCCAGGCGACATCATCGTAGTCACCGAAGGCTCTGCATTGCCCTTTGTCTTCAGACCGACAGACAACGAACGCAAAAGCTTCTCGTTCGTTGGTCCAGCGCTCCTCAATTACCAAAGCGTACCAGCCAACCCCGATGCCCCGAAGAAGTACGAATACATGCTGGATCAATTCACTAGACCTCAGATGTCGGTATATCAGCACCTTCAGCTATTACTGCAGATGAAACTGAGGAATGGTGATGCCGAAGTGTTCAACATTGTGTAAGGGCAAGCCATATACCCTCCGCAATATCCGCGCTTTCCCGCCGCTTCGAGATGGCTCGGCCACCATGCTTCGCAAGCAGCCAGGGCCGTTTCCGTCCTTACATGAGGAGAAGCTAGGGTGTGCTCCACGAGTCCGAGGGAGTGTCGAGAGTGCGGAGATTACAGGGCAAGATCCCACCAACCTGGTTGTTGTGCTTCCGATATCTTCCGTATGACCAGGAGTTCGGAAAGCGAGACCGAGCAGAATATGGCTCGGGTCTTATAGGCCCTCGCTTTAGGCAATTATGTTTTCGGCCATGAACAGACGGGCCCGATTACTGAGGGCTAGCGGCGACTTCTGCACACGCTGTGGACTCCCTTATCTCCTAGCAGAGGGTTGGACGAGTCGTAGGAAACCGAGTGACCTCAAGGGCTTACGCACGATGTCTCTGGTGCCGGTTTGGTCATTCGTAGTGTTCCCAACGGATCTCACGGAGAGGAAGACGCGTGTTGACAGTTGTCGATCTACTCATTCGGGGGCTAGTCGGTGCATATGTTTGAAGAGGTCGACCGATGGTGTAATTGTATGGTTCACTCGGCTCCGGGCATAATCCACTCCTAGCTGGATAGGATTGCTGAATCCAAGAGCAGTGACTGTATTGGCTTGCTGCAATAAGTTCGGTTGGAAGGATGAGTTATCACACCCAATTGATCCTGGACGCTGAATGCAATCGTGTCATGACCCTCGCACGGATGAATCGTTACAGCTCGCGTTCCCACCTTCGTATGTGCAACTCATTGGTTGGTCACTCGTTGTGGTACAGGACTGGGAGATTTCAGCTTAGCTTCCTAAGCCGCAAGCGCAGGTCACAAAATCGGTGCCATGGTCGAGATGATTTGATAGAGCTGCTTGGCTGCGATGAGTGAGTGAGTGAATGTCTCACCTCCTCTGGCGGGGGCAGTCTAGTGATGGTATCGCAGGCATCGCACTGTGAATGCCTGCAGCGGAAGAGAACCCACCGCTGGTCCTTTGATTTCCTTAATGTGCTCCCTCAGCTTGAAATGGCCTCATTCTGCAGCTGGTGGGTTGAACACCGGCTGGACTTTCACTCAGGCGGTTGCTCCACTACGTATTGCATATAGCTGCACCTGTCGTTTATGCTGATTGGAATGTAGGCAGATATGGCCCGCGTGACGTCGAGACTCGCCATGTCAGCAACGAAAGCCAGCAACATGGCTGGTGGAGGCAGCAGACGGGACGTTGATGCGGTCTATCGTTGAGAAGATTGTGAACGATGGGGTGTGCGGTGAGGGTCATGGAGAGCTATGGCTGAACTGGAAAGGGTTATGCAGCTCTCTCCGCCCCCAACTCCGCTTCTATCTCCGGTCTTGGAGGGCAGCGGACTAAAACCGACACCTCTGCAACGAGACATTTGTAGAAGCAGATTCGCGATAAGCGAGTGAATGAGCCTCAAAGCATGTTATGTCGTCGCACCCAACGCCAACATAGCCGCTCACTCCCGACACCTCTCCACCATGAAGCCTCCTTCCATTACCATCCTTGGAGGCCAGTGAAGTGGTGCGAAGCATCCTGTAGGTCATGTCAGAGGGAGCTAACCGGGACCTTGAGGCTGTGAGCGAGAACAACAGCTCGACTTGCCTTCAAGTGGATGCGTCCCATTCCAGTTCCCTGTCTACACTTCAAGCGCAGTGAAGCGATGCGAATAGCCCTGTTACTATGCATTAGCAGAGTGGCATCCGAGGTATGTGAGAAGGTGAACGTTTCGTTGTAAGTCTAGGCTCAGCTGGCCTTTCCTTTTCTGACATGACTTCACAAGACAAGAGGCATGAGGTGGAAGCCAACGCCGCCACACGTTAGCAGAGTTGCGTTCGAAAAAATGGCACATGTGGTGCCTTACCTTCCCTGAGCGACCCATCGAGCTCACAACTTCTGATTCCGCATGGGGAACCAAGACGTGACACCATGAGCCATCATTACAATTCATTGCGGAGCTACAAAGCCAGTTCGAGTTTCGCATGAGCTAATTATGCTTTCTCAATCTTGCAGATAAGGTCCTGCGAATCCACGGAGTCGCTCTCCTTCACGCTGAGGTTCTTGACCTTACCCGAGTGCGGTGCCGAGATCACCATTTCCATCTTCATGGCAGAAAGAATAGCGATAGGATCTCCCTTCTTGATCTCGTGGCCTTCCTGGACACGGATCTCCACCACCATACCAGCCATTGGAGAGCCGACTTGACTGCTGTCATTGGTGTCGGCCTTCACTCTGCTGCTGTTCTCCACAGAGGCGTGCTGGTCCTGGATGGTAGCGGACCGCATCTCTCCGTTGAGCTCGAAGAAGACCTCACGCTGGCCAGTCTGCTCGCTGAGCGGACCGACGGCGAGAAGCTTGAGGATGAGCGTCTTACCCTTCTCCAGCTCAACGTGGAATTCCTCGCCGATCTCCGGCTTGTTGAGGAAATATTTGGTTGGCAGGACCGATAAGTCGCCGAACTTGGATGTCCACTTCTTGTAGTCTTCGAAAACCTTGGAGTACATGACGTAGCTAGCGACATCAGTCTCTGAGCAGCCACCGTAGTTCTCCCTCAGCTTGTCGCGGACCTTGTCGAAGTCGACTGGGTCGAGATAGTGGCCAGGTCGCTTGTCCATCTTCCTGCGGTCGCGGAGAGCCTTGGAGCGGAGTGGCTCCGGGAAGCCGCCGTATGGCTGGCCCATCAGACCCTCGAAGAACTCAAGAACGGATGATGGGAAATCAAGCTGGTCAGCCTTCTCTTCAACGCCCTTTGGATCCAGGTTGTTGGCCACCATGAACTGAGCAAGATCGCCGACGACCTTAGAAGTGGGAGTGACCTTAACGATGTCGCCGAGCAGATCATTGGCCTGCTCGTACGCCTTCTTTGTCTGGGCCCACTGAGATCCGAGACCCTGCTGGGAAGCCTGGAAGATCAGGTTGGTAAGCTGACCACCTGGAATCTCGTGCTCGTACACTTCTGGATCAGGACCGGTGAGCCAAGCCTCGAATGGAGAGTAGAGCATGCGAATCTGAGCCCAGTACGAGTCAATGGCTCGCAGGTGCTGAGCGTTGAGACCAGACTCAAAGTCGCTGCCCTCGAGCGAAGCAACCAGAGCACCGATGCTTGGCTGAGAAGTGGTACCAGACATGGCGTCAGTGGCAGCGTCCACAGCATCAGCACCAGCCTGCGCGCAAGCAACCATAGAAGCAACACCAGTTCCGGCCGAATCGTGGGTGTGGACATGGATCGGAAGATCTGGGTACTTCTTGCGGATCGTGCTGATAAGAAGAGTGGCGGCCTTTGGCTTGAGCACACCAGCCATGTCCTTGATACCTGGAGAAGCAGTTAGTTGGTGTCTGTGAGCTGGCAATTAGCTTGACTTACCAAGAATATGGGCGCCCATGTTGACAATGCGGTCAACACACTTCATGTAGTATTCCAAGTTGTATTTCTTTTCCGGGTTCAACATATCACCAGAGTAGCAGACGGTACCCTCGGCAACACCACCAGCCTTGAGGACGGCCTTGACACCCACCTCAAGCTGCTCCATGTCGTTCAATGCGTCGAAGACTCGGAAGATGTCCATACCGTTCTTCTTCGCCTGCTCGCAGAAGTGGAAGATAGCGTTGTCGGGGAGCGAAGAGTAGGCGACACCGTTGGCGCCACGTAACAGCATCTGGAATGGGATATTGGGCACCAGCTTCCGCATCTTCCTAAGACGGTCCCACGGATCTTCGTAGAGGAAGCGCATGGCCACGTCGAAGGTAGCCCCGCCCCAGCACTCCAGGGCCCAAGCATTGCTCAAAGCGTAGCTGGTCTCCTTTGCAATGTTGGTCAGATCTATTGTCCGCATTCTGGTCGCCAGCAACGACTGGTGAGCGTCGCGCCATGTGGTGTCCATGATCAAGCAGCCCTTGTTCTCTCTTACAGCCTTAGCGAAAGCCTCTGGACCCTTCTCCGTGATGATGTTTCTCCATCCTTTCTCGCACGGCTTGGAGGTATCGATGAGCTTGCCGCTCTGGTCTTTGAGCTCGGGGATGATCGCATCGCCCTTGAACTTGGACTCGCCGATCTGTCCGATGACCTGCGGGCCATTCACAATGAGCTCGCCGAGGTAGCTGATGAGCTTCTGGGCACGATTCTGGCTACCAATCAGGTTGAACAGTTCTGGCGTGTCGTCGATGAATGTCGTCCAGCAGAAGCCATCGACGAATGTTGGGTGTGTAAGAAGCGAGGTCAGGAAAGGAATGTTGGTCTTGACGCCACGAACGCGAAATTCGACCAGCGCACGGATGACCTTTCTGCGAGCGATTTCGTAGGTTGATCCACGGCATGTGCATTTCACCAACATGCTGTCATAGTATCTAGTCCAAGCAGACGTTAGCATGTGTTTCCACCTTCTCGCGAAACTGGATCGCGTCGGCCACGATCTGGACGCTCGAGCTGATCTTCTGTGCTTCCGACAACTGAGACTTTCCAGAAGCCCTTGCGACCCCAATGACGACCGTAGGGTGCGCGCAGTGGTGTTCTCAACTGGCGAAGAGGAATAGGTACTTACGGAGTGATCACAGCTCCACTGAAACCTGCAGAAAGAGTTAGTCGTGGAGTAGAAATGTTGGGATTGGAAGAGAAAACGTGCCATTGCCACCGTCCAGTCTCACACCATTGCCGCCAGCGGATCTATACACTTCAATCTTGCCAGTGTCCGGACTGAAGCCTTGAGCGGGATCTTCGGTTGTGATACGGCATTGGATAGCAAACCCTCTCGTCGAGATTCTATCTTGTGTGAGACCGAGTTGCTGCAGGGAAGCGCCGGCTGCGATTTGGATCTGGGCGGCCACAATATCGATGCCAGTAATTTCCTCGGTGATGGTGTGCTCGACTTGGATACGCGGATTAATCTCGATGAAGTAGTGTCTGTTCTCCTGGTCGACCAAGAACTCTGCGGTACCAGCATTTCGGTAGCCGGCGCTCTTTGCAAGCCTCACCGCATCGTTCAGGATGGCGTCGCGGGTCTCCACCGGCAAGTCCTTGGCGGGAGCGATTTCAACGACCTTCTGGTGACGACGCTGCACAGAGCAGTCACGCTCGTATAGGTGGACGACATTGCCGTAGTTGTCGCCAAGAAGTTGCACTTCGATGTGCTTCGGGCGATATAGGAAGCGTTCGATGAAGACTGTGCCATTTCCGAAAGCGGACTTGGCCTCGGATGTAGCTCGCTCGAATGAGTCCTTGAGATCTTCTTGCTTCCACACTACCCGCATACCTCGGCCACCACCACCAAAGGCAGCCTTGATAATGATCGGGAAGCCATACTCGTCGGTAAATGACTTAGCGTCTTCGTACTTGGCCACAGGTCCTGGGGTGCCGGGTACAGTCGGGACCTCCGCCTTGTGTGCGAGCGTGCGAGCGGAAACCTTGTCACCTAGATCATTGATCGTCTGTGGTTTGGGACCGATCCAGATGATCCCTGCCGCTTCGACTGCTTTTGCGAATTCGTAGTTCTCCGAAAGAAAGCCGTAACCAGGATGGATCATGTTCACACCTGCGTAACGCGTGCGGGTCAGTGAGGTGCGATTCTAAGCGAAACGGGTCAAGAATGGGCAAGCGAGGTTGAATGTTCATATGGTCGACCACGAAGCGGCGCCTGGAATCGTGGCAGACATCTTTGGCAGGCATTGGGAAAAGTTGATCCAAGTGTGGACGTACCGTGTTCCTTCGCGATCTTGATGATAGCATCTCCAGCAAGATATGCGCCGACCGGAGTGAATTCGCCTCTCTTGCCAATGACATATGCCTCATCGGCCTTCTGTCGGTGCATGGAGAGACGGTCCTCATGACTGTAGACCGCTACTGTCTGGAGGGAGAGCTCGTGTGCAGTTCGGAAGATACGAATGGGAATTTCTCCTCTGTTGGCGACGAGGATCTTGCTTTCGGCCATGATGGAGCTGTTGGCTCGCAGGCGAGCGTGGACGGTGTTGGCATCTTGGTGGGTGTCTCCATCTGTGTGCGGTGTGCCAAAATCATGGTCGTCCTGCTTTTTCGAGTCAGACATGGTGGGCAGGGTGTCTGGTAGGATTGCTGCTCCCGCAACTGCGCGCTCGCGGGTGGATTTGTGCCTGTGGGTGGTGGAGGGTGAGAGGAATGGGAGGGCAGTAACGATCGTGCCCCGTCGGTGGACTGGGACGTGGCAGAGGCAGGAACAGTAGCCTTCTTCACCAAAAGAAGCTCCCACTTGGACGAGGAAGCTATGACCTCAGATGGAAACTGGACCTGCCACGCTAGACCGAGCCCAGCATTGACCCGAGGATGAGTGGCAGGGATGCCGGATGGTAGAGTTTCGCTACTGGTCGAATGGCGACGCGCCCGTTGATCAGTGTCCCGGCTTACACCACAGGACTGCGCCGTGCTGTACTACTGTACATCCCCGTGAGGCCTCGGTGGTGAGGGTGAGGCACCCGGGTTGCGCTCGTGCTGCTGCGACGGACATGGAGCGTCGCGGGCAGTGAGAGATCACTCGCTGGTCGGTGGTGAGCGCTGTCGCAGGTGGACCGCCCGCTGCCCGGCTCCGTGTCGCGAGCAGATCACCTTGGCTAGTCACTTCATCACTCCCTTTAGGTTACTTTTGCCAAACACCACCATCCCAACCAAGACACTTCTTGGCTCGATGGGGACTGCCCTCTCAACCACCGTTCCGACGCCATTTGCCAAGCATGGCAGCAAGAGGGCCAGCACGGATGCTCGCCCGCGGAGAATCTCCCGTCCGCCGCCACAGGAACGAAAGCTGCGACGCTCCACCCGGTCCAAGAAGATACTCTCATCGTCACAGCGCGGAGTCGGGATGACCTGCCTTGGCCAGCGAGCGCCATGTGATCCCCAAGGACGTGCCCCATCAATGCACCCCCACCAGTGTCACCGCCGACGTCCCTTGCTCGTTGCGAGCACGAGGGATGACTACTGCTGTACTCCGGAGTGTTGTTGCATCTCCACGTTTTCAATCGTAAAGTGGTACCAGCGGGGACTTTAGCCTCCGCGATTCGTCCGGGCGACGCCGAGTTGTCTGCTTTTTGGCTCAGATAGCCTTATCGTGCCAGCCTTGGCTCCATGTCGTAAACGTCAGCTTCAACGCCAGCAATGGTGTCGGCCGCCTCAACGTGTATGCCTCACCACCAGTCAAGGATGTAAGAAACGCCAATGAACACGCATGATGAAATGTGCTACGCAAAACCGACAGGGAAGTGAGGCTTGGAAAAGGCTTGAATTGTGCTGACTGTTTGAGAGTAATACAGAAAAGAAGGTATCGTATCCGAGACACGGCGTACAGTATAACCTTGATCCAGCCGCGGGAGACAGGGTCCCTACGCCAGTTCCAAGCATATCCTGCTGGTGCCAGTGGGAAAAGCAATCAAAACAAGACCTTCCGCCCCCGTGCCAAGATTCGTCAAGACCATAAGAGTCTCCATCGCGGTTGCTTGGCGATGGGTCCTATCCCCACCCGACTCCTGGACCATGCGCTCCGCCGATGTAAGATAGTGCAAGAAAGTAAGACAGACTCAGATACGAGGCTCAGTGCCTCAGCGACCTACTGCAGAAACGCTCTCAACGAGCCGTCAGGGTTAAAGTCGTGACGGACCCATTTGTCTCTCAGACTGCCATACTGCGTCGGCTCTGTCTCTATATTTCGTCTGAGCCAAGGCCTCTTGGTCCTCTGTCCTATGCTTAAGAACTCGCAAAGCCGGCTTGGTAGAGCGCTTTCTGCATACACGTACCTCTGAAGTGCTTACTGACCTGGAGCTAGTTATCGCCGTCCACGAACTGATAATTGGGGAATATTGAGAGCTTGCAATATGTTCCATGCGAGTCTACCCAGTCCAAATGGGACATTCGCCATTCCTCAAGCATAGAGCCGTGATAGACGTGCACTTCAGGTGACAATCCATTCTAGTGGGCACCCTGCTGCGCTTCTCAATACTGCCTTTGTGGGAACAACCCATCGGACAGCTGCCCTTCTTGTCCATTTGGGTAGTATAGGTTCCGCGCCAAGCTCAGAATCGTATTGTGACGGCTCCTCCTACCTCCAGAAAGCTGTCGTTATCCCGAGGGAAATTTCTGTGTGCCATCCAAGTGTTGCAGCGCCAAAAGTGGTCGAAATCTACTGCTTGGCATTGACGAAGGGTTGATATGCCTGTGGAGCCTCCCAGTAAGTAAGTGTGCTGAGCAGTCGCTGGGCCAGACTGTGTCCGTAGCAGATGACGTCGGGCAAGAGCTCCGTTGGCACCAGTCCAGGCGAAACAATCAAGCAGCCAGCAGCACGTTCGCGACGGTTCGAAGCCCCAATGGCTTCCCAGAAAGGTATTGCCGTTTACCTTCTTCTCGATCGCCATCATGGAAGGAAGGTGTACATGATCTCAAGGTACATGGAGCCGCGGGCGTATGGTCTGGTAGAAAGAAGTTTAGAGTGGATGTCTGAAACGCTGTATAGTGACCATTTCAAGCACTCGGCTCGTCTCTTTGCTTCAATGCTTAATTATCTACCACGAACTGCGGTCAATAGCAAAGTACAACCTACCGCGCTGGACGAACAAAGCTTTCCCTGCCTACAACTCCGCGCAGAACCAGACAACATCCGAGCGAATATGATAGGCTCTCGTCGCAGGGCAATGCCCTCTCTACACCATTGGAGAACGAGAATATACGCCTCCACCATTCCTGACCCGGAGCATCTGCCTAGTTACTAGACCGAGCGCCGTTCATACCGAAGACACGACACCAGCTGTGTACTGTGGTATAGCATACGGCTTCAGACCTTCGTCAATATTTCGCGCTATCTCTCGCAGAGGTTCATTGAGGGCATATGGGTTTGCATGGGGACAACGGACTGCGCGGGGCAGGAGGAGACTAGATGGTAAGGTGGACACGATTGGCAAGTGCGGGCAAAGGCCAGGTCAGCTGCAGCCATGCGTCCAGATGCTGCACGTCAAAGCGATGGCTTGTTTTGCTGACTGTGTCCCATCTCGTAATCCTACTGCTCAGTCCATTCGGGCCTGGTTCTTGTGGTGAGAAGTGCGAGAACGCGCTCGATAACGCCGCGCGGGACCTTGAAGAGGACAACCACTTCACCTTGGAAGGTAGCAACCAGTACA
Source organism: Pseudocercospora vitis (assembly GCA_026120125.1). Classification (NCBI taxonomy): domain Eukaryota; kingdom Fungi; phylum Ascomycota; class Dothideomycetes; order Mycosphaerellales; family Mycosphaerellaceae; genus Pseudocercospora; species Pseudocercospora vitis. The sequence continues at coordinate 106,032 of JALRML010000023.1, read as the reverse complement.
AGCTGGGAGGACAACGGCCACCAGCTTTGGACCGAGGGAGAATTTGATGGAGAATTCTGAATGTGCTCTATAGGCAGGCGTCTTAGAACGATCATCGGAGTTCAGAAGCGCTTGGTTCCAAGACTTGCTCTGGACACCGAGAGATGCACCAAGTAAGATCCAGCAACGGTCTTGTGGGCCTTGAACAGACCTCGTGGACCGCGCCTGGATTCAGGGAAAGCTGAGTTTGAACATGCACAGCAGCCAGTGTATTGCACCGCGAACCAGGTTACCCATCACAAAACCCCGACCTTGATTGATCAGTACAACTACCAGCCATGCCTGCCATCTTTGATGTGTTAGGCGGGAAAGTGGACGCTGCTTCCATCAACCGTTGTTGTCATCGGGCTGGAATGGTTGCTCCGCGAATGCCGGGGTACTGATGAGGAGTGCCGTCAGCGGCCGCCGTTGGAGTCGGGTACGCTTTGTTTGCAAGAACCTGTTTCAGCAGGTTGGTGCGAGGTACTGTAGCATGGAGAGGTCGGATGTGATCCGTCAAGATCTCATTGCATACGTCCTCGATGAATCGGGACATTGGGCCTGCATATTGGCGATGCGGCTGCGAATGTGTCTTTCCGTGCTCTGCACCAAATGGGTGATTGGTCGTGGGGTGTCCCAAAGGTGAGAGAAACCTCACAACTCAGCCACAGGTGCTGCAGAGAACAAGGTACCGTTGCCTGGGAGTGGTATGTCTCTGTCGTCCGGACGGCCGAAATGCTGCGATGTAATTCACCGCCCGGGGATTTTCGCGGCTACCGTTCTCGAGAGTTGGTCTTCCCATGACTATTCGAAACATCGTTGAACTTGGCAACAAGAACTGTGCCAGAGAGGTCTCGGAGCGTGTATTGAGTAGCACTGACCATGCTGAAGTCAGGCGCTCACGGGTGAATGGTCTGGTTCCCACCTGCCCTCGGCAAGTGCCTAAATGGGAAGGTACTTCCTGCCTACGAACACCGCTCGCTCCCCAGTTCCTGTACATGTAGTCGGGTCCCTAGAGATCTACCATCTCATCGCTGTCGTGTGCCGCCAAGCAGCCATGAGCCACGCTGACCTTTCAACACAGAGAGCGACGATGACTCTTTGTGACTCTTACCGTATCTGTGCAGGACTCACCACGACGAAAAGCTGGCCTCGTGTGAAACCGGATCCGAGCCACATCCATACATCCACATCCTTCTGAGCCCTACCCCAGTGATGGAGGTCACTCACATGTGCCTTGCTGAGTCATAAACGAAGTTGTCCGAAACCTGATGCTACAGCCGTGCATATCTCGGTTCGGAAGCTGCAGAAGTTCTTGCCGAGACGGTGAAAGTGTCGGGAGGCAGATGCGGTCGCTTCCATCGACCACACGACCTGTGTGCGAAGGAAGGCATGCAGCCATCGCAGATGAAGGAGTGGAAATAGGAGCTGGCCATGCTTGCTGGTTGGCTGGACACGGTCTTTGCCCAAATTCCGTTCTCCGCCCCACCCCTGGTCGCGGTGTCGTTCAGCCCATGTGGGCGGTGGCTTGACCGAGAGAGAGCTTCGAAGCCGCTGAGACGGCGCCGAACTCAGTCTCTGGGACTTGCGGTGTCTCCTGTGCTGTATGGTGCCGTGGACGCCGTTTCTCTGTTTGGGATGGCAACAATCACAAGGCAACAATCAGGCGGTGGACACGAGTGCGAGTGCGAATACGGTTGTCGCGCACAGCTGGTGACGGCTAGAATAGAGCTGTGATGTGCTGCTACCTGTGCTGCCTGTGCTGCCGGATTCTAGACCTGGTGCGAATGCGATGAACGAACGCCCGCACGCCCGCCAGCTGATGAGGTGCTCTTCTCTGCTCGTGTGTGCCGAGCGAACAATGATAATAATACGAAACAAATAATAATGCACCCCCGTTGTGGTTCAGGAATGCAGCCGTATGCAAGGTGACACGGTCCAGCAGTCGATTCTTGTGCTTGTAGTGTACAGACTGTGGCTGCCACCCACGCGCACTAGTGAGCTCGCGTCATCCATTATCATTTGGTTTCATCCATCCGTGCGTGCAGTCGCTCGATGCAGTTTTGTCACCGGCCTGGTTGCCTGCCGACCGTTGGTTGAAGGAGCACTGAACGGCCTGAAAAGTCCGTATCCTTCGCCGTCTCCGTCCGAAGCCCATTGACACCTGCCAGCCAGCCATCGACCCGCGAAGCAGGTCTCGCGCTTACATAGAGCTCGTTGTGCGTCTCCTCACTGCTGAGGTCCTTTTTCTGTGCGACAGGCAATCGAGAAGCCACCTGGGAAGGCATTGGCGAGCGACAAAGATCATCGGGTGCACCAGGATCCCCCCCAGGCCACAACCATGCGTCTATTCAACAAGAAGCCCCCAGCATCGGCGACAATACCTTCCGATGCACCGTCAACATCAACCAGCCGTCACTCCCTCAATAAAGACGATGCCTCAGACCACGCGAAATCCGAACCGGAGAAGACAGAAGTCAGCAATGAGACTGTCATCGCCACTTCCGACTCGCGACAGAATTCGACTGTGCCGAAGGAAAACGCCATGGAGAAGAGAATCGCGGCTATTGAAGCAGACGTCGATGCCCAGGCTGAAGAAGAACAGGTCGAATTCCCGTGAGTGTGATGTGTACAGATTGGATCTGGCGTTGAAAACTGTTGCTGACCTGGTATCCGATGCTGTCAGTGGTGGCTTGAAGTTGGCTTGCATCAGCATCGCTCTGTGTCTTTCCGTCTTCTGCATGGCGCTTGATAACACCATCATCGCAACCGCAATCCCAAAGATCACCGATCAGTTCAAGGCGATTGAGGATGTTGGATGGTATGGATCGAGTTATCTTTTGACGACTTGTGCGTTTCAGCTGTTCTTCGGCAAGCTGTACACCTTCTTTTCGATCAAATGGGTGTACATGACGGCATTGGTAGGCCCTCAACGTTTTGTCGACGCTTCCAAGCCAAGACTGACCATCATTAGCTCATCTTCGAGATCGGTTCAGCAGTCTGCGGAGCAGCACCTAACTCGGTCGCTCTCATCATCGGTCGCGCAGTTGCTGGCTTGGGCTCTGCAGGAATCTTCGCCGGCGCCATCCTTATCATCGCAAATACCGTGCCGCTGATCAAGCGACCACTCTACATGGGTTTGGTCGGTGGAATGTACGGTATTGCCAGTGTAGCTGGCCCTCTCATGGGCGGTGCCTTCACTGATCACGTCTCTTGGCGATGGTGGTACGTCCTCAGCAAATCGCGCACGATGACAGTAATCGCGATGGCTGACTCTTTCACAGCTTCTACATCAACCTACCAATTGGAGCCGTGACGTTGCTCTTCATCGGCGTCTTCTACCATCCAACGAAGCGAGCGAGAGCCCTCCAAGGTAGCAGCTTCAAAGAAAAGCTCGATCAATTCGATCTGTACGGCACCTTGATCTTCCTCCCCATGATCGTCTGCCTTCTGCTGGCCCTGCAGTGGGGAGGCAGCAAGTACGAGTGGAGCAACGGTCGCATCATCGGTCTCTTCGTAGCTTTCGGTGTGCTCTTGATCATCTTCATCGGAATCCAGTTCTGGAAGCAGGACAATGGCACTGTTCCGCCGCGTGTCATCAAGCATCGAACGGTCTGGTCGGCGGCTTGGTTCGGTGCATCGCTCGGAGCTGCATTCTTCGTGTTTGTGTACTATCTGCCTATCTGGTTCCAGGCCATCAAGGGCGCGTCGGCCACAAAGTCTGGTATCATGAACATACCCATGATCTTAGGTCTCGTGATCACCTCGCTCGTCGCCGGAGGCATCATCACGGTCGTCGGCTATTATACGCCCTTTGTGATTGCAAGCACGATCATCATGTCGATTGGCGCCGGCTTGCTTTCCACTCTACAGCCGGACTCTGGCCACTCCGAATGGATCGGCTACCAAGCCATGTTCGGCATTGGCATCGGTCTCGGTATGCAACAGACGCTCATCGCCATCCAAGCGATTCTGCCGGCACCAGATATTCCCATCGGCACCGCAATCGTCATGTTCTCGCAAACGCTCGGCGGCGCCCTGTTCATTTCAGTCGCCCAAAACGTATTCCAAAACGGCCTCCTCAAGCACGTCAAGAGTGCCGTCCCCGACCTCGACCCGGCACTCGTCATCAGCACGGGAGCTACCGAACTCATCACCGCTATTCCCCGAGAATACCTTCAGGCCGTTCGACAAGCGTACAATTCCGCGATCCAGGAAACATTTTACGGCAAGTTCCACCCCCCACAGGTGCAGTGCGTTGAGATGTGTGCTAACAGTCATGTAGTGGCGGTCGCGTTGGCTGCGATGACCATATTTGGGTCGGCGTTCTTCGAATGGAAGTCGGTCAAGGGCAAAAAGCTCAGCCCGGCCGCGGTATGAGAGCGCTCTTGGGTTCTTTTTTTTTGGCATGAGCAGATCGAAAAGGGCTTTGTTTTTTTTTTGCATAGCGGACATCCGAGATAGTCCAAACGACAGCAATCAGGAACGCGGATAGAGACGGTGTAATTTTAGCAGGAAGATACCCCACTACATCTGTCAGTGCAGTTTTATTAGGCATTGGAATCTTGCATATCCCTCGTCATCCTCACTTCAGATCGAGGCTGACATGTTGATGCGACAAATATACCAGTCCGATCGTCTCGTGAAACTGGCGTCGTTCCATCAGAGCTTTGCCCTAATGATGTGTTGGCTTCTCGACCCATACTCATTCTGGGTATGTGTATTTACTTCTTGACGTATGCTTCTCCAATGCCTCTCTGCACAGCTGGTCTCTCCGCAATACGATCGATCCATTTCAGCAAGTACGGGAATTGCTCCACCTCCTCTTTCGAAAACCCACTACGTTCCCAATTCTTGACCCATGGCCATGTCTGATGAGGGAAAAGAGAAGGGATTAGTGTATACTCCGGATATGCTTCACGCCATGAAAGCTGAACTCACCTTGATATCCGCCACACTGTATTTCCCCTTGCCCTTTCCTGCCAAATAATCTCTCGGCTCACCCGTATACTTTCCACTGAGATGGATCTCAAGCACACCGAACACGCGGAGAGTTTCGTTACGGAAGCGATTGATGGCGTAGGGAATCTTCTCTGGTGCAGCGCGGGTGAAGTGGTTCACCTGTCCCTGGTATGGGGCACCGCTACCGTGCCAGAAGAATGTCCATTGGAGAGCTTGATTGCGCTCGAGGTCGTCTGAGAAGCCGAATTTGTCCTCCTTGTCTGCAAACTTCAACAAGTAGAAGAGCTCGGCGGAGGTCTCGTGGACGGTGAAAGGTGGTGATTGGGTGTTGTCGACGAGGACGGGGATACGGCCATTGGGATCGAGGCGGAGGAACCAGTCCTTCTTTTGCTCGTTCGTGCTGGGAAGGATGTGAGAACCTCGTCTAGATTGACGACCACAGCGGGCTTACGAAATATCAATGATGGTGGTGGACCACTCGGTCCCGTAGGCATCTTTCAGCTCTTCCAAGAAGATCTGGACTGCTTGGCCATTTGGGGTGTTCTGCGTGATCAAGTGCAAGCCTTTGGCGTTCTTGACATCGGCTGGTGTTTCGTCAGTGTACAGTTGGTGAGACATGGTGGCTACTGAGGGTAGTTCGCTAGAAGTGAGAATCGAATCAGAGATGAATTCACGGATGCTGTGGTGAGGTTCTTATGTATGGGTAGACATGTCCGTTTTGTAAGCAGAGAGCTGCACACCTCATGTGGTTAACGTGATCAGTCGCGCTTTGCACGCCATGCCCCTCCTTCCCCGCCAGGAAAGCGCGCTACAGCAGCGTGCGTCCTCAGGCTCCAGGCAGGCTGTCGGAGGGTTCATGGTCGTTCGATCTTTGTCCGACCTGGCTTTGTCAGCGCGTCGGGTCTTAGTCTCTGTTCGGCGCACGAGAGGTCCCCGGGGGCCCTGCGATCTCTGGAGGGTGTTTCGTTCATCATCGTGTTGTCCGGATCAGCATGAAGACTGCTGTTGCTCACTATGCGTAACATCCTCGGCCGTCCCGCTGCGGTCGACCGGCATGCCGTTGGCCACAAGAACCAAGATAACAGTGTGCACAACCCGGGGACTCATGGTGGAGGGGCCTGCCTTGTCTATACCTATAGGGTCACACAGCCGGCGTCGAGGTGCAAGGGTCGGACATGACTACTGTACGCTGTGAACAGTGTGAGCAATCAACAAGTCGAGTGGTACGCGGCGTGCGGCGCCTTCGGGTTCAGGCTTGTCCTCGCTCTTCGGTGCGTCTGACACGTTGGTGGATGTGCCCTCCGAACTCCCTGAAACACCCTCCACGTGATATAGGGGAGCTTATGTTGCTGTGCTTGTCGAGCCCTCTCGACCACCTCGACCGCCAAAAGCTTGGTCTACTTGGCACCGGCCAAGAAAGTGGACGAACAGGTGTGTGGAAACAGAATCTCCTTGGGCCTCAGTGGATGTAAGTATTTATCGCGCACTTCCATCTCCACCAGACGCCTGGACGATGATCGCAGGCTGCTGGAAGGCCGAGACCTGCGTGGACGGCGCAGCGTTGCGGTGGACGGCGTCGTCATGCATAAACGGTTGGAGCACAGCCCCAATCTTCAATCGCAGCCAGCCAGATCTGGACGAGGTCTCTGGACTCTGGAAGCGGCTTCCCGTGGGCACATCATCTTGGGCGCCGACTAGCCTCGTCGTTTCGTATACCACTTGGCTTGCGCGGCGACGCCAGCAGTAGTCGGTAGTCTGTAGTGCAGAAGCGGCGCAACAGAGGCTGATGACAATGCCATCTAGTGCCCTGAGTCGACATCCAGAACTACCACTCGTCGAACCTCCCGACCGCATCGCGAACACGTCTTGGCATTCCCGCGCGTGCCTCCGCCAGCAGGAGGAAGCTTCCGTATCGCGGGCGCGCATGCTGCGTCTCTATGTCGCTGAGCGACACTGCAACCTTTCCCTCTCCCGGGCGCCCAGCTGGCTGGCGGCATGCCATCCGCCGGACCTGAACGATCACTTTCGAACGCGCCCTCCGTGACGCCTACCACCACCGGCCGCCGCTTCATCTCGCGCCTGACGTCCCCCTTCGCGCACAAGACGCGCAAGCTCACCGACTTCTACATCGAGGTGGATGATCCGCACCGGCAGTACTCACCCGGTGACTTGGTGTCTGGCTGCGTCAACCTCAAGGTCGTGCAACCGACCCGCGTGACGCACGTGGTGGTCTGCCTCCACGGCTTCGTGCAGGTCTACAAGAATCCCGGGTCGCCGCCCTCGGATGGCTATCGCGCAAACGGCGCGCACATCGGCACGGGCAGAGGGTCTAAGACGGGGGAATATTTCGGCAATGGATTCGCGACGCTGTTTGAGGACGAGGTCGTCCTGTGCGGAGACGGCAGACTTGGCGAGGGTGTATACAAGTTCCAGTTCAACCTCGAATTCCCAGACCGGGATCTGCCAAGCAGTATATCTGTACGCCATAGTCCTCTTGCAGGCATGTTCGTACCCGGCGGCAGCTGCTAATTACGTGTGTGCAGTTTGAGCGCGGAACGATTTCATACATGATCACGGCAACCCTAACGAGACCAACGACCATATCTCCCATAATTCAATGCGACCACAAAGTTTACATGGTCGAGCGGATAGACATATCGCAACTAATCCCCCCCAAAGCGCGGACGATTACTCTGGAGCCAATCTCGCGCCGCACGAGGGCAAAGACTCAGGCGCGCAGAGTCGTCGATAACGTGGAGAAAAAGAGTCGCAGAGACGGCTCTGGTACTCACAACACGAGCGACCTGGAACGACGTGACAGTCAGACGTCCTCCTCCCCCAGCCGAGCTAGTCTTGGCGCAGCCGCTGACGATGTCTCTCAAAGTCCCGCGCCGAGCGAGGTCAGCTTTGACAGCCGTTTGAGCAGCATGGGCGGGCCATCCTATCATGATTCCAACACAACATCACCACGTCAGAGTGATGTCGAGCGGATGAACGGCAGCAGGACCTCAATTTCTACCAAGACTATCACAGCTACTGTCGAAACTCTGACCGGAGGATGTTTGAGAGGCGACAGCGTCGGGGTACGGGTCCATGTAAACCACACCAAGCATGTCAAAAGCTTGCATGGAGTCATCATTACGCTCTATCGTCAGGCTCGGGTGGACATGCACCCATCAATCCCGCTCGGTCCTACAGAGAAAGGCAAAGAGGCCAAGTACGAGGACTACTACCCGAAGTCGGTCACTGGTCTGGGCGGCCTCTCTTTGTCTGGAGCTGGGTCGAGCCACATGTTCCGCAAAGATCTCTCACAGACCATAATCCCTCTAATTGTGGACCCCCACTTGCTGACCGCGGAAGTGACGGGTCGTGTGCATGTTCCGGAAGAGTGTTTTCCAACCATATCTACTGTGCCGGGAGCCATGATCAGCTTCAGGTATTACGTTGAAATTGTACTGGACATTCAAGGCAAGCTTTCCTCGCAGGACCGGAACTTCAGCAATCTTGGAGGTCTCGCAAGCACCATCAACCAGGGAGCATCAGGCGAGAATACGGGACCTGGCGGTCTCGGCCAATTTGGCTCTCCTGTCATCGATACTGCAGCTGTGCGCCGCGATAAAGGCGTAGTAGCCTGTACTTTTGAACTCATAGTCGGGACGAAAGACAGTGCTCGCAAAGGCAAGCGGAAAGCCAATTCGGTTCCGGAGGAGACCATTCCTGATCAGCAGCCTACTGTCGACGCGCAAGTCGGCGCCAGACCTCAGCCTGAAAATGGCCAGCATGCAGATGAAGTTTACTATGGGCACGATGGCTCCACTCCACAGCAACACTATGGCCAAGACTCATATGACTACAACAGTTATCACGGCTACGATGGTCTCTCGGGTTACAATGGGTATCACGACCAGTATGGATACTGGCCCTCAGATACTTATGAAGAGGCGCCGCCGGTCCCTATGCCACGCTTGGAGGACGAGACACAGCTTCCAGAGAAAGAAAGGCTGCGAAGAGCAGAGGAGCGACTTCTGCCCAGTCAACCTCCTGCCGCTGAGCAAGCCGAAAGCTCAAGCCAGCCAACTGCACCATACCTGCCTGATGAACATGCTGATGGGGTTGATGGCGCGCCTACGCCGCCCGAAATTTTGATAACGCCAACGGCTTTCACAGCCGGCCCTTCGCAGCAACACGGTTTGTTGTCGCTTGCCCGCACCGAAAACACGCCACTGATCCGCACGCCAGACTACGAGCCACGCCAATCAGAAACGCTACCTCCCTTCCCGGAACAATCAACCTTGACATTAACCCCGATAAGGTCTCACACCACAGCCGGGGCAACGGACGACAAACGTGAGCTTGAAAGACGCCAACTGCAAGCAAGAGCATCTGCGCCTCCTGTCGATGAAGCCGGAAGTTCTGTTGCTCCGGTGTCAAGCAGTAGTCAGCCAACAGCACCAACATTCACAGAAGAAGACCTCTATGGGGATGCACACCTACCGGACGTGCATGGCAGCAATGCACTGCCGAGATATGAAAGATAACTAGACTCTGGCGTTTGGGAGTGAGGGTCTCTGCGGCTTGAATTTCCGGAACTTGAATCTAGCAGGTTACAAATGTCGACCTGGAAGGAATAGATCTTAGACGTGAAGGCTTTCGAACCACGATCGCATGTGATACCACTGACGCCATCTTTGACATTGCCAGGTGGGTGTCCAGATAAGTTTTACAATGACATAATACCAGAGAAGGACGGCTTTCCGATCAAAATTTCCCGTTTAGCATTCATTTAACAATGAAACATGCATCTCCCTCTCAAAAGGATCAGATCAAAGAAAGGCAGGTACAAGGCAAAACATCTGGGCAGCGCAAAGCGACACAATGACATTCTCTCTCGCGCTGTCCATGGTTAGTTTTGCGCAATCGACATAAAAGGGCGTCAGGTTGGCATTGGATCCCCAGGTTCCCTCATATCGTCTTGTTCGTCGAACACTACCTAAGCAGGTCCTTAGGTCTCACTGCGAACCAGACATTCCACATGCTAGGCACCATCACGGCTTCACGACGTAGCAAAACAACACCTTCAACATCCAAACACAGCAGCATGTGGAAGACCAAGAGGTGGTCATACGAAATTAGGCAGACACTCCCATCGTCTCCGTCGCCCTGTGAGGAAACAACGGACAGAATGGAGGCAGCCAAAGGGAAGCAGAGCACTCTCAGGCACCGGCCAGCCGAGCTTGCTGGTGATGCGTCAACTACACCCTTGCCACAACGCAAGCGTAAGGCAACCGAAGCACCATCCAATCAATCCTGCCGCCCCAAACGCTCCAGGAGAACTGACACATCCTCACAGCTTAAGAAACTCTCCTCTGCAGTCCTCCTCGAACAAACCCACAAGCAGCCCCATCTCACCTCCAGCGGCAAACCCGCACAATTGATCACAACAATCACAGTCAAGCGATCTCAAGACTACTCCTCCGTCTCCGAAACCCACGTGAGCTTTTCGCTCCAACCCCGCGGCTCAAGTCACCAACCGGCAGGCTATATCAAAGCCTACACCATCTCCCGCTCGTCCTCATCAGCTTGGATCGACGAATTACTTCGCCCCACGGTCCCCGGCCACAAAGGCGATCAACGTCCCATGGTCCACCACGACGCGTTCGTGCACGGGGACCGGGTGGACGAGTTGACGATGATGCTGCAACACATTTATCACAAACCCACCGGCTTGCCGCGTCCCGCCTTCGCGGCCCACGCGCACGACCTCTCCCAGGACGAGTTGCATTTCATCGGGGAATTCGAAGGCCCCGTTTCCGCGGTCTCGGGCTCGCGCAGAAATGCTTGCAAACTTACCTTGCCCTGCTGCCGAAACTCGCGCACGGCCAGGCATACGTGGGAAGCGTGACGTTGAGCCCGGCGGGGTTTCGGGATGTGTTTGTGGAGAAGGAGAAGAGGTTGGGGCAGAAGAGGACGGGGACGTGGTGGGATGTGGAGAGGAAATTGGTGAGAAGTTATGGCAAGAGCGGGTTCGAGGTCTGGTGTCAGAGTGAGGATGATGGATCTGGCATGGGCGGGATCACGATCATGGGACGAAAGGCATGGAGGGAGGGGGAGAAGGTGAGTGGTGTGAATTTGTTCGCTTCTGGTCTGGGGAGGACGAAGGAGCCTGCTTCGATTGCTAATATGCTTATTGAACCTGCACCACGAATGCCAACGCTGGTGGCGATGGAGCTCATGCCATGAACGGAAGTTATGCCTCAGCTACCTGTCAAACAGCTGGGCATGATGGTGCTTGGACCTGTACCGGCGCCATTGGTGGCGGACGTGCCACTGCGTTCAGTGCAGAGGAGGCCTACACTACCTGCCGCCAAGCCAGATGTGCTGATGCTTGATCCACCTCCGGCTTTGCCACAGGCGCAGATCTTCGCGTCCGAGATCACGGAGGTAAAGCAATTGCCTAACTCTCCGGATCTTTCCATTCCTGCCAGGCCGACATCCAGAGAGCTGGCCATCCTCAGAAGTTGAAAAGGGTCGCGTTCACCAAGTAGATGTGCGGTAACCTAAGCTTCGAACAATCAGGTGTGGCTGTTTCCTCAACTGCGTTTGTAAGGAATCTCGGTGCTGCCGATTTCCTTTCCCTGACTTTGATACACTGTCCTTTGTTTCCTAGATAAACAATGCATTTTCCGTCGATTCGTTTCGTGCACGATGAGGCATTCCAGTCCCACCAAATCAGCACAGTCCGAGCTGTTGCATGCTCTGTCCAATACGCCAAGCGCCTCGCTCGTGTACAATCTGGAATTTCAAACATTCATCAGAAATTGAACAGGTAACTTGATGTGTCCGATACGCATTATCTCTTTCACAACGTCGCGCCTTCAACGCAGCAGAATTTGCCTGCGAAACTCCAGTAACATGTCATGTCGTCGTTGTGATTCGCAATTGACTTTGTAGTTGCATCAATGCAATCGCATCGATCTGCTCATCTGATGCGCTAGGGTTTGCCGCTCGTATCTGGTTTCGAATGAGGACTATTCGTGGCACGAAGGCTGCTGCTAGCGACGGGTGTTGGTTTGGTGAAGCTGGCACACACTCCGGCTTGTATGTGTATTGGCAATGAGGCTGATAGCTCGTGTGCGTGCTGTGGTTTCGGTCCATCTTGTGTACGAGTAAATAGTCGAAGACCGGTGAGTCTACATGCGATGAAAGTGTCATATGGTGTTTGGCTTGTCGATTCTGACAATAGTAATGTTCTGTGTGGTCTGGGCCGGTTCAATATCGCCAGTCTAGTGTGAGCAGAGACTCTTCTGGATGGGGGAAACGAAGGAATAATGGCTATGATGTTAGTGCTGGACAGTAAGGATCGAAGAACATAAGTGCAAGGTAAATCTACCCTAGAGCACCTCCGCCTTCAAAGTTCAGCCGTAGTAGGCATTGGAGACGTAAGGCGAATATGCGTCAGTTGTGCCAAAAGACAGCCTTGCAAGTGTCTCGGTAGGCAATGATTCTTTCGGTTCTGATCATGGGAAGTGCCGGATGTCAAGCCCTCCAGACCTGGGCCCTTTCTCCATCATTCGGCCCGCGCAACCGAACTTGGAGTGTCATGGTCCAGGCCGCAAGCAAAAAAGAGGAGATGACACAGTTAGTCAAGTTCCACGTATAATGCAATTCTTGGAACGCGTCCGTATCCGCTCGACGGTCCCCGCGACTGCAGCTGTTCGTTTCAACAATAGCATGTGGCTGATACGGCGACTAGGGCATTTGGACGTGCAGAATCATGCAAGAATAGCAAGAGTGGCATGCCAGCCTAGGAGTAGCCATTATTAACGATGGCGAATGAGCGTCTTATTCCAAGCTCGCCAACATGCTGGCGCGGGTGGTCTCCTGAGGTGGTGGACACGGCCCAGCAAACAATCTGCAGGCGAGGGCATCACACCTGCTGCCGAGAGTCGTCGCAGTAGCTTCATACCGCTGGCCAGATGGCATGTGCTGCAGTGACCAGGAATTGCTGGCGATTGCCGTGTTGAGGCGACTCGAAGGCGTGGTCCAGACCACAGGCAATCGCAGATTTCACGGATGCTGTGGCGTGATGAGAGGTCCCAAGTTTCTGTTGCACGGAAGATCTATTTGCCAGAGGCCAGTCAGCAATCGGTTTCCCATGAGCCATCAAGGAGGATGATCTTAGATTGATGCTGTCTGGTGTTGAGTGCCCTTGTGGTTGTGTGGAGCTGGAGCCATTCCACGGGCCGGTCCAGACCATAAGTTCTATTCGGGCCGCACTCCAGCTGCATGTATGTGGTTTCAACTCTGCTCGTGTACGCATGCTGGCAATGGGGATACTTTCCTTTCCTTCAGAACCACGAGCCATTGATCATGAGAGCCGACTCTACGCGAACGTCTTCTGAAGAAACGTGAAGACCACATCCAGATCAATGACACGACTAAGGCTCAGCCTGGGTTAAAGGCCTAGCTACATACACTCATCAAGCAGAGCGACAGGCTTAGGCTTGCTATTGGATGCTGATGATGCGCCGCGAAGGAGCCCCTTTTTCACACAAGAGTCCTTTGCGATCCATTGTTACATCACCACCTCAGTGTCCAGGTTGCTCTCTCCTCTGCGCTCGAGATACCCTCCCACACATGCCCTTCGTTCAAATCTGCCACAAGTTCTGGGCCGATCACGGTCAAGCCATAGGTGTAGCTAGCGTTAGGCCAGCCAAACCTTTAGTAACTCCGATTCAGCACGTTAGGCTATTGCGGTCCTCGCCGGCCTTGTCGGTCAGCGTGATGTTATCTGTCCAGGGCATTTGGAAGCCGCGCAGCAGGTCGTGCACAGCTTGACATAGAACGTGTGCAGTGGGCGACTCCATTCCTGCGTGATGAGCGGGCTCATATCGATACTGTACCAAGACGTCACGCAGGCTCGAGAAGCAGCACGTTACGGAGGGCCATAATTGTGCCAGATGGACTTGGCATGGGTCATTGCAGGTCTGCCAGCTCGCTCGACGGAGCAGAACGATGGCAATATCGCATCGGAGCTTCACACCCGAGCTGTGCTTGTTTCCACAGCGGTACCTGCCATCTTCATCTCGGTATCGATGTTCACCTCCTACTTCAGTACGAATCGGTGCGTGTAAGCATTCGCTATCTTTTCCTTTGGCCGGCCAGCATGACACAGGCGTGGCTGCAGCGGCATAACGAGAAGTGGGCGAGCGACTCTAAAAAAGTATCTGATCGGTGTTCATGCTAGTGAGGTTGCATCTGCACGATCGTCAGGGGGAAAGCAGGGCATCTCACGGCCGTAAGGTGCTATCAGGTTGATCAGGCGCAAGAGGATATTTTCCAGATCGGATAGCGCAAATCATGGTCCCGCCAACGCTGGCGCAGATCACCGGAGCTGGTTCCGCCTCCTGCCAGGGTTGAGAAATAGCATGACACGCATCTACCAGAACGTGACCAGTCAGTCGGGCGAGGCAGGTTACACGGTTTGCACGAGATGTAGTAGCACAGCGGTTCATGGTGCAGGCGCGAAGATTCATCCAGACACGGGAAACACGGCGATTGCTGGGTTAGATGCGAGGTTGATTATACATGTGCGCGGGCCCGAGGCAGTCTCGTGAAGCGTTCACAGGCTCCGCTAGCTGGGCGACATCGCAAATCGTGTCCCGACGTTCCTCCATCATCAGCACGTGGAGAGGGGAGGATGATAAGTGGTACGTGTATAGTACATGTAGTTGTGGTAGAGCTCCTGCATGGACCGGGGGCCTCCGAAGGCACAGCTCGGTCGTCCATCTTGGTGCGAGCATCCACGCAAGTTTCCCAGACCCTCAGGCTCTATCTACTGTGCTCCAGATAGACAGCACACCGGGGGGGGGGGGAGAGAGAGACATTTTTGGTGTCGCGATGGGGGTCGGCCGGAAGCGCGGCTGTTGGTGATAAAGTCAGTGTGGTCTTGTGCAGACGTCTGGGAGTCTAGACCCAGATGTCGTGGTTAGCGAGGCTCCAGGTTTCGCACCACAGACGCGATCATCAGTCAGCATCCCTTTTATCAACCCTGATCACGGCCGATGCAGGAAATAAGGCCCACTTTAGCGCGCCAAAAAAAGCGCCACGGGCTGGACTGATGGTGAGCGGCGTGGATGTTCTGCAGCACAGCGCCGAGTACTGTACGGTAGCCGCCCGAGGATTGGAGATGACGTTGGCGTGGAATGCAGACAGTGTGTACAGTACAGTGTGGACTGTATTGTACTGTATGTTGTACCGCTTCATCAACGGCCATCGACACCGCAACTGCTCGCCACGAATGTCGACGGCGTCGTGAAAAGAACCTGAACGGAGCGTCGGCACTCCAGGCACGCCCTCCGCCCACTTGCACCGGCCATGCACAGCGTCCCCGTCCCCGTCCCCGTCCTCCTCCCCCCCTCCCAGCAGCGATCGTCATCGGCGGGCCCTATCGTCTGGCACGCTTGGACGGTCTAGATTTATGCAGACCACGGCCCGCTCGATTTCGCTCGTCAGCCAAACCGGTCAAGGTTGCATCGCTCGACGCCTCACCGTGAGCGTTGGCCGCCGCTTGGCGTTCTGTTTCGCGCCGCCTCACAGACAGACGTGACATCGTTCGGAGTTTGGGGAGACGTGTTACATACAGTACAGAAGAGTACAGTACCGCAGCCAGATATGGTCCCTCCCCAGACACAGCCGCGCCCACACAGGTGACGGCCTGCTCACCCCAAAACCAACCGTCCAGACCGCTAATCGGATCTCTCGCTGCGGTGGGGTCAGTAGACTACAGTACAGTGCTACTAGACTTACGTTACCGCCACGCGCAGTTTGGAATCCCGAGCCCGCCGATCTTTGCTGTGATCATGCCGGGGATGCAGATACCTCTGACCGTACTACTGGATCCCCTGGGAAAGTCCTCGACTTCTGATTGACCTCACGCTTCCACCTGGACAGATCTTCTCCACGCACGAGCTTGCCAAGCATCGACACCGGCTCCCGTCGCGGGCGCATATTCGACATTGCACTTGCATGGTCACACGGATTGCGTCGTGGATGGGTGCGACAGAGCTCGCCCGTGACTCGATCTTGAGTGCCAGGAATGAGTGGCGGAGGCGAGGCAGAGGAGGCCATGGAGCGCCAGACCATCTGTTTTCCGCACCACGGCACCCAGGGTGTCTTGCAAGCTGGAGATGCCGGTTTCAAGGACGAGATCGCCCGGCTGTACTCCCCTGCAGAGAGTAATGCCCTCGAGAACCTGGTCAATCTGAAGGCCGAAATGCGATCCGCCTCCACCGAAGACTTCTGGGCCGTTGTGACCGAAGGCATGTCCAAATTGCTGGGCGCAGACATCTGCTTTGTGATGAAGCGGGTGCTGGTCGACGACCAGGAATCGGCCGTGGAGATGCCACCAATCGGCGAGCCAGGCTCGTGCATTATGGCAGCTGCTCTCCATTACCACGCCAATGACGGCTCGAAAAACACGGTCAAGTCGACCAAATTCCACGCGTACGGCTGTCCTTGTGCATACATGCGTCACGACAAGGTCTTCGTGATCCCGGAGCGACTGAAAGCATTCATTACCAACAATCCCAACCAATTGCCAACCCCGTGCGAGGCGTACATTGCATTACCGCTGTTCGACCAAGGCAAATGCTTCGGCCATTTCGGTGCTCTATTCTCGGACGAGCGGGCTTCTCAACGTCAGCTCTCGTGGGGATTCATGGAAACACTCATGCACGCCCTTGAGGACATGATATGCCAAAGGTTTCTGGAAGGCGCGAACTTCATTCGACCCCAGCCAGACCTGCCAGAGCGACCTCGTGTGATCCCACATGATGCTGTCACAGTGGCGCAGTCGCTGCGACCATATGCTGGAAGCTTATCACACGAACTGAGAACTCCGATGCAGGGCATAGTGGGCATGCTCGATGTGATGTACGCCACAGTGCAAGAGGCTGTTGAAGTGCAGGGTGACCCGAGGCTCCGAAAAGTCTTCGAGCAGCTGAAGGACCAGATTGAAACTGTACAGGACAGCTCTCGCAGAGCCGTAGAAGCAGCAGACAATGTCGTCCACGCCTACGACATGGACATGAGTGTTCCAGACGCTCCAGTACATCTTTTGGAGGAATCAGGCGACCCATTCTCGCCCTTCCCAGCGACGACTGAACGAAGACCGGACATCCTAGTCGCTGGCAGTAATCTGCCGTTGTCACGACCCAAAAAGCGCCGACGAGAGGGCGACGAGTCACGGAACAGCAGCAATGCTAGTGCTGCCGCTGGCATTGATGCGTCAAAGAGGCCTCGGTTGTCGCGCTCTTCATCTGCTCAGTGCACTCGTTGTTCGGATGTCAAGGAAGGTGTGCTAGAAGCACAGAAAGTACAAGACCGTTCCCAGCCAATGGCCACCATCGCAGACGCACCCACAGCTGAAGATGCCGCTTTGGCAGCCGGTTCCCATGGCCAACCTCACCGGATCATTGCTCCTGGCTTACGGCATACAAGCTTGCGAGAGCTGCTACAGCATGTCATCAATGAGGGATTGAAAGTCGGGGGCAGGCCGGACTCTGCCATGGCCCAGGAAACGGATCAGGGCGAGGTCATTGAAGTACGGACAAGAGGATCAGATGGGACGATTGGCCAGAAGGTGATCGAATGGAAGATCGATTCTGGCGTACCCAGTACCATGTTTGTCGATGAGAAGGATCTCAGCAAGCTAATATCTTGCGTCTTTCTGAATGCCCTCAAATTCACCGACAGGATTGATGGTCGAATCACAGTGGACGTGCGAATGAGCAACCGTGGCCGCTTCATTTCCATCAAAGTCACGGACAACGGACCTGGGATCCCTGCGGCTTTTTTACCGCGACTGTTCAAGCCTTTCTCTCAGCAGAATGCGTCCATCACACGGTCGAGCGAAGGTCTGGGCTTGGGATTAATGGTGGCCAAGGGCATTGCAAGGAAATTGGGCGGAGATCTGAATTGCACCAAGGCGGAAACCGACGGCGAGACTCGTGGCACCGAATTTGAGATCAAGGTTCCTCTGCATGCGGGAGAGACGATCAGTCGACCTGTGTCGCCTTTTGGCTCACCTTTGCCGCGCCGAGCGACAACGGCACAGTCAGATCCCTCACACACGAAGCCTCTCGCTGTAGCACCCGGCAGTCCACGCAAGCTGTCGCGGGCTTTACACGAAGTTCTTGGCAATGTGCCATTACGAACGTTTGATCTGCACTCCCAAGGAGCACTTTCCACACCGCCGTCGCCCAAGACTCAAGTTGTCGATGTCACGCTCCCAACCGCGTCCATGGACAGCCCGCCAACCACATCGTCCACGCCATCCCCGCCAGCACAGGCTGAGCGTCCGCGACCACGGTGCAGGAAGTCTGTAGGAAATCCGGAAATCGATCGCAATCTGGCAAAGAAGTACCCGCTCACCTTCCTGGTCGCAGAAGACAACAAGATCAACAGGAAGCTCCTCGTCAGCATGTTGGGCAAATTTGGTTATAGGAATATCGTGGAAGCTCACGATGGCGCTGAAGCTGTTCGCCAAATGTCAGCCCCTCGAGCTCCACAGGATCAAATCGACGTCGTATTGATGGATCTGTGGATGCCGTTGATGGACGGGTACGAAGCCACAGAACGAATCCTTAGCCTTGATACGATTCCACAAGGACGCAGGCCGACCGTTCTCGCCGTCACGGCCGATGTGACAGATGGAGCATTAGAACGCGCAGCTCAAGTGGGGATGAAGGGTTTCATGACGAAACCATACAAGTTGCACGACTTGCAGCGGCTGATCATAGAATACTGTGCCATCAGTAAGGCGGCACAGATCCCAATGCCCGCAATCCATGTGTCGGCTGGAGATGAGTGAATGCGGGAGAACAATCACTTGATCTGAAACCGGCATGTCTCGGGCAGCAGTCAGAGGCAAGGAGAAGCTCGGGCATGCCGATGCTAGAGCTCGACGGAATGGTAGAATTCGAGGACATGATTTTGTGGCTCGGGATGGACTACAATGCCGGTAACGCCCATGACTTGTACAGAGGGAATTGTTTTGAAAATGATTAGATACCCCAATGAAGCTATATGATAGATAGCTCGAGGTCAGGAAGGGAGACCACAGGACAAGAAGCATGTGAACATAATGTAGAAGATGCCGTATCTCGCATTCATAGTGAACTAAGTATCTGCAATCCGTACCGGGGTTGTCCTTGGTTCTGCGGCGTCGAACCGGCTTCAAGGCCGGTGCAACCTATGTCAACAGGAGCTGGCTCCGTAGTCAAAGAGAGAGAGCAGAAAGCACAGACCTCCATCGCCCTTGCATCTGAGGTCGCGACTTGGGTGCAATGCCGAGTGCATCCATTCAGCCATTTTCGACCGCAAAATCAACCGACCGTCAACATGACATCCTCAAGCGAACTCATCACCGACCCTCTCCTCCTGTCGGTGCTCTCCGCCGCCGCCGAGTCTCGCCGCCAATGTCTCTCCATGCTCGACTTCATCCAGCAAAACGGCGTCTCCTCGCCCTACGAATCCGCCGACCTCCAAACCTCCCAGAAACAACTGGCGTCCCGTCTCGCGATCCTCCGAGGTCTCAACCGTAAAGCCGTCATGAGCGTTCGTGCAACGAAACAGGAGACCACGGAAGCCAGACAGGAGATCGACAGTCTGCATCTGGAATTACAGAATTTATATTACGAGCAACGACATTTGCGAGGCGAGATAGCTGGATGTGAGGAATACGAGTAGGCCGTCTCCTCGCCCTTTGCACCATTTCTACACTGACTCTTGCGCGTTCACAGTCACAAATATCTCTCCCTCCCCATGCTTCCCAGCGAAGATTTCCTCGCCATCCACCCTCAATACACCGATGCCTCTGATCACGACCTCACGATCGCGAGGATCAACGATGAACACGAGGCGCGCAAGCAGTTGGAGGAACAGAGATTGGCGCTCGTGAAGAGGAAGATGGAGTTGGAGAAGATTGCGCTGGGCAAGAAGGAAGAGTTGGCGAGGTTGGATTTGGAGATCGAGAGATGGATTGCCGGGCAGACCAAAGTGCAGGATATCTTCAGGAAGAGGGAGGAGAGACTTGCGAAGGAGGAGGAGAAGAGGAAGCAAGTGGAGGAGGTCGATGGAGAAACGCGAGATAGATATGGGCCCCTGCTGTGATGACCGGGCTGTCGAGATGTGCCTGGGAGGAACTACTGTGTGGCTGGCGCGCTGTGGCTACTACGATACTTGGGCGAGAGTCTCACTGCCACACATTCATGAGCTCCTGTGGAAGTCTCATGAGACGTATCGAGACGCGCTTTGATACAGAACCCGCATGCACGCTCTGGGATATTTGACGATTGCCCTGTCCGTTCAGGCCGAAAGTGCGTAGACCGGACAGATGCGAGACATCTGGTTCTCAGTATCGATCGAAGCCGCTACAGCAATCTGAAGCCTCGACTTTCAGATACATGAGAAGTTTTGGGTTGAACAAACCGCGCGCACTCGATCTACGGACTTTGTCCATGTGAGTGAGCACAACACTCAACGGGCTCTCGGCGGTGTCTAGAGCATGTTCATGTGGTAGCGGCGCAAAGCTGCGCACTCGGTCGCCACTGCGCCCGTCCCCTGGCATGTCGGACTTGTTGCACGTCGCCAAAAGGACTGCGCTGTGCTAGCTGCTGCACCATTCAAGGACTCCTTGGCATTTGACAATATCACTTTGCTGTTGAGCAACATCTAATCACCTTCACGTCAGCCGGCAGTCTGCATATCCATCTATATTGTGAGCAAAAGCTCGATCTCGGATTTTCCCGATTCGTACAGCATCTGGAGATGACGATGTGCTGGCCATACCCTCCTGCATCACCAAGTATGCCGCTATCCACAGCATTCGGCACACTTCAGATTCTCTGCCGATGATCCAAGTGCTTGAGTACCCGGCTCGTGTTCTCAAGATGGCCGAGCCGGTCTTCAAATGCATGAGTGACCGAGACTGCCAGCGACATTGTCCCCGCCAAACCCATCGATACACATGCACTGCCGTTATACGTACAGCTACTTCTTACTCATGACGACGGTTGCGATTCTCACCTGCGCTAGGTAAATGAGACGTCACTATTCCTCATTGCTCAACTTTTTTTCCTTGCCATTACTCACGCTACTAAGTGCTCTTCTGACCACGTCCACTACTATCGCACCAGCTACCATTCACGGGATCAATCAACCACCCACGGCTCAAGCAAGCCATCGGTACAACCCACTGACGCTGCCGTAAGATGGCTGCCAAGCGCTCGTACCAGGCCTCCAATGCCGACGCTGACCTGGAACCCGTCGAGATCACACTGCATCTGCACAAAGTAGACCTCGTCCTCATCCGCCGCACCATCGTGGATGAACACTATGCGCCTGCCACGGCCTTCAGCCGACTCCACGAGGCTCTACGCGTCTCAAATCCCAATTACGCTGATGCCCCTTTTGACGGCTATCTGAACACGCTTCGGAACGAGCTTCAAGAGTTCGAGCAGAACAACTTCAACCCAGTCATTCCCGTCACTATCCAGCTGAGTCGCTTCGACTGGGATGCTTTGAAGCGGCGAAGGACCACGGCTTTGACGGGTCGCAGCGGAATTTGGACCGGGCGACTCAGTATGCCGGAGCTCATGAGGAACTGCTCAGGGCCACCGAGAGGTCAAAGAAGAGGCTCGAGCACCACGACATCCTTGACGCCTCGCCCTCGTCTTCCGCTACCTTTGGCGGAGATGAGCCCTCCGAGGACGATTCGACTGCCGGACCGGCTGTCACAAAGTCGCCAGAGGTCATGTGTCCTCCAGCTTATGTGCACCCAACAGATGGCCCCCAGTTCATGGGCTGCTTCTCAACCACCAGCTCCCATCCGAGCAGTAATGCCCCTTCCCCTAACATTGCCCAGCCCCGAACCCGATCCTGTCTACCAAGCCCACATCGAGTACCTCTACCACATCGACGACCCTAGCCTCCCAGAAATCGATCGGCACAATTGCGAAATCATCACCCTCGACGTCTCTCCTTGGCACAAAATCTCCTCCGTTCTCGAGCGAGCCGAAAATCTCATCCAATTCAAGCGCCTCGAAACTCCCTCCGCTTTATCCCTGGGCGGCGAATGTGCACACCGAGCAGACGTGATTGACCTCGAACCCGAGACTCTGGGCGAGCTTCAGATTGGCGAGGATGACGTGCTTCGATTCGGACCGTTCGATGGGGCCTTCTTCGTGGTTTACGAGCATGAGGATGCCACTGGTGTCATGCAGGACGTGGAAGTGGAAGCGCGCTTCGACGAGGATGTCGAGGATGGGTTGGAGATGGAAGTCCAAGAGTTGGGATGACACAGAAATTGGAATTGAGCAAGAGTATCCAAGTGTGGGCGGCGCATTTGAGGAAGCTTGGTATTGACCACCGACCTGGCATTCTGGGCCATTAACGGGACCGGAAGGAGAAGATGAGGACGGTGTCCATGGTCAAGATCTGTATCTGACCGGCTTTGCGGCGGCGCGTAGCATGTCGGCGGGGTGTACGGTTCAGAGCTGACCGATGCGGGATCTGAATTGCCGTGTGCTACAGACGACTTGTTCGAAATGCCGCTCGGTCCATTCATGGAAATGGGACGCGGCGACTTGCACGATTGAGAGCATCGTATGTCGGGGGGGGGAGGGAGAAAGAGAGCGCGTGGCGAGGGCATAATTGACTTACGATACGACGCGAGACCTGATAGCATTGAACTTTTCCCCTGTTCAACCTGAGCCAAGTCGCTTTTGACCTTTCGTCTCTGTGTCCGTTCATCTTCTCCTGCCGACGAACTGACTATCCCGAAAATTCCAATTATCTGGTCTTGTGTCTGCTATCTCATATCCTTTGTTCGTTCGGCACCTAACAGCATCGTGGAGTCTATGCTCCCTCTATAGTACGCGACATTTGTCAGAGCCTCTCACATAGTTGCCATCAAAACCGCGTGGCGTATTAAATGAGCATGCGACAGACCAATTGACAATACTATCTTTACTTTCTCTGCGTCTACCTCGTGCTACATCTTAGTCGCAGATCGGAGACGTTGGGGCGAAAGCTCTTTGAATCGTTAGAAAATGTGATTAGATCACCCGTTCCAAAACACAGCGATCTGTCATGCTATAGCAGCTTAAAACCAAGATCCCGAAGCCTAGCAACCCACAGCAAACTTCGCAGCTATCTCACTGTTCCTTGCAACCAGCCTCTTCCGGATTATTGACTTGCTCCTCAATTACAGCTGTGCGACACGAGAAGATGCCAACTCTTTCCACCTTCGGCGCAACAGAATAAAGCACCTGTAAACGAGCAAACAGAGGACGCAGCAACGCGTAGAATTCCCCGTCTCTGGAGAACGCTTCGCGATGTTTCTCGTCCTTCAGCCGTACAAGCAACCCGCCAGGATAACTCATAACCTGGTAATGTTCCTGGCGGACCCCGATACGGAGCAAGACCAGCAGGTAAACTATCAAGAAGTGCTCATTGTACTTCTTGATAAGGTTTTGGATTCCCACTACCCTCTCCATCCATTCCCCCTTCCCTATCTCACCCAAGCTGTGAATCGTGCTGCGCCTCCGCCAATATATGACAATGACCATGATCTCGAGTAGTAGAGACATCGCATTTCCGAGAAGGAGCGGAAGCAAATATCATGACCATACTAGAGCCATTTCCATGGTGGTCAAAGGTTTGACATCGATTCGGAGTGGTTCTCGAGATATGGTATTGGGTGAGGTGCTGAATGTGTTTTATCCTTGGCCGAAGTCAGAGTGGCGGTCTAAAAAGGTTCGAGCGTGGTCGTACGGAAGGTCTTGGCGTTCGATGTGCCCGCTTTCCTTGTCGCTGAGCGAGTAAAAAAGGATTCGCAGGGGAGGCTAGCAGTATTATGCGAAATGTAAATTCAGATACACTACGCGATCACCTTCTGCGTCGCCCGCGCAGACAACGAAGGGATTGCTTGTCCATACCACCTCCCATGCTTCATTCGTATCGGCATCAGCGATGTCGTAAAGGTAACGTGACGGTGCCTCAGGTCGTGCGCGGATCCAGAGCGATAATGACTGAACACAAGTGTTTTCCCCAGCGGTGGAGGGATGGTTGAACTTATGGTCAGGTGAGGATAGACCGAGGCAGATTTTGCGTCACTAGGAACACAAACCGTGCATGCGGTTTGGATGGTCGAGATGGAGGGGGTTTCTTGCGCCAGATGGAGAATTAATGGAACCAGAAGGTGATGATGCTCTGGATGCAATAGTCTGAGCCATGGAACGTTTCCAGTCTGAGGTTGGAGCACTGTTGCTGGCAGTTGAAGTCGCAAAGTGTGCCCGGGTTTTGCATTCTCGATGAGCGTTTGAACCATTCATTAAAAAAGGTGGCGAGTGGTGTATCTGTATGTCCTTAGCATTTTCCATATGTCTTCGTCCTACCACTGTCACTCTACCAAAGGCGGCGCTCTTGAGTTGTACTGTTTCCATTCATATCGTAGCACACGTAAATTATGTCATAGAGGTCTGGTCCGCTCTCCTTTCCAAAATCCCATCAGCTCTCCGGTCTCACCGACCCAATCCCTGACTCCATTGACAGCAGCTTTCGCCATGCCAGTCTGAGTGTTGCTTCTCTTATGCCTTGTTCTGACCTGACCCATATCGCCATTCATGCCAGTCATGCTTGCAGTGGGTGCTTGGTCTCTCCCGGGACTGATGAAGCTGCTCCCTTGTCCTGTCGCATATTCGCTGCCCATGCTCGGAAGCACATTCTCACCAGCGCTCAAGCTGACGAACAATGCGAAGGGGACCAGCCACACGTTCAAGCCGAAGAAGCTTGCGATTTCGGTGAAGGTCGGAACATCTCTCGTCTCATAGTACGAGTATCGTCCTGGTGTGCCGAATGCAGTCGTGGGTGGGTTGGAGAAGTGTCGGAACCAGAACCAGTGGTTCGCTAGCACAAGGAGACAGGATGCGATGAAGACTGGCTCGGTGAGCTTGACGACAGGGAAGCGGCGCAAGTTCAAGCTGTAGACGCCATGGCTGGCTATGCTGAAGAGCGATAACCAGATTGGGAATCGATCAACGAGGGCGAGGAGAGTCTGAATACCAACGACTGCCCATATCAGCCGGTATAGCAGTTTCTTCGAGAGCACAGTGTGCTCCTCCACCAGTTCGGAGAGATAGTAGAGTCCACTGGCAATCGCAAGGGTGAGGAAGAGAAACCCAAGGCAGAGGCCAAGGTAGCCCTATGATATCTCTCAGCGTGTGAATGCATGGGATGCCACCATACTCACCAGCAGTGGTAATATCCACATGGTCGAGGTTAAAACCGCCGTGCTATCGACGCGTGCGAGCGTCAGATCTCGAACTCGAACCGCGAAACGTTGCCTCGCAAGTCGCGCCTTCCTTGCCCCACGAGATCTGCGAGCGGCCTCGGCCCGCTGAACCTTGATTTCCCTGCTTATCGATACCAGGACTCAGTTTGCGATTTTCGACCAGCTCAGGACAAGACCACACCGGCGTTTATATGTTGACGTGTCTGGTTTACAACTCCTGCGGCCACTCCACACACTCTCGCTCTGTTCAGTCGCTACCATGTCGAGACCAGAAGACCTCTTGCCGCCCGAGATCTTCTACAATGATGTCGAGTCACGAAAATATACCACCAACAGCCGAATAAAGAACATCCAAGCAGACATGACACATCGCGCTCTCGAGCTCCTCGACCTGCGAGAACCATCGTTCATATTGGATGTGGGATGCGGTTCAGGATTGTCGGGCGACATTCTGTCAGACGTGCCGGAAGACGAGGGAGGACCACATGTGTGGGTAGGCATGGATATCAGCTCCGACATGCTCGCACAAGCACTAGAACGAGATGTTGAGGGAGACATGCTCTTAGCAGACATTGGGCAGGGAGTTCCGTTCAGAGCAGGAAGCTTTGACGCCGCCATCAGTATATCAGCCATACAGTGGCTTTGCAATGCCGAGACATCAGACGTGACTCCAGAAGGACGACTGAAGCGTTTTTTCGACGGGCTATATGCTTCACTCAAAAGAGGTGGCAAAGCAGTCTGCCAGTTCTACCCCAAGAATTCACAGCAGCAGAGCATGATCTCAAATGCTGCCATAAAGGCTGGGTTCGGTGCTGGTATCCTGCAAGACGACCCGGAAACCAAGAACGTCAAGTACTATCTTGTGCTTACGGTGGGAGGCCAGGATGTCACCGGAGCAGTCAGAGACATGGAGAACGTGGATGTCATGGACGCAAGGAGGAAGGAACGAAAGAGAGGAAAGGATGTGAAAAAGGGCAGCAAGCAGTGGATAATCCACAAGAAGAAGCAGATGGAGAACAAAGGCAGGGTCGTGAAGGCTACAAGCAAGTACACTGGAAGGAAGAGGAAGATCGCATGGTGAAAACATCCTGCACTGCAATTCGACATAATTCACCCCCGGCATTCGGCTTCGAGTCATGCCTGAGGCTGAAACTACTTCATCTCGAGAATGAAGCAAAATACCCAATTTTGGACGACTACGTGGACGAGGCTGACGAGGAGGCGATAGAAGCTTTCAAGTCAGCCTTCTACTTCATGTTGCTATGCAGATCCGCAATCTCTGGCCTGTTTAGCGATCGCCACTCGGGTAAACCTTTTAACGCCATGAAGGGCCTGTGACTTGGAGCACAAGGAAAGCCGAGAGCCAATCATCCAAGATTCCAGCGCTTCCAGCGGTAATTGGAGTAACAGAGCAAATTCATCGCCACCATGAGCTCCTGGATGCCACCTTTGTCGTCGCAGATGTGATTGAAGGTGATGTGCTGGCCAGACGACAATCTGCCGGCGCTTAAGCCTGACAGCCGGACGGTCGGAGGTGCTCCGCCACCCCGGGAACACATCACCTGGGAAGTGCAGCTCTAGCCGCTGGGTATGAGTTGCTGCAGGAGGAATGTCAAGAAGATCATGAATTCATCGGCGCGATGATGAACTTTGCGCAGGCTAGTACCCTCATCATGTCATCTTCATCGCCGGATCGCATCAATCCCATCAGACCCTACTGCAGCCTTGCTGTGCCTCATGTCCACATACGTAATACCAACGCGCAATGCATACCAACTAGACAAGTGACCCCCTATAGCTCACATCAGGCGCTAGCTGGAACATGTTCGCGAAGGAGTTCTGCGAACTGGTTGTGAAGCACCGCCCTCAAGGAGTCGACTTCCGACCTCAATAATGACAAAGCACAACGCCCAAGCGAGTGGTGTGAAAGGATGATGAGACTTCTTACATTTCAGTGACAATGCCTTTCGGCTCCAAAGCTACCAATACTACCTGCTACTGCCCTACTAGATAAATCCCATCATCACGAGCCGCCGAGACTATCCTGCGCGCTGAACCGAGAGAAGTGCAGCCTTGAGGCCTCGAAAAACAATCTTTCCACCAGCCATTTTGCGTTGTCGTTGTCGTGAATGTCGTGCGTCGCTCGTATCGCTAAAAAATGCTCAACTATCTAAGAAGCAGAGTGGGTGATGGGGTATAGCGCTAAAAGTAATTAATGCTGGTAGAAGAATGTTGCAAGCAGAAATCCAAGGTTGTCCTTCGGCCACACCACTGCCCGTTCGTCTCGTGCCCTCCATGAGAGGCCCGACCCCATTCGCCCTCATACGCTCGCTCCGTTCACCTCAACCTCGAATCCTTTTCCCTTCTGCTCCCTCGCCTTAGCCAACATCAGTTCCCTCATCCAGTCAATCCTCTCATCCTTGCTCTTCACAGCAAAATGATGAGTTTTCGCGCCGCTCGTGATCACTGCCCTTCTTTTCCCCGGTGAGCTGTGATCCTGTTGCTTGGGTTGCGGCACGAGTTGGAATGCGAAAGCCGTCGGGTCGGCCGCAGCAGTATCCTTCTTCTCCTTGATAGCGAGGGCCTTGAATGCAGAGGAGAGTTTGGAGTTTTGGCTGACGCTAGAACACGCTACGGCGTAATCGTCGACGTCGATGGAATCCTGGATTAGAGCTGAGAGCCGAGCGGAGTTGTGTTGAGTGAGTTGTGTCCCCTTGAGACGGAAGTGGGCTTCGGTCCATTCGTGTCGTAGCATCTTGGTCTTGCGTTTACGCATCCAGCCGTGATGGGATACGTCGGGGCCGTAGCCGAAGTCTCGGACGACGGGACTGTGTTTGGCTGGGTCGGAGACTTTGCTGGCGGACGCGGAGTCCCCGGATACGGTTCGGGACGAGGCGATAGATGGGCGCTTTGGAGTGCTGTTGTCTGAGTCCGATGAGGGTGAGAGGACTTCGTTTTCTTGGACCGCAGGGAGTTGCATGGACGGACGACGCCAGGAGGTAGATTCTTTCCTTGAGTGGGAGCGTTGGAGTTGAGGACGGTACTGCATAGAGGGAGGGACGGATTGGGAGGTGTCTCGAGAAATTGGGCCAGGCATGGGTAAGGAAGATGAGAGCGGGACGTCCATTTCTGACGCAGGAGTCCCGAGACGGTATACCGGTTGGGGTGATGCGGTTGCTGAGCGACAGATTTCCATGCTTGCTGAAGGCGGGTGGGCGGTTTGAGGAGACATGTAGCGGGCATGATTGAGCCGTGGTCCGGCGGATGCTGAGCGAGGGATGTCGAGTTTTGGGAGGCTTCTTAACTGCTCGTGGGGCCCAGGGGTGTAGGTTGGTCTTTGCGTGGGTGACGGTGCTTCCGAGGAGTAGGAGAGGTATGGTTGTGGTGTGGCAGCCGGGAAGGGTGAGATGGACTGTGAGGGGAACATTTCGAAAGGCGGTGTCGGTGGTCGATTCTCTTCCACTGGTGACTGGACGTGTTGGAAGGTGAGGAATTGCTTTACGTTGTCTTGGGGGTCACGCATGCCGAGTTGATCGAGGATGTCTTGGTGCAATGCGAACTCTGGCAGCTGACCTGGGCCGAGGAGATCCGAAGAGGCGACCACGGATGGGAAGCCTGCTGATGGTTCCGGCGTCTCATTTGTCTGGCGGAATGGGTCTTCGAGACGGAGGAGACCTTGAGCTTGTGTTTGTAACTGTTGAGGAGACTGGAGTCTGACATTCGGCAGCATGTTCTCGGCCGTCTTGGCATTTCCTGGGTCGCCAGTCAGGAAGATTCGGCCACCTTTGGCCGGGCTAATGGGAAATCTGCCAACGCCGTTCTCATCCTTGAGCTGTTGAAGCTCGCGTTGCTGCTTTCGCCATTTCGCACATCGTTCACCCTTGGCACAGGTATGTGGTTTGGGTAGCAGCTGCTCGATGGCCACGATGGACACAGACTCTTGAGGCGAGATAACGTCGTTGGTCTTGGGTGCCTTGCGACCCCGTCGTTTGGACTTGCCCCTTGCAGGGCTCGCAGGCCTCTCGTCGTCGTCCGCCAGAGGGTCACGCTCAACGCGGCCCCGGCTAGGCGAGCGACGGGAATTTGACGTGCATGGACGACTGATGTCTTGGAATGGCGTCGCCTGCGGACTGGGGTGCATGTCTTCGCCCTTCAGCAGACAGATGACGTTCCATAGCTGGTGTCTTTTGCCGAATGACGGAATGTCGAGCTCCTTGAGGTCCTCAAATTGGAGGTCAAGGAGAACATTGCCATTGATGTCATGGATGTCGAAGCACTCGATGACGGTGGAATCGATGCCAGTGTCGTACATCCAGTCAATGACCTGTTGTGTGGACCATGACCGGATGTGCGCCTCTGAGTCGCGTGGGTTCTCCTGAGGTCGTGCCAGAGCAGCTTCGATGGTGAAATTCTGGTTGGTATTCGCGGTTAGCGGAGTCAGCGTGGCGTCGGTGAATGCCGTGGCTGTCCGCGTTGGTCGCTCCTTGGGGAGCAGCGGCGACATCTGCAGGGCATATTCGAAGTTGAATTCGGCAGAAACTTGCGATGACCGAAACAGGTGAGGGCCCTTTGGGCCTTCCACCGATGGCACGTGGATGGACAACGGCGGCCGACTCTGTGTACTGGTCCTTGGGCTTGGTGTTCGCGCCTCGTCGTAGGATGAGATTGTGGTCTGACTCCTCCTGCGATCATCGAACTGCTCGACCGTTAGTTCGAGGCCCAGATATACCCAGATATACAGTACCGAAGCGGCCTGGTCTCCACTCACCGAGTCGAAGCTGCCCTTGGGAGAAGCTCCTCCATCATCGCTCTCGTCCTCGAAGTCCGTGTCGAGGATCTCGGTGGTTTCCGAGACGAGCGACACTGGCCGCATCTCGGAAGCTCGTCGTTCGAACAATGGTGTGCTCTTCGCTCGAGTGAACATCTCTGCTCCCGCCTCCAGAGGCGTAATCGGGGTGACGGCCTGCATCACCGCGTCTCACACCTGGGGGTCAGTAATGATCGTGTAGCCCCTGCGCTGTTGCCAGTGTATCATCATCTACACCGCAATGGACGGTACGGCACGGAAAAGAAGGTCGCGATGTGGCCACCGTGCGCGGTGGGCGATGTGGAGGTCTTCTATACCTGTACCAGGCGATTCCGTCGCGCGTCACCTTAGGCCCGTCATGTTGTGCAGCGCCTCTGTGCACGCCTGTTGCCGGCGCCAAACACGGTCTCATAGGTGCATACGGCTGCATGTCGACCCTCCAGTCCCGCCAATGGCCGGCGGGAGGTGAAGGGCGGCGATGCATCGGTCCCTGAGCCTGTGACTGCCCGCCAAATGATCCTTCGTCACACCTCCAGTCACTCTCCATCGTCGGGCGGCTGACCATTGGCCCTGAGCTCGCCCAGCTTGGCCCTGCCTGACTCGCTCCTTCCCTTAGCGGAGAAGCTATGCCACCAAAATAGCTGCTTTGGATGCGTATTCTCTACTAATTAGCCATCTATATTTGCACCCTCTCTTTGAGTTGCACCTTCCCTCGGCGCTCAAACTCTAAAAGGGAGAGGCGAGCAGGTTCGGGACGAAGCGGGCCAAGCTGCCAAAGCTTCCCGGCTCACTGCCCTGTACTGTAGGACACTGGAGCGATCAGAGCCCGTGTCCCATCGGTGCCGAGCAAGCATCTCCCACTCATTCGAGCTTCGTGACGGAGCTAAGTGACTGGAGCCGTGATGCTGCCAACTGTTGAGCACACAACAGCGTTGTCGGTGTAATGGTGGTCCCCGCCCAATGCGACGCGACACCCGTTCCTGACGTGCGGCATAAAGTGCTCGCATGTGGATTAAAGTGCTTGCATACCGCAACGCAAGGAACACGCACGAATGGCGTCGCACAGGCTGGAGTCCCGGACACCGCTGCGCGACTGCCACGAGAGAACATCGATGGCGTTGTGCTACCAAATCTCCGTGCGCCATATCACAACGTCAGTAGTCCACTGTGCCAGAGGTCACAAGAACTCGCGCACATACCGTTGCGGGACCACGCTGCGTGCAGACCGGGAGCGTGACCCCCCATATCGTGCCAATGAGTGGCGGACATCCAGCATGCCCCACCAGAGTGAACGACCATGCTAGTACAGGACAGTGGGCAGGCTAGCCGATGTGACCTGCTCTCCGGCCGAAGTCTGTCTTCCAATCTCGACCTCGATGACTTGTGCCGCAGCCGAGAGTGTCTCACAAGCCCACAGCGACGAGAAGACGCGGTGAATCGCTGCCATCCCCTTGGTATCCAATGGACGATGCAAGAACGCCAGACTCGGTTAGATGACTCCACCTCCAAGAGAACTCGACCTCGCGATCCGCGCGAGAGGAGAGGGAGCGAGCACGGGAGAGGTGTCGAGTGTGTTTTCGTGGTAGCCCACGTTCTAGACGATGCAAGGCATTATTCTGGTCTCCCTTCTATGCATCTGAAGAAGCCTTCCACGAGGTGTGATGAAGTCGGGCGTGGAAGCCACACGTTCAGAGCCACGGAAGCGTGAGGTGCCTGCTTGCCTGGCCCCAGCCATTCGCCGGCAAGTCAATCTTGAACTGTGGAGGAGATCCGGTCCGTGCAGTTTTGATTCGCCATGACCCTTGCCCCAAATCACACGCTAAGGGACTCACGCTGCACCTCACTTCCCTCTGTCACATTGCTGGCAGCGAGTGAGCGCTTGCAAGCGCCCTCGACCGGACGGTCACGCTCTCGACCCGCTGGCACTCTGGGCACGAAATCGTCCTCTGCGGCTTTTCTTAGGTCCAGTAGGCCCCAACGGACTCGAGCCAGGAGAGCGACAACGAGGGTTTGCAGCAGCCTGGAACTGAGTGCCATCGATCGTTTTGTGAATTGACCACAAAGCAATCACGAAGAGTTGGTCGAAGTATTCAGCACGCCTACCACATGCAGGTCCCGGCTCCAGGCTCGAGAGGCTCTGTCAGTCAGTGTGCCGGCGTGGGTGCCGTGAGACTGACCTGGCCCGAGCGGTTCGGAGCTACGCTGCAAATGTACGATGCTTATGCATCATGCCGTACTTGCAGGCTGCATGGATGATCCCCGTGTTTGCAACGGTCCGCATCGGGCAGCTATCGCAGACTACTGCACACAAATGTCTGTTTTGTGATCTTCTTGTAACCGATGCGCAACAGCAGGACAATGCGGTCAGACGGCGGACCCACTCGATGCCGATATGCCACGGCCTGCCACGGCCACCGTTGAGCGATGGCTGATTGCCCACAGGTGGTGCCAATCGCGTCGTAGACTAGTAAAGTCGAATGGCGAGCCGTCACCAGACAGATCATGTTCATCAAACCAGCCTACGAGTGTCAGTGCAGGCCGTCGTGGTGGGGCCCAAGGATGGCATGTACATGTATTTAGCAGGACAAGCTCCAGAGTTTAACAGACATAGTCCATATTGCGTCTTTGACCAGTCGGGTGATCGTATGGGCGGCTGCAAGAATAGTGCCAGCGAAAGCGGGCCGTTCGATTCGACAGATCTGCAGCCACCAGGCCACAACGGCCAATAGCGACAGGGTCAAGCTCCCACAGGCCCTAGGCATTTAGCACGAAATGGCAGGAAAACCCCACACGCTCCTAGCCCACCTTAATGCACTTTCTGAGAGCTCCCAGAATAGAATCCGGCTCATTTAGCCCACATTGCGCGCGACTTGGGAGATATAAGGTACCGCGACCACCAGCTCTTCACCAACACAGCAGTCGTTGATCGATTAATTTACAGTCTTTTTAACCTCCTTCCTTCCACCAAAGCCCGCAGGCCAGGCTTTGCGACCCTGTCGTTTAATCGAAAGCATCTCGTTCCCCTGCTCGTGTTCCCGGCCATTGTCGCGCTCGGTACCTGTGTACATATACACTTATGTCTTCTTCCGCGCAAACCCCGATCCAAACTAAACAGATTTCCAAGATGGCAGCTCCCAAAAATGCACCGCCATCAGCAGCAGAGGCGAAAGCCGCGGCGTCGAAGATGCACAGGAGGTCACGGTCAGGTTCGTTGATTATTCTGGGGTGCAGCAGTTCCCGCGGGCTTCGAGGAGTTGACGTGTTTCAGGTTGCTTCACTTGTAGGTTGCGGAGGAAGAAGTGTGAAGAGGGCAAGCCATCTTGCAAAGCCTGCAGACACTTGGGTCTTCGGTGTGACTACAAGCGACCGATGTGGTGGAGCAACGGCGAGCAACGACGAGCGCAGAAAGAGGTCATCAAGAACATCATCAAGAAGACCCAATTCACCAAGAAGCAACAAGCCCAGCAAGCGCAAGCTCAGCAGCCACCGCTGAACACAAGCTCTCCACCACCACCTCTCAGCCACTCTGTACCATCGTCGGCAGAAGCCCCTTTCGCAGAATCGTTTCCGGCATCGAGATGTCCTTCGTCAGAAGGCTCTCCTTATTCAAGCGGCTGCGACTTCACCTACACCTCTCCCGATGGCTACTTTGGCATGCCACCTCCCTCGCAACCTTTTGCACCTCACGCACAGTATCCGATGTTCTCTCCCTACGAGATCGATGTCAAGACCGAACGTCAAGTATTTGTCAACGATGTACCGACGCGAAGAGATTCGACAATATCGACCTTCAGCACCTACCAGCCTCCTCCGGACTCTGACGGAGTGCAGGCCTACCCATCCGATAGATGGATTCAGCAGGAGCACTTTGAGAGCCTATGCGAGGAGTATCCGGAGGAGCCAGTTGATTTCAACTTCTTCGACTTCCAACATGCGCCGATCACTCCCGCCCACGAAGCAATCATCGAAGTCGAGGAGGGCGACAAGTATTTGCTGAACCACTTCCTCGATAAGGTGCCAAAGCTCATCTTTCCAGTACTGGAGGCTAACCAGCATGGTTCATCGCGCGCGGACATCATTCTTCCCGCGCTCGAGACCAATAAGGCTTACCTTCACTGCTGTTTGAGCATTGCTGCGACGCACATGAAGGATACCGAAGGGGTGACCGGAGAACAGATCGACAACGATATAAGCCGACACCGCTACGCAGCAGTTTCGGAGTTCTGCGACCAGCTCGCGAGGGATGAGAACCATGACCAGATGCTTGGCAACACGCTCAGTATGGTATTCTTCCGGTGTTCAGTCGGCCGACCAGACGATGCTCTCCCAGACATTGCATGGCACCAGCACTTCTCAATGGCCACGAACCTGATCCACAGGCTGAATCTTCACAACAGCATTCTCGATCTGGCACCGCAGCACCCTCCCTTCAACATGACCTTGGCCTCATGGATTGACATCCTGGGATCGATCATCATCGGCCGACAGCCAACTTTTGCTGATACCTACCGCGAGATGGCTACCAACGGGCTGTCGATGGGTCTCCAGGAGTTGATGGGCTGCGATGACAGAATCATGTTCTTGCTCTCCGAGATTGCATGCCTCGACTACCAGCAATCGCTCGGCATGGAACAACACCAAGTCTGCCAATACATTCAAAGCCTCGGGTTCGCCATCAGCCAGACCGAGCTTCCACCAGGCTCAGTGCAAAGCTGCTTCTCTCCAACCGGTGCGATTCGTCCAAAGCAGCTGGCGATTAACATGACTGCCATCTTTCGCATCGCTGCTCGCATATACCTCTGCACCCTGCTCCCAGAGAACATACCATCTACCCCACACATGTGCAGCCTTGTATCGCAGTTCTCCGAGCTCATGAACTTCATTCCAGCTGGAAACGATGGCTTCGACCGATCTCTTGCTTGGCCCATGCTCATCGCAGGCGCTTCTTCGGTTGCCGCCTCACCTTTCAGATCCATGTTTGCCGAACGTTGCGAGCAGCTCGGCGATGCCGCCAACTTTGGCTCTTTCGGACGTGTCCGCGAGCTTCTCAAAGACATTTGGCAAATCAACGACGCCGCCCTCGCCCAGGGAGACTACCAGGGCATCCGCTGGCGTGATGCGATGCAGCAGAAGGGTTGGGACCACCTCCTTATTTAATGGTGTCCATCTTCTCCTTGCTGTATCCTGGCCTGCACAGTCTCCCTTCCGCGCACGTTTCCCGATCGCGCGACCACACTCTCTATTCTTCCGTTTATTTTTTTTTTAGCATAGCGACGGCGCCAGTAGCCTAATCATCTGGCATGATGAGTTTATGATGATACCCACCGCGCAACGATGCGGTTCGCCCAGACTAGTGCAGCTCTCGGGTTAGATATTAATGCATATGGAGGCAAAAAGAGCATGCCTTCACCACGAGATAGCCTAGATGAAAAACAAAGCAAAATTGTTCCAACGCTGATATTCCTCTCTTCGTATGCTGTGTATGTTTCTCTGCCGACTTCTCGGCCGGACGTAAGAGCTGCCAGTATCCGCGAAACCAATCCCATCGCGGTAGGTGGAGGGGTGGCAAGCAGCTCCCAAAATAGCTCGCCTCGCCAACAATTCGTAATAAGACCCGATGCTTCCCAGGCGTCGATCATCACCAGCAGCAGCCGATGGTGCAAAGCAGAGCAGCCAAGCACTTCCAACGCCATCCATTGCCTCGAGAAACAGCAGCAGCCCTTGTGTGGCGGTACAGCCCGAGCTTTCGACGAGCTGCCATCTGATACTCATACTGATACGCGTACCTCCTCCAATCTAAGGCGCGTCTCGCGCGCGACAGGGTCAACCTTACGGTGGGGCTTCTTATCTTTGAGAGAACCGCTTCGGGCGAACCGCATTTTGCGTGCGAATAGCCGTTTCTCTGCGACTGGACAGAGATATGACTTCACCATCTGCGAGGCCGATATTCGATCCGGTGGATACAGCCTTCGATCCCAGAGAGTATTCCGCCAGGGACGATGTAGAGTCTCCGTCACTGACGAATGGCAATGCGCTGGCACGATTCGAGTTTGAGCCGGGGAGGAGTAAAGACGGCACGAAAGTGTTGATGGTGGAGTGGGAAGAGGATGGTAGTACGAGCGACGTAAGTGGAGATTGGGAGATCAGTTGGGAAGGGAAGAGGACAGTGCTGCCTGCTAGAGATCAACCTGCGCCGGGCGAGGAGATACCAGTCAACAGACTGTACTTCTTGCTGGGACCTGGCGTGGCGATCCCGACACAGGTGAAGCTGCAGAAGGGACATATCGCATGGCGGACTGCTCCTCTGCCTGCGATTTTCTCGCCGGAGCTGGGTGCGACTGCGAGGGAAGCAGGCAAGAAGGGAGTTCTGCACACCATATGGGCGAAGAAGCGGCTTCAGGTGCTCCAGAAAGAGATTGAAACGGAATCGAAAGACAACGTAGAAGGCATTGGATATGAGATGGTCATGGCCGAGAAAGAATGGATAGAACAGAATTTCGGTGTCCTTGCAAAGCCGAGCAAGATCAGTATCTCGACACAATCAGCGATGAGCTCAGTCATGAGCAATGCACATCTGAACAGTCCGACGAGCCCGAGGAGTCCTGGTGGAGGTCGGCTCATGGACAAGTTAAAGGGCTTAAAGCTTGGGACAAGCGCACAAGATCTGTCTTCGAGGAAACCTGAGGGCAGTGCGCTAGAGCATAATCCATTGAGTCCGGAAGGCACAGATGTTGCAGTTGGGGGATTTGGCAGTTTCGCAGCGTTAAAAGGCGCAGCTCCAACCTCTTCCCTTGCAGCAAAGCCACCACAACCTCCAGGAGATCCGCAGAGGAAAGTGGTTGCGCAGAGACCGCCAGGGTCCCTCATCTCGCAGCAAGGACCGCAGGGCGGCATGGCATCTCTGGACGCATTTGCCAGCAGCGACATCAGTGATACCGGCTTCTCGCAGCCCCCTGCCGATGATGACAAGGAAGACGATTTGTTCGCGCTGCCCATGAGCCCACGAAGTCCGGAGATGGGTACCAAGAGCCCTTTCTCATTCACCGCGCAAGATACGATGAAGTACCTCAAGGAGGAGAGGGCTTTGACTTGAGAGAAGACTACCTATGAGCTGGGGCGAAGCTGAGTCGAGGAGGATCGTTAGGAGGCGTCCAATCAATGCCGGCTGGTCACAGCATTATCATACCCTCGATAGTCCTTATGTCAGATATCCTAGTTCAATGTACAAGAATCATAAATGTTCATTTCAGGGCTCCTTCGCCAACGCAGCAACCATACACCTCTTCACGCGAAAAGTTACACAGCATGAGTGAAGCTAGGTCAGTATGAGCCAACAGTCGACACCATGGCCAACTGGACGTCACTCGGAAAGATCTCGCCAAGCGGTCGCGCACGAGAGCAGAATTGCGAGCAGGGATTGTTGGCCGTGTGGGATTGATGAACCAAAGAGCGGCCTACTACGCCGCGCAATTCAGTGCAACTCTCACTCCCTGAAGCGGCTATTCCTACCCTCAGACGTGGCTTGATGGACCAAAGAACAAGTCAGCTATGCTTGACCCGGTGTTCATCGGCCAGATGCAGCAGCTGGCTTCTCTGCTGAAGCAGCCTGGCGAAGATGTATACAAGAGTATAAGTGTTGGGAGACACGTTGATGCCCCAGTCGAAATGCTCTGGGCAATTTGAGCGTTTCGATGCCAATGTCACTGTTTTGGACAAGCATAATGAAAGCACAGCGTCCACAACAAGACGTTCCTCACTGTTGAGACGCCCTCATTCCTCGTTCAATAGTGTAACTGCTTGGTTGCCGACAACCATTACTCAGCACTCAAGCTCGAACATCGTCGACAACAGCACATCAATGCCACTCCCTAGTCAAATATCCCACGCGATTTAGAACTCCCTCGACCGCCGAGCATGTGCTTCAGCCTTGCAAGCTCAATGCCACCGTGCTCGTCGAACAATGTCGACTAAATACTTCCTCCCCAGTTGCGTTCCATCACGAGCGGGAAGCAACGCTGAACACAAATCACATCAACAAGGCAGAGCTTGCTAGCCTGGTTGGACCACAACTCACATGGTTTCCCTGGCTTGTCTGCCACGTTAGGCCGCCACAATGTCACGCATTGGGTTGAAAAGGTGATAGAGTCAATCTGCAACAGGAAGGTCTGTGCAGCTGCGCATGGTTGTTGGGACGAGGATGGTATGGCGACATCAGGACGCGGAAGTTCACACTGGGTGGAGGGCCGGTGAACCTACAAAGCTAAGACCGGGGGATGGGAAAGAGCTTGGGGTCCTGGTATCAGCGATGGATGAACTGGTTGAGGAGCGCACTCCGACTCTCGTATGACCGCGATTGACAAGTACTTCCTCGCCCAGTGTTGCGTCAAACAAGGCGCCTCGATTCGAAGCAGGATATCATCTGCGAGGGTTGGATCAGTCGATATCTGATAATGTTGGTGCTCAGCTGTCATCACGGCTGATGATTAGATTGGAGCGACCAAACTGGTTGTCATACCACTTCGATCCATTGTCGGCACTTACGACATGCTCAGACATATGCTTGTAATCTTCTCCCACGTTCACGATACATCATGGCAAAGTGAAAGCGTATCGATGAGGCGAAACGGGCAGGCGTCGAATCAAGCGCTGGAGAAGAGCTCAAGGATCAATATCAATCACATAATCCATGCATGACGAGCTTGAGAGGGCATGTATGACGTGAGAAAGAGGCCTACCTGTGCTATGTGCGGTAGCGATAAGGTTGTGGACCTCCGAAACCGCCAAGTCGATGTGACTTCTACATGCTAGGGTGCGGGAACACGGCATGAGGTATGACCAGAAAGGGAAAAAAGTTTTCCGCCCAATCGACCGTGACATCTTGCCCAATTCGCCAGGTAGGAGCTTCAGGATGCGTCGTCAATACTCATCATATCTTCGACGATAGCTCAAAGGTACAACGACCCTTCCGTGTACGAGCGAGGCTGTCTAGAACTCGAAACAGACTTGGCCATATGAGTTAATCCTAATTCTGCAGCAGTCTCTTTATGCATTGAGCTGGGGGAGGGCCGTTGTTTTTTGCTGAACGAAGGGTCTTGGTCAGGAACCTGGATGAGAACGTTTTGCGGTAGTCAATTTGTAGCCAACCCGAGCCTTGTCACTACGCTGTGACTGCGCTACGATGTGTCAATGTGGACCTAGACGATCGAACCATAGCGGAACCATACGGCATGCCATGCAAAACAACTATCCAATTCTAATCCAAGCCATGAAGATTATGTATATCCTGGAGAGCAGCCTGCGCCGAAGAGCCTGTAAGCAAAGATCTGTCCTCCATCTCTCGATTCCTACCCTTCACTCTGTCCCCGGTGTTCGGCTCGTCCATCGAGGCAGTATTGAAAATACAGACGTATCCTTGAGAGTCCGCAACGGTCGTTCTTGGCTGAAAAGTGATCGACCATTGACGCGCGTGGAAGGCCGCCAGGACTTGAGACGACCTGGGATAAATTGATTGTCCGATTCCTCACGGTCTTCATGATTGCCATTTGAGACGACAGTGATCGTGTAATTTTGCTTGTCGATGAGATCCCAAGTGGTTCTGTGGGAATCTTGGTATCGCGCAGGCAGAGCTTCGCCTCGACACAGCATGACGCTGGGAGCGCTTGAGGGTAGCAACGAACCAAGGTCTCGCTGGCTAGAAGTACTGATGCGTTCAGAGCACAGGAATGGCTGTCAGGCATCTTGAGGCAGAAACCGTCGGGCACGGGACGGCAATTCGGGAATCTCTTGTAGTCGGCTTGAGCGCCCACGAGAAATGAGTTGACGATGCGGACTTGATCAGTTCGAGATTTTGTTTGTACATTGTGTAGGTAGAAGCAGAAGCATTCGCAGTAGGCAATGATGTACAAAACCGCAGTTCCGAGACCTAGCGCTCTTTCAGTGCCGGACCGCTTGACCATTAATCTGCGTGCCATTAACTTGCACCGTCTGGGCCTGTTGAGGCTGTGGTGCAGTCAATCGGGCCTTGCCGTTTGGCATGTCTTGCGGCGGTGGCGGTGGCGGCACCGGTCCAAACGTCCTAGGAGGAGGCTCAATCACTTCCATTCCATCGTCCTCAGTGTCATCGTCGTACTCTCCTTCTTCGTCCTCATCGTATTCTTCGTCTTCATACTCGCTCTCCGTCTCACCCTCCAGCCCCTCGTCGAACTCGTCCGCGCCAGCGTGTGCTTGGCCGGCCTGCGCCAGATTCGCACCCCCATACCCATTGTTCTGCATGGCACGACAAAGCTTTTTCAATTTCTCATTCTCTCTGGTCAGTCGATCGATGGTCTGTTGACTTTGTGATCGTTCTTCTGCCATTTGGAAGATGTTCTTGTTGGTGGCCTCCTGCTTGCGGGTCAGGTTCAAATTCTCCTTCTCAAGTCGTTTCGTCTTCTTGGACATTTCCTCCATTTCTTTCCGAAACGTGAGAAACAGGTCGTTGCTGTTGTTGAGCGTATCTTCTACCTGCTTTGGGGTCAGTCAGTCACCAAGCAAAGACACAAGTTAGGAGATTGCGAGCGTAGGGTAGAATCGTCGTCGCCGGATGCGATTTGGTGGTCGACATACCTGCTTGAACTTTTCCACATAGACATTCAGTTGGCCTCTAAGCTCGTTCTCCGTCTGGCTAAAAGTGCTCACCTGTCTTGTCAACTGGTGGCTCTTGCTCAACTCGCTCTCCTGCGCCTTTTTGAGAGCATCGTGTCGAGCGATGTGGTATTGAATTTCCAGTTCCTTCACTCGCAGCGCAGATTGAAATTGTAGTTCCCGCAACTCGTACTGGTGTAAAAACGAAGTGAACTTCTCCCGGAAGAGCTTGTCCTGTTCCATTTCTGCGCTCTGCCGTTCGGGGGCTCGTTTTTCAGATACCACTTCCTCGACATCCACGACGAGGGATTCCAATTTTCGGTGCAGCTCTTCGTTTCGGTTGGACGAATTCTCCTTGAGATCTCGATAGTCGTCCTTCAACTTCTTGTTTTCCCGTGTGAGTTCGCGACTTAGCTTCTCGAGCTTCTCCTTGAGGCCACGCTCCCGTGTCCTCTCCTTGCTCACTTCCTCTTTCTCTTTCTGCAGCTGATCCCCACGCTTCTTCGCCTTGACATGTTCGCGCTCTGTCCGTTTCATCTCGGCCAGCAGTTCGCTGTATTTACGCTGAAGGATATCGGACTTGCTCTGGTGGGGTTCCATGGTATTCAGCAGTTGGGAAAGATCCCTGTTCGCCTTCTTCACTTCCGCTTCGATCTCTGCATTCTGGTGTGCATCCTCAGCATTCGTTGATTCCAGCTGCGAGATCTTTGACAGCAGTGCCCTATGCGCTTCATCCGGATTGGTGGAGTTGTTACCGCTTTTCTTTGGCTTGCCCTTTGCTGCCTTTGCCGTGGCTGGAGCTGGAGCTGGAGCTGGAGCTGGAGCTGAAGCTTGGGTAGGTGGAGGCGGTGGAGCGGCGATAGAGGGGTCGGAGGCGGAAGCATCGCGCAGGTGGTCAGGGTTCGCACTTGTAGGAGACTTCCGGGCATTGTTGCTCGAGGTGGGCACTGGCTGCTGGTTCTGGTTCGCAACTGCCGCCATCACAGAGTGCCAGGTCTAATACTACCCTCTTTTCGCGCTGGATGTCGCGGTCTGGTGGCCTTCCGGGTCCAGTAGAATCTCGCGACAGCGCAAACTAAGCCGCCCGCAGTGTGTACCAAGATTCGCCGCCGGTCCTCGCAGATGTCCGACGGCAGGTTTTGCAATCGCCGTCTTCGACACCATCCGCGCGCGTGTTGCGCTCCGTCTTCCAGTATCGTCGCAATGGTACTCCAAGATATGCTGGGTGTGGTGTGATATGCGGAGATCAGTACGGGCAGGGAGAGGTGTCGCGGTCGAATGCAGCGAGTCGAGAGCGGAGTGGAGTGGGTGCAGGTGTAGATGCAGATGCGGATGCGGATGCGGCCAGCAGGGACCAAGACCGTTCTTGACTCGGCTCCAAAGCAGGAGTTGGCCGCCAAGGAGAATGCTGACACTGATATGGTCGACGATGAGCCCAATTGCCTGCACGAACCAAGCCAATCCCACTACATGTGAAGCATGCGGATGAAATACGGATCACAACATGCACAGCAGAGAGGTGTGCGTACCGCAGAGCATCATCGGAGGTTCAAGCATCCAATGAGCCTGAGGCCTTTTGCCTCCCACAGCCATCTACCACGCTAGCGGACAGAGCTGATACCTACCTTACATATACATGTCCCTTCGTCTGTCATATGTTTCTCTCCCGCGATACACCACCCTCCCTCAGCCCATGTTAGCAGCACTCCGCATCCGCGCGCGGTCGCCTCGCATCGCCAGACTCACACCGCACACTCGCGGACGGGGGTTAGAACTAGACAGGCGGCGGCACTATGCCTCCATCACAGACCTCACCAACTATCCGAAGCCGGGCGAGAAGCTGCATGGCTTCACTGTGCAGCGCGCCGAGCACTTCAGCGAGCTAGAACTGTCAGCGCTACACTTCAAGCACGACAAGACGGGCGCAGACTATCTGCATGTGGCAAGAGACGATCAAAACAATGCCTTCAACATCGGCTTCAGGACCAATCCACCCGACGCCACAGGCGTGCCACATATTCTCGAGCATACCACTCTCTGCGGGTCGGAGAAGTATGTGCGGCGAGTTCAGACGTAGGGTGAGTGTAGGCTGATGGAATCGGTAGGTATCCTGTCCGCGATCCTTTCTTCAAGATGATGCCTCGTTCTCTCCAAAATTTCATGAACGCCTTCACTGCTTTTGACCACACCTTCTATCCGTTCGCCACCACAAATGCTCAGGACTTTAGAAATCTGATGTCAGTGTACATTGATGCCACCCTGCATCCGCTTCTCAAGAGATCAGATTTCGTGCAAGAGGGTTGGCGCATAGGCCCCGAGAATCCAGCGGCACCTGCCAAAGATGACACGGGCAGCGACCTTGTCTTCAAGGGTGTGGTCTATAACGAGATGAAGGGAACATACTCGAGTGCTGCATACCAGTTCTATATGTCATACCTGCAGCATATCAATCCTGACATCAATGTCAGTGGGGGCGATCCTCGCAAGATGACCGATCTCACCTACGAGCAGTTGAAGAAGTTTCATGCGGAGCATTATCACCCGAGCAACAGCAAGATCTTCACCTACGGCGACCAGCCGGTGGAAGGGCATCTCGAATTCCTTGGAGAGCAGCTGTCAAAGTTCGAAGCGCGGGACGTGGACCAAGACATCAAGAACCCTATCACCATTAATGAGCCCATGTACATTGCCGAAAAAGGACCCATCGAC
Organism: Pseudocercospora vitis; assembly: GCA_026120125.1. Classification (NCBI taxonomy): domain Eukaryota; kingdom Fungi; phylum Ascomycota; class Dothideomycetes; order Mycosphaerellales; family Mycosphaerellaceae; genus Pseudocercospora; species Pseudocercospora vitis. The sequence goes on along the minus strand of JALRML010000023.1, from coordinate 62,557 downwards.
CCTCTCACTCCCCCGGACGCACAATATAAGACCTCTACCACATGGGTCACGGTCGATACGAGCGAGATGGTGGAAACCTTCGCATTCCAGGCTGCATTGAACATTATCATGGATGGCTACGGTTCTCCTTTGTACGAGGCACTGATATCATCAGGCTTGGGCAACAATTTCTCTCCAAATACTGGTGCCGACATCCAAGGCACCAAGGTCGTCTTCTCCGTGGGTCTCGATGGTGTCAAGCAGGGAAATGTACCGAAGGTGAAAGAAGCTGTCATGGCAACAATCAAGGATGTGGTAGCGAAAGGACTAGAGAAACACAAAGTAGATGCCCTGCTCCACCAAATGGAGCTCAGCTTGAAGCACAAGACAGCAAGGTTCGGCCTCTCCGTGGTCAAGCGCTTGGCCCGCACATGGTTTCACGGCAGAGACCCGTTCGAATCAATGGCGTACAATGCGCTGGTTGATGCATTCAAGGCCAAATACGCAGAACCCGGCTACCTGGAGAGCTTGCTTGAGAAGTATCTTCTGACAGATAATAATCTGACATTCACCATGGAGCCAAGCACTACTTATGCCGTCGACCTTGCTGCAGAGGAAGCCAACAGGTTGAAAGAGAAAATTGCAGAGACAGTTAAGACCTTCCCAAGCGAACAGGAAGCATACAAGCACCTTCGAGAACGGGAGCTCGAACTTGTGAAAGAACAAGATGCAGGTCTCAGCCAGTCTTTAGACTCGCTGCCAACCCTGCACGCGTCCGACATCCCTCGACAAGCCAAGCAGGTAGATGTGAGAGAAAGCGCGGTCGACAACGTCAAAGTGCAGTGGGTGAACAAGCCCACCAATGGCCTGACATACTTCCGTGCGCTATCACTATTCGAAGATCTTCCTGACGAGCTCCGTATGTTGGTTCCGCTGTTTTGTGATGCTCTCATGCGGATTGGCACCAAAACCAAGACTATGGGCGAGATTGAAGATGAGATCAAAGCGAAGACAGGCGGTATTAGTTTCGGCACGCATGTCACGACTTCGCCATACGACATCAAGCAATATGAACAAGGTCTGGGACTCACAGGCTTCGCCTTCGATCGCAACGTTCCTGCCATGTACGAGCTTCTCCAGACTATCTTACTAGAAACCGACTTCGACTCTCCCAATGCACAGAAGATGATCCGTCAACTTCTTCAGACCGATGCTAGCGGTGCCGTGGACGCTGTAGCTTCCGATGGACACCGCTACGCCATGAAATACTCCACCTCAGCTCTGACCACCAAAGGTTGGATCGACGAACAGTTCGGAGGTCTCACACAAGTCAAACTTATTACCGCGCTTGCCGCCTCTGAAGAAGACGTCGAAGGAATGCAACAACTCATCAACAAACTCAAAACCATCCAAGCCCTCGCCGCCACTAACGTCCAAAACGGTGGCCTTCGAGTCGCACTCACTTGTGGAACAGACGCTGCATCAGCCAATGAATCTGCCCTACGTTCTTTCATTGATACCATCTCCAACTCCACTTTATCGACGCCTCTGTCCGAATCTCTTTCCGGGACGATATCCACAACGCCACCTGAGCGCCCTCGCAAAACTCTCTTCAACCTCCCGTTTCAAGTCTCATACTCTGCCCTCGCCGTCCCAACCCGTCCATTCACCTCTCAAGCCACCGCCCCAATCTCCATCCTCGCGCAATTACTCACCCACAAACATCTCCACCATGAAATTCGAGAAAAGGGCGGCGCGTACGGCGGCGGAGCTATCTCGAGAGGACTCGATGGCAATTTCGTCATGTACTCTTACCGAGATCCGAATCCTGATAACAGCCTCAGAATCTATGATCAGACCATGCGCTGGGCGGCGGAGAAGGCTTGGACGGAGAGGGATCTGGAAGAAGCGAAGCTGAGTGTTTTTCAGAATCTCGATGCCCCGCAAAGTATTAACGAAGAGGGCTTGGGCCAATTTTTGCAAGGTGTGAGCCGTGAACTGGATCAGAGGAGGAGGGAGTGGTTGTTGGACACTACTGTCACTCAAGTGAAAGAGGCTGCGAGCAATTTGGTTGACAAGGTGGCGAGCGAAAGCTACATTACCGTCCTTGGGAACAGGGAAGGGAAGAAATTCGTAAACGAAGGGCAGTGGAGAGTTGAAGAGATAGGGCTGAAGACAGAGGAGCAGGCAGTGGTATAAGAGATTGGGGAGGAGGGATCTTCTCCGCTCTTGTAATGACGGAAGTGCATACTCTTTGTAGCATAGCAAAGCGATATATAGAGCTCTTGTAATGGATCAGTGGGACATGTCAGCATGACTTTTGACTGGACTAAACAGACCAGACGAACATGAATCCCGGAATCAGTCACAAAACAGCTGCGGAGGTCCAAAGCCACAACTTCCTACGCATCCTTGCATCAAAATTGGCCAGTGCAAGACATCTCCTCGCTGCCCATAGCTACGGGATAACGCAACGCGCTCGTTAAAAAGGATCTAGTACATATCATTTGTGTAAAGCATCGACTATACTACTAATAAAAGCACACTGCTTCAGGGATTCCTGCCTACACCGGAACACAAACCGAGCTGGAACTAGGAGATGTGACATAAGTCAACCTGTAGACGAAACAACCAAGACTGCAATATCGAAATGCCCAAAGTTCGTTTTCTTACAAAAAAGGCCAATGAACATTTACTTCTGCTAGTCAGCAAATTCCAAAGCTTCAAAAGTCTCTCTAAGTCGAATCGAATGTCGAATTCAAAGCACCGAACTTGATGTTCGAGAACGTCACCGACGCATCTGGGTGCGCGGCTTCTACAGTTCCTGGATCACCACTGCTTGCATCGCAGGTCCCCCTCTTCACGCCGGGACCAGTTCCGTTGACTGGGTAGGTGGAGTCAAGCCATAGCATGCTCGCAGCGTAATCGTCCCAGATGGAAAGGACCAGGACCATTCCTCTCTCAAATGCGTCGCCCATCGTGGCCAGACCGCCACGAGCTTCGAAGCTGTTTGTGTCGCCAAAGGCGGTTTTCTGCTGAGAACAGAAATCTGAGGTGATGCTATTGGTCGTGTCAATGCCTAAGATGTCGCTGACGGAGTTCTGAATAACATTTCCGTTCTGGATGTAGATGCGTTTGATCTCGGTGAGCGTGCCGTTGTCAGTGCCATCATCGGTGATGAATTGCGTCACGACGGTGAATTTGGAGGCGGTGTCAACGATATTGCCTTCGCCGTAGAAGCTTTCATTCCCCATCCGGAAGGAGTTGAAGTCGCAGCCGTCTTTGTCGCAGATGCCATTGTAGCGGTTGTCGCCTGAGCCGCAGGTTTCGGTGGAGTTGCAGGCTTGGAGGCCGGTGCTGTTGCAGGGGTGAGGGGTGAAGGCGGCGGAGATGGAGTTGGCCTCCCAGATGTCCATTTCGGCGCAGCAGGCGCCTACTGAGCCCGTGCCGGAGTTCGGGTCGCTGGTCGAGGGAGTCCAGTCGATGATGTTGGCCTGTTGCAGGACGTCAGCATTCTTCCCTTTGGTGTCGGGCGGAGGTCGCCACATCTCACCTCGCCGTTGATGAACTTCACATCCTGCGGACATTGCGAATCGCAATATCCCGTACCGTACTTGGCCCCAGCTTTGTTGTTCTCTTGCGTCGACATGCCGCCGTCAGCTGCCATCTCGACGAAATACAAGGCGCCATTCAGGCCACATGGGAGGTTAGACACATCGACATCGAAGGTAAACTCTTTGTTCTTCAGGTTGAAGATCTTGTACGCTTCACCTGAGGCATCAAGAAGGTAGTTCCTGCTACCGACATTGGCACCTGTAACGAAGCTGAGAGACAAGGCGCTTTCGGAAGCGGAAATGCCGTAAGTCCCTGCGTAGTCTGCGCCGTCCAAGGCGCATTGCTGGGCACAGACGGATGGGGATGTGCAGATCGAGGTGTCCCACTCGTTGCCCTGGAATGAGATGAGCAATCTGGATATTTCCATTGTGGGTGTGGATACTTGCAGTATAACAGTTCGTCGATCCCTCAGCAACATGCGTCCAGCGCCAGTTTGCATCCAGGGTGATCGAAGTGTCCAGAGTCGTGCATCCAGAACTTGTGCATTCAGAAATCGGCAGAGATGGGTGAGTCTCTGCTGTGTTTGTGCCCGCTTGCTGAGCGCTAATACCAGCAGCGAACGCAAGGGGGGCGAGAAGGATGACTGAAGGCATCTTTTGTGCAAAGGAAGGACAAGAAGGTAGAACAGCAAGTGAAGGCTCAAAGAAACGGGCCAAGGAAGCTTGACGAACAGAAGGCGAATATGAAGATGTTGTTGATGACCTTATGTGGTTTGAGCAAGCACGGAAGAATAGTGGCTTCAATCTCCGTATAGTGCTGATGTGTAGGTGGCGCTTGTGCGGATATGACCTTCATTGCTTCGGTGTCAGGTTTGAAGCAAGTGTTGTCTGCATGTAAATTGTCAGCAGTGCTATTGACGACGGATACATCTCGATGTGCTTGTTTGGATTGTGCGAAGGCGTCACTACGGCGCTTGGCTCGTTCGTGAATATACTGGCCCGGCTCGTGGCAGCCATTTGTGCGCTCTATGGCTCGCTTCTGGTAAATCATATACTTCACACGACTGCTTGATGCTTAGCGGTCTCGAATCTAGGCATTCTGAAACTCGGTTGTGGCATTCATGTGCGGGGGAAAAACTTCATCTAGTTCGTGACCGTCAAAATAATGCAGTTCTTTAGAAACCGCGTAGAGACGCGCATGGAAGTCGAGGTGGTCGCGTGGTGTTGCGGACCTCTTGCGGATAAGGTGTGACCTAGAGCCCGTGCGCTCTATGGACTCAGTCTCTGGATCTTCCACTCGCCCTTCTCGTCTTTTGCATACTGGAATCGATCATGCAATCTGCTTGGTCGACCTTGCCAAAATTCGACAATCTCCGGTTTGACCCTCAACCCTCCCCAGAACTCAGGCACAGGAATGTTCTCATTGCCTTCGAATTTGGCTTCCACGGTTCTTACCTGTTCTTCCAGCTCCGCTCGGTCTTTTAGCACTTTGCTTTGCTGACTCGCCCAAGCACCAATCCTGCTGCCACGTATGCGGGTGTCGTAGTACGTTTGGCTCTCCTGAGAAGTGAGTCTTTCCGCCGGTCCTTCTACACGAACTTGCCGCTCAAGCTCATGCCACCAGAAGGTAAGTGCAGCATAAGCATTGCTCTCAATGTCTTTCGCTTTCCGTGAAGTGCCCCAATTCGAGTAGATCACGAATCCTCGATCGTCCATTTCCTTCAGGTAGACCATTCGCGCTGAGACCTTGCCAGTTGGTAGAGCGGCCGTAGATAATGTCACTGTTTCTGGCTGATAGACCCCAGAGTCATTGGCGTGCTTGAACCATGTGTCAAATTGCTTGAAGGGAGACGAGTCCAGTTGCGATTCGTCCAGAGAGCCTTTCGTGTATTGCTCGGCACCAAAGCTGCCTTCCTTCACGCCGGGGGCGAAAATGTGCTTCTGGTGTGACATGGTTCTGAAAGTGCGAGTGGCGGATCGATGCAATGGTGCAATGCAGCGTAGCATGGACAGATTTGTTTCTCACTGAGCAAGTTCGGCTCCGGTATGCTGATATGTCTTTAAATGGTTGTCGTAGATCAAGGCCGGGTAGTACGAACCCTCTAGCAATCCAAGTTTAGATGCTGAGTCATCTTTCGAGGCCATCCGATGTCGACCGCAGGCTCACTTCCCATCTTCTCCCTCCGTAAGACAACGCCCGCGATGTGACATTGGCTTTCAAAATGGCTTTGCAGTCAACTGAGAGCACAGCGGAAGAGCTGCTGAAGCGCGCGCATCCTGAAACCGCCGACACCATATTCCGCGAGAGAGTCAAGCAGCGACCCCTTCTTCTCCGACCATCCTCGCCAGATGCCTCTCTCAACGTCAGGTCGAAACGCCAGTACGAACGCTTTCAAAAGGCCAAGGCGAACCGGAAGTCGAACAAGCCTCAGCCTTTGTCTGCCAAACAGAAGCGCGCTTTGTGCATATATGAGATACCAAAGTCACAGCAAAAGTACTCCATCTACGAGCCTTTGCACCGCATGTGGTGCAGCTACATGCGTGAAATACTCGGTCTGAAAGAGGACCGAGAACATGTCGATACCACTGGTGCCGGGCCGTTCTTGGCCTCGGCCGACTACCATGGCGCGCTCATCGAGGTCGTGCGAAGTAGATGCAGCAGCAGAGTGGGACTGCAGGGCATAGTTGTCAAGGACACGAAATTCACATTTGACCTCATTACCAAGCGCAACGAGCTCAAGACTGTGCCGAAGGAGCATACTGTCTTCAGGCTTGAAGTGCCTCTTGAGCAAGTGGAGGGTACACCACAGAAGAAGCCTCTGGTGTTTGAACTCCATGGTAACCAGTTCAAAAGTCGCGCGCCTGATCGTGCTACGAAGAAGTTCAGGTGGCATGCCGACCCCGACTTGTGAAAGGGGAGGCAGCCTCCTAGCTAGAAGTCTTTCACATTTGATGAATGCAGCACGAACGCATTTCGTGAACTCTATTCGACAGTTTCAGCCGGTGCACCGGAATCATCTCTACGATACGGCAGCTAGAGAGCTTATTCTTGAAGGGTCACTACCTGCTACAGCATTAATTGGAATAAGTAGTACCGCAGACTTGCGGTTTTTGTACCAATTGAGTAAGAATATGGGTTAGTTGCTGCGTGGCCTACCTCCGCCCTACTGGCTTGCGCATAACCTTGGGGGTACTGTTAGGCTTACTGACTGCAGCACTGGTGACCGCGACATCCTACGCCTTTTGGCTACCCTCCAGCCTAAGAACAACTTGCGACCGGAGACACCGATAGAGCGCCTCCAAATCTCTGTAGCTCTATGGAATGGGAATCTACTCGACGGCTTTGGGCTCCGTGAATGCCGTCTACCTGGATGATATCCACGCTACGATCAATGCCGCCATTGTCCTGTCTTCCCTCATAATACACTCCTTCTACGTCTGGACAGTTAACCAGCTGTTGGAAGGCAGCCGTTTGTAGACTCGAAGATGGCTACGCAATGCTCCAGAAGCGAGCGAGGAGTGGGCAATGGAAGAACGCCTGCTTCTGAACCCGCAGATGCCAGTCTCGCGCTGCGCATACTGGTGTGCTGTCCTCGTTGTCTCAGTCGAGACACTAGGAAGCTTGGTCTCACTACTCCTGTCCTTCGCTTAGGCTTGGGAGACGGCAAATCCTGCTGCCTAATCAAACAATGAAGTACTATCATCGCAGGTCAATGAGTTTGGAGCCAAGCTCTCCTTTTAGACCGTTGCTCCGATTGCTGCTCTTGCTCGAACCAGTTCTGGCACTTATTTAGCAAGCACCGGAGACCCAAGAACATAACTGGTATGCAGCGTGTTCCTACAATGCAAGTTCACTGTACCGTGGCGGAAGCAGAGAATGGAGGTCTCCTGCAGCCATGGCTGAAGGTTTCGATTGAGAGACACTTCTGGCAGCATCAGAGAAACTTACAGGGCTCCGTTCAGACCTTATCGTCTGCCGTTCACAGCACTCCACGACCTTTCCTGTCATGAGATGCAGATTAGGGCGGCGTTCCTGACCGGAGGCGTCATCATTGGTATGAGGTGGTCAGTACTAGGTGATAGCGATCTCCCCCTTACTATTGATCGGCTAAGTTGTTTACGGCCTTGCAAGTTTCATCTGCTCTGCTACGTGCCATCGGGATCGTAATCTCCGTACATACAACTGCGCTGACCCTAGGCACTCTCCACAGCTTTGGCCACCACGTCTGGACATCGTCTTCTATCACACCTGGGTCTAAGTGAATCGAATCATTCCAGGGTCTAGGTTATAGCTCTCCATGTTGTGGCCCATTTGTCCAGACTCCAGGTCTTCCAAGAGGAGTGGCAATGTGACAAATGGCTAAATTCCCCTATTGCGGGGGTTGGCATGGCGAAAGACTCGCACTGTCCCACAGAAGACTTCCAGAGAGCATTCTCTGCTCGTAGGGGAGTGTGAAACCCGGAGACAGCTCACAACAGAGTTGACTGCCGAGGCTTGAGTGGCCGCTCCAAAAGGTTGGCTTATTCCTTGGACGTCCCGAAGTCCTCAGATGTTGCATAACAGCATGCTGGACCGCTCTTGCATGGAGACTCCGGGGGCTGAGGAAAGTCTCGCGATCGCGCCTGCCTTCAAATGACTGTAGGAAGCCTTCCTCATCTCATTCCTGCTCACATCCAATGGCGTTTACAGTAGTGATCGATTGTGATCTCGGAACACGATGACCATGAAGGGTATCGGACATGTGACCTGGTGCGGAGCAAAAGGGTCATGCGCAGGGGTTTCAACATTGTGATATTGGTCGAAAGAGCACAAGTTGCACAGTTGTTTGATAACTACCTGATAATGTACTCTTCCATAAAGTGGTATCACGTGCTATCACATAGATCAGGGATTTACACCGGACATTATTTGTTGGCATCAAACCCTATCAGGGCATTTCCTTGTTCTTCACACCTGGCAAGTGACTAGTATCTATGCTGTTTCAACCTCGGACGCGGGAATGAAGGGCAGGTATTCCAAACTCTACACTAAGCTAGTCGATCTATGAATGGGGTTACGAGCAAAGCTGCAACTGCCGACGAGACGGCTGGTCCGGAGACCAATGTCAACAGGTAGCCTTGACAGTCGTACAAAAGAGCTCTCAACGCTAGCGTCAGCTTACGCTGCGTTGCTATTCAGGAGCCCTCGAGCTAAAGCCCAGAACACCAAATACTCGGTCTCCTTGCGAGGACGTCCAAACGATCAGCCAAGCTTACAATGCATCCATTGAACTACCTCTCCATCCTTCTGTTGCTAGTCCTGCCGGCAATGAGCGTCAACCTTGGCTGTGCCGTGGGGGAAGAGGAAGGAGCAATTTTGTATGTCAATGCTTCGTTTGGCTATATCAAAACCCTTGACTGACGTTTCTTCGAAGCGGTCTCATTGACAACCACGTTGGTTTTTGACACTGGAATGAGTGCCGAAATGCGGCCACGAAGTTTTTTGGCGCAAGTTTGACACGATCTCGGCTTCAGATAGCAATCAGGTACAGACTGAGTCGGAATTGGTTGTGTCTCACGGTGGGCGCATATGATCCAACCATGAAGAAGTCATTGAAGTGGTGACCAGTCTGAAGGACTATCGAGGCATACCGGGGTGGGGCCAGCAAGTAACATCAATAGAAGTGCGAAGAGACGTGATCTTCCGAAAGAGGATGCAGAGCCGGTGGCGTCTGGCTCGATAGGCGCAAAAATGATGCAGAAATTGATACTGTCGGGATCGGTAAGCGTGATGAGGACGTTGGACCCAGACAGGGTGTGGCTTAGTCGACGCAATGAGAACGCAGGGTCTTGTGAGCAGACTTAAGGAGGATTCTGGGTCCGAGACTCCTTGTATCCATAGGCGCAAGGATAATGTAAAGCCAGATAGTGTTTGACTCGGCTAGGCAGTGTTGTGACTGCCTGGTGCAAGCAAAGATCTGGAAAGCAAAATAGCATCAAGCCCAAATTCAACTCAGAAGCGCTCTCCACAATAATGGTAGAGTAACCTGGAAGCTGAAGTGTCAATTTAGCGAGAGACTAACGGCTAGCGAGTCTTGACCTGAATGTACACACTTGGAAGGCGATGCTTACTTGAAAGCACATATCAACTCTAGGTCGCATGGCTGGGTGTCAGTCAGACGCTTGCCGGCATGATTTCCTGACGGAGAAAGCCGGGCATTGCTGTCGCCAGATCTTCGTGCTCGGCAACAAAGCGGTGCTGCTCAATCGTTCAATGAAGAGCCGGCTTTTGTGCCCAAGTGACAATGAAGGGCGCCCACATTCCGGGTCTGGTCTGCAAAGTGTCCTCACAGTTCTGACACAGCTCTTCTCTCAACCTTTCATTCTGCTCGCCAGGGAGGATGGAACAAATCGCAACAGTGAAGGCACCGATCAGGTCCGGGGCGTACTTGCCATACTTTTCAGTCTCGGGTTTCCCTGGTACTGGTGCCCACGGCAGGCGGTACATGATCTTTGCGGCATTAATAAGACCAGCTTTGCTGCTTATCTGCTCAAAGCTGCCCTGAAGTTGGTGGAACTTGTTACCTCTCGTTTCTGTCCAAAATTTGGAAAAATGTTGTGCCCATGGCCAGGAGTCGGATATGCGCTTGTTGTTATCGTTTGCGTCATACCAATCGAGGTGGTCCTGGTCTTGAGCTTCCATCCAGCCACCGGGGGCCAGCAAAGGTGTGACTATGTTTGAGATCCAAAGTTCCCAGTCATCCATGTCACCCACAATGAGACGACTGTAAATATAGTCGAAAGATCCCGGCTTCAGACGCTCATCCTGCGAGATGAGACTCCGCAGATTGCCATGAATGAATTCTGCATTATTTGGCACGTCTTGCGGGTTCAGCAGAACCGGCGATATGTCGACACCGTAGACTTTGGCCTGAGGGAACAACTTGGCCAGGTAAATCGTCATATCAGCGTTTACGCCACAACCAATGTCGAGGATGTTCTTCGGACTGCCGTACCGGACTGGACACCGGATTGGTTCTTGGTGCATCAGAGCCAGTAGAGCTTCATGTTGGTCATGCAGACGTGTACGCTCGCGCTCACTGCGGTAGGGGCTTGTCAGTGTCTGGTCCTCCTTCGGAGAGAAGATATTAACACGTACTCACTCGGCAGAGGGTACTTGGAGGCAGTGTCACCATGGAACTTCCGATCTCTCGTGTAGCCGGACATGTTGCAGGACTGGCAGTGGTAGCTAGACTGCGGACAGGAGCCTGCGTCTGAGCAGAGCACTCGGTCTTCGGAGGCCCTGTAAAGTGTTTCAAAAGAAGTAACCCCAAGGGCTAACTTGCGACTTAGGGTTACGGATGTCGCCTCCAGTGTCCAATTGATTGAATGAGAAGCTCCGGAAAGATTCGACTAGCGAATGTGGACGTAATAATTAGCGCAGAGACCAACAAAGCCGTTTGCATGTGTATGTAGCGCGTTATTTATGTACGTTACCGCCAAGTGTAGGATCTGGCAGAGGAAGCGCAATCCGATAGCGAAGCCCCATCCTAAGGGATTGCGGCAGGATCAACAAGGCTCGGGAATATTCAAGGCGGATAAGAGATTCCTCGGCATTATCATGATGCGTGGCAACTCATCTGCTGGTGATGAAGGCTAGGTCAATATGGATTCATGGAGGGAGCTGGGTCTCTCGGAGTAGGAACAGTATCGAGAAGACCTGGTCCCAGGACGCGCAGGATACATTTCAGCGCATGGCACAGGTAGCACTGTCTTCGCCCGCAACTTCGATTGCAGGATCGCGCTGGTATAGTCACGTTGCAGTCGCACCATTGAAGTAGAATCAGCAGAAGCCATCTTCGTCCAGGCACGCATCGCTGACGCATAGATTGATGCGTCAGACAGCTCTTGCTGCACTTTCCACTTCAGTTGTAGGATGTTCTCGCACGGATTGAGTCGAGGTTGTGGAGCCTAAGTTAGAAGAGCACAAGACTATAACACTGCTCTGTGTCAACATTACAGCGTGTGAGACCCTGCACGATAGTGGTTGCAAAGGGCGCAGAGCCATGATCCAACAATCCCACTATCTCAAATCAACTGGCGTAATGCATATGTTCCTGTGCTCGAATTGTGTCTTCCATGCCCGAACTTGGACTAAGCGGCCATGATCCCGCAGGTGTTCATCGAACAGGTATCTTTTGCGCGCCGCGCATGGCTCGTAGCCATGTATCCCATAAGGTTTTTCGTGGCTTCGTGACTGCCGGATACCGAGTCCAGAGTCGAAGAGAACGAGAACCGAACGAGTGAAGTGGAACTTCCGCAGTTATAATGAGGTTGGTACAACGGTCTGAGTATGTTGTCCCCTTACTTTGAGTACGGTATATTGCTGAGGTTCTCGTATCCTGCTTTCGTTACAGTGCGCACGATAGCATTCTGATCTGGAATATTGCCGTCCAAGAAAGAATCGATGACGAATTTCGTTGGAAATGATGATATGACAGCACTATAGTATTGCCGAAGCCAACGCAGGAGCTTGAACATGTATTACAGCCAGTATCTGCCCACGGGAATGGTGATGGCTGCAAATTCTCCCCTCTTTCGTCCTAGGTAGATGCCGCAGGAGCGTTCAGTTCCTGTTAGTTCTGCCGACAAAATGCTTCCTTTGAGTACCCAGGTACTGGATCCTAAGTTCCCTTTCAAACGTAGGTCTAGTCAGCCTGTTCGATCGCCATCGGCTCAGTACGCCGCTCTACTAGTATCCTTGTCGTGGACCGCATTATGACCTTCATGGAGCTTCGCGCGCGCGTCGTTGGCTATCTCTTGCGCTGGTGTGCCGTGCATATGTCACACCCGAGGAACTGATGTGGTATGCAGGCTATACAATACTCACATCCCATCGCTCCGCATGCCCTGGTATCTCGAGATTGTTCTCTGACGCACACTTCTGCCTCGACGTGGGCCCTTCATTTCTTCGCCTCGATCCCGGTCAAAGACTTCAGTTCTCCTTCTAATGACTTAATCTCATCTGTCTTCTCCTTCTTGATCTCGATGCTTTCCAGCTTGAGCCATGACCAATACAGGACTTGGAAAGTAGCCATCGCGATCAAGAAGTTATAAGCGATTGCTCTGCCCGCCCCACCACTTTTGTAGACTTCTTGATGCGGATTCTGGCGTTGTGCGGATGGTGAGTCAGGAGCTTGATATTGGGGCCGTGATTCGTGACAAAGGACTGGGCGGATGGAGAATGCTCGCGCGAAGCGTAGTAGCCGGACAGGTTGGGGAATAGTTCTTCGTAACATCGTTTCAACTGAAGGAGCAGACAGTGGAATGTGATGGATGGTGAAGTTCGAGCCTTGATGGAGCTCCACTTTTTCGCGCAGGGTCCGTGCGTATCTTCGACGCCAACGTCCTCTAATCTACAAGGTATCTTCCTGAAGAACAATATCGACCTGTGCGTTTGCCATCACCGTTGAGAGGATGCCATACCATCTTCCGTAAATCGTTGACACTGCAAGAGTAGCCGACATCAATCGTAAGCCTCCGTTCTTGTTCCTGATGACGCTGTGTAAACCCTGTTGCTACTATTTTCCTCGCAGTACAGGGAGGCGCGAGCTAGTTGATCACTTCGAGACTCGCTGTGAAGGCTGAAGACGGATCTATGGGAGATTTCAAAGTGGTTATGTCCATTGGTTTGTTATACTAATGTTCGGCCAGAAGGATATTCCAACGTGTCCACGTCGAGCTGTTCATACACCACAAAGACTTTTAGGTGCAATCAATGCTGCACTATGCAACCACAAAAGTATTTTCAACCCTACCAGGATTAGACATACTGCCACGCCTTGGCGATGTTGTTGTCCTGCTGGTCGACATGCCATTTGAAGCCGATGCAATCAGCACCAGCGTTGGAGCCCACGACGCGGCTCTTCGCGCAAATACCGTATCCAGTGTTGAATTTGTCCACAGGGCAAGCCCACCAATCCTTCTTCTCGAACTGGAGCTTTGCATCGTCGGCAATCGAGAATCCTTCGTACAAGGCTGGGCCGTTCGTTTGAGTAGCGTGGGCCGCTGTGAACTTCAATTCACCTGCGAGCTGTCCTTCCTTCTTGTCCGCCTTGGTGACGTATGGCTTCTGGCCACCTGGGACCCGCGTCAGGAGCTGCAACGTGCGCTTGCTGTTGAGAAAGCCGAAGATGGTGTCGTGCTTGTTGGTTTTCCTGCATACGGACTTGCCGACGGTGTCCTCTGGGCAGTACGTGGTTGTATTCTTGCCGATCCAAAATTCGAGGCCGTTCGCGTGGATGAACTTGCCGTCGATTGCCGTTCCTGGAGCTACGACCTTGCCTTTAAACGGGAGAGGGAAGCTGCTGCCGGCCTGTGGGACGGGTGCTGGAATGGCAGTCGCGCTCGCAGCTAGCGCCAAGGTGATGGCGACGAAGGATTTCATTTCGGCAGTTGTATGTGTCGTGTGGTAAGTAGGTAGTCGGTAGTGACGATGTAGCTTATGTCGACTGCACTTGAAAGGACTCTCTTGTTGCGCGAGATATAGTTCTTTGGAGTCTTTACCTAGTCACCTCTTTTATGATATTTATGCAATCCATAATAAGCTCATCTTCCAAGGGAACCCTAGGATGTTTATCGCTCCAGCACCACCCATGCTGAATACACACAATGATGCCAATCGCCAGAGTCTGAGGCCTCTATTGAATTCAAACACAGCTTCGTCCGCTACGAGTGGCGATCATGGCAAGTCATGGCCTAAGTTTTCAATCAATCATATGAAGGTCTCGTATATTCCTAGCAGGATACTTGCGGCCAGCGAGCTAAAATCAAGGGCTGTGGCATGCCGGCCAACGTACAGCTCGCGAAGAGGCGGAGTACACGGAGAGGAATCTCCATATAGGTGCTTGAATGGATGCTAAGCCCTCGACCCTGCAAAATTCTAAATGGACTCGTATGGCATACTTCCAAAGTGCTCCCAAACGCGCTATTTCTGGATACATAGTCACGAGGTTCAGCTGCGACGGTGAGCGACTTCTTGGTCTGTGAAAAGATTTTTCTCTTTGCCTCAAATGCTGTATGTTAGACCGCGTGGCGTGCGGCTCCACAATCGAGCACTTCAGCTCAGTACGAAGTACGCATTGAACAAGTATTAAGTTGTCATAATCGCTTGTCCCAGGACCTGTGGCGATACTGCCCTCGCCAGTCAGGGAAGTGTCAGCGCGATCATCGGACGCAGAACGGCGAAGCGCATGCGAATAGCCTTGCCTGTATGACCCTGCCTTGTTTCAGGTCCACAGTCAGATCGAACACGAAAGGATAAGTTCGTTGTGCTAACTCTTGGGCCAAGGACCAGTAGTAAGAGCAGGCTTTGAACCGCCTTCTGGAGGCCTGTTCCCAATCCAGATGTCCAAAACGCCATGATGTCACACGTAGAGCGCATTGTTCATGAAGCACCCTGCTAGGGCCACCAGCGTCGTCTTTCGCTGTTGCCCCAGTAGAGCAGAATCCTTACTGGTTACAGTCAAGACGGTGCGCACCTTGGACCGTCGACGAAGTCTTGTCACATTCATTGGCCCCGACTGCGCAACACGAGCATCCTCTATCCGGACCATACTCGTGGCAGCGGTGCTGCTTGTTGTGCCAGGTTGCATTCAGACCAGACAATGTAAGGCAGTGCTGTGGCAAGGCATTTCATTATGCAACTGACAGACGCGTTTATACTCATCGCGGAGAGTTGTTTCTCATCAACGACCGCAAAGTCAGGAATTCCACGTAGAACACAAAACTTCGTTTGTGTACCAATCGGAACAGTTCCTCATTCCTGATCACATCAGGCTGTGTGCCGGCCTCCTGGTGTCAGACCTGCTTGCCCAGGCTGCAGTTGCACTCCAATGAAACTGATGCGCCTTCCCGGCTTTTCCGGTGTAACCGTGAGCGGCCGCACAGCCCAGCTTGTTCAGCAGAAGTTCAAATATACACGAACGAGCGCTTTCGCTGTCATTCAATCCATCCCAATATGATCCATCATGGTTCACTTCTCCTCAGCGGGCATCACCATCTCATTCCCATTGTTTTCCGTAACATCCAAGGCCACAAGAAACCTACTGACCATATTATATCCAGCTACCGTAATCGTCAACTCCATAACCTGCTGGTCACTCCACCTCCTCTTCAACTTCTCCATCACCACATCTTGTACTCTCACGTCCTTGGTACTCTGCTCCGTAAACTCCAGCACCTCCCTCTCCTCCTCCGTCAGAAGCTCCTGATTGCTCACATCCCTTCTCAAAACCGCCTCCAGCGCTTCCTTCTTAGTGCCCGCCTTCAATGCGATTGGCGCATGCGCTTTCCACTCATAGACGGCATGGTTCAGAACGGCAATATAGCAGATTGCGATTTCTGCCAAGGCAAGAGGAAAGGAGGATTTGGTCCGGATGGCGCCAAGAAGGGCGTTATAGCCGTCTGCGATCTGGGGGTTGTGAAGCAGAGCTAGGTCGAGCGGGATGAGGGGACGGGGCTGGCGGCGGGCGGCGATGCGGGTGTAGATGTCCTTGACGTCCTGGCTGGCGCTGGGTGCTGGTTCAGAGGGAGCGTAGGGAATATGCATTGTGGCGGTGTGGGGAGGGTAGATCAGCGAGATGAGAGAGGCGGTGCGTGTTCTGGTAAAAATGCGGAACATAAGAGGCACGAAGGGAGGATGATTGAAAGCTGCATACTGTATATGGGGTGGAGGGGCATTTACCCTGTCGGCTGAGAATTCGGCAATCGCATGTGATGGAGAGTCTAGGGGAAAGACAGATACGGCGCTACTGCTGGGGATGATGCAAGAACATTTCGGAACAAAGTGCGTCGGCGATGAGGAAGACAGTGTTGCTGCAGAATCAACATCAGTATAGCGGTGGAGGCAGAGGGTGCCGTAGACATGAATTCGGAGTGCAGTACACTGTATACTGCGGGTACTGCCTTGTTCGACAGGGGTCTCCTGCAGGAACCACACTAGCGCCAAAGGGTGACGCGATCTGCTCGTACGATTTTCCACGTCCCCATTGGCCACTCGAAACAGGTAGGAGACATGTATGTTCTCTCAACCAACACCAAACGTCCACCCTCTCCCTCGCCCTCGCCCTCACCAGCACCCACCACCCTCCGCCCACACTGACCGCGCCCGACCATGGGTATCCTCCAGGACGCTGCCATCGTCTATAACGCATACCTTGGCCAGACGGCGACGTGGAAAGTGGCGCTGTTGGCCTGTAGCGTCTTCTTCGCTGCCTCCGTGCTGATCAATGTGCTGCGACAACTACTGCTGAAGAATCCAAACGAGCCCCCGCTAGTCTTCCACTTGGTGCCCTTCGTTGGCAGCACCATCGCCTACGGCATCGACCCATACAAGTTCTTCTTCTCATGCCGCCAGAAGTACGGCGACTGCTTCACCTTTATCCTTCTGGGCAAGAAGACCACCGTGGTACTGGGCACCAAGGGTAACGACTTCATACTGAACGGAAAGCTGAAAGATGTCAATGCCGAGGAGATATACGGCCCGCTCACCACTCCCGTGTTCGGCAAGGATGTCGTCTACGACTGTCCCAACTCGAAGCTCATGGAGCAGAAGAAGGTGCGTTCTTTGCACACCCAATTTGGCAGCTTGAGCAACACTGATGCGTCACACGACAGTTCGTCAAGTATGGCCTCACCTCCTCCGCCCTGCAGTCCTACGTCACTCTGATCACCAAAGAGACCAATGACTTCTTCTCCAAAACCAACCCCAGCAAGAGATTCGCATCCACCAGCGGCACCATCAACCTCCCGCCCGCCATGGCCGAGCTTACCATCTACACCGCTAGTCGATCTCTTCAGGGCAAGGAAGTGCGCGAGAAGTTTGATTCCACCTTCGCTGACCTGTACCACGATCTCGACATGGGCTTCACTCCTATCAACTTCATGCTTCCGTGGGCTCCACTACCACAGAACAGGAAGAGAGACCATGCGCAACAGACGATGGCCGATATCTACATGTCCATCATCAGGGAAAGGCGGGAAAAGGGCGAGCCGACGTCTGGCGAGAAAGAGGAGGACATGATATGGAACCTGATGCAGTGCCAGTACAAGGATGGCCAAAAGATCCCAGATCGCGAAATCGCTCATATGATGATCGCGCTTCTCATGGCCGGTCAGCACTCGTCTTCTTCCACATCATGCTGGATCTTATTACGACTGGCGTCGCGACCACAGATTCAGGACGAGCTACTGCAAGAGCAGAAGGACGTGCTTGGCATCAACACTGATGGCTCCATAAAGGACCTCACATATGCCAACATCTCGCGCCTGCCTCTACTCAATCAAGTCGTCAAGGAGACGCTCCGCCTCCATGCGCCGATCCATTCCATCCTGCGAAAGGTCAAGTCACCCATGCCACTTGAAGGTACACCGTATGTGGTGCCGGACACGCACTCCCTTCTCGCTGCCCCCGGAGCTACTTCGCAAATGGACGAGCACTTCCCTGAACCCATGCTCTGGGAGCCACATCGGTGGGACGAGAAGCCAAGCGAGAAGCACGCGCATCTTTCGCCGAAACACCTCAAGGAGGCTTTCACCGAGGAGACGGAGGACTATGGCTATGGTCTTGTCAGCAAGGGCGCAGCATCACCATATCTTCCATTCGGTGCTGGTAGACACAGGTGCATCGGCGAGCAATTCGCGTACGTCCAATTGCAAGCTATCACCTCGGCCGTGGTTCGCGATTTCAAGTTCTATAATGTCGACGGCAGCGACAAAGTTGTCGGCACAGATTACAGTTCCCTGTTCAGCAGGCCTCTTTCACCTGCCGTCGTGCGCTGGGAGAGGAGAGAAAAGCAGTAGACATGGCAAATTACGATAATGCTAATCCAAAAGAAGTTCCAGTCGCCCCACACATTCAGCTTTCTTTTTGCTCATGCATAAATACCTTTCCACATGGAAACTCAGCTCCGCAGCACAGCCAACACGTTCCTTGGCTCGGCTGTGAAGCCCTGTGGTCAAGACGTACATTTCCAGCCAGTGGAAATCGCCAAGCGATCTTAAATTGTGGACTTCGCGTGGCTAGTGATTCACGTACATGTAGCTGAAGCGCTAAGGAATCCTTCGTAGGGTTCGTGTGGACCGTGTTGGGCCGAAGATACAACTGAAGATCAACCGACCTTCCACATGGGAACGATGCTGGCAGACTGCATGAATTTCATTTCTTCAGGGGATTTCGTCGGGCATTATGCTGCGATTAACTCGATCCATTGTGCTCTTCACGGTTCTCACAGCAGCAGATTACACTAACTTCTACTTCAATTCATCCAATGGCTGCCCAGGTCTTGGAATCTCATGCAATGCGCCAGAGTCCATGTGCGCATACGACAGCGTGAACGACAAGTATTACTGCTGTTCGGGATCCAGCTACGATATCTGTCGTGCATTTGCACCCATCTGTGACGGAAGCGATGGCGGACCTAGCACAAGTCAACAAGAATGCACAAGCGGGAGCTCAAGTTGGTGCTGCCTGAGCGGTAGTGAGAGATGTACGAGTCGTACTGGTGCGGCTCGACTCCCTGGACCAGCATGATGGCGTTGCTAATATGCCTAGGGCAAATCAACGTCTGCGTCGCAACACAAGACAATCCCATCGCAGCAGTCCCGGATCTGCTCATGAACGATACATATTCAAGTCTATCTTCTGCACAACCCAGCGCGACGACGTACTCGGTCGACGTCACGAGTCTAGCTGCGCGAGCTACTGCTCCTGCTACATCCAGTCTTTCCACGAGTGACACGGTAACCAGTACATCCTCCCTCACAGGCCCCACGTCCACCACCGCAAGCTCTTCGGGCGGATCAACGCCCTCCGGTGCGATCGCAGGCGGGGTAGTTGGCGGAATCGCTGTGCTTGCAGTCATAATAGGTGTTGCAGTGTGGTTCTTCTGTCGTGGACGAAAACGTAGTGGAAAAGAAAATGGCTTGTCTCCTAAGTCTCCTACTACAGCAGAAAAGCAGGATCATCCTTTCGGAATGGCTATTCCTGGCTCGGGTTCGCAGACTCCTGCGCCACAGTATCAGATGGCTGAGATGGAAGGGAGTAGAGAGGTAGGAGAGTTGCCTGCCAGCCCTGGTGGGGAGAGGAAGAGGTTGATTGTGAGTGAGATGCCGGCGGGACGGGATGGAGTTAGGGAGCTGCCCGGATAGCTGATTGGCTAGGAAGCAGAAGGCTTGCAGCGAGACAGGATATGTTTGATCGATGCGCCAGAAGTATCGTAGGGAGTAATTTCTATCCATCTTCGGGCGGGAGAAGGGCAGAGTGATCGCCGTGCATGACGTTCAGGAGAGATAGAACGTGGTGACGGCTCTGTGGCAGATGATTAGAGCCAAACGGCAAGCAAAGAGAAGAATACTAGGGGGCAGAATTTGTTCCCGGGTCTTCTGGAGTTCATGCTCAGTGAGAATGGCCGGGTGCCAGATAGGTCATCCATCGAGAGAGCCAACTTGACAAATGAGAGAAGGAATGAGTTGCAGCTGTGTCGCCAATGTGATGCAGCTACCTCCCGCTATCGCTCTCACCGGCGTGATGCTAAGTACACTGCTCTTGCCATGGGTTGTCATGCAATGCGATCCCAAACCTCCTGCGGCCCTGTTCAGAACCGTGAAACGTCCATGGTCAAGCCCTGCCCAAATGTATCAGCCCTGTTCTCTATCCCTTTTCACGCCTTCGTAGCAGTTGGAGCTGGAACATCAACGAACTTTGTAACTGTTGGGGTCGGCTGGGCTGAAACAATGTTGCCCGAAGCATCCTCAGTGATAAGCTTGACGGAAGTCACGGTACTTTGCTCAGGTCCCACAGTGACGATTGCGATGTTACCGGACGAGGTCGAGGAAGAGGTGGTTGAGACTAATTCGCCGAGGATGCCAGCGAGCTCGCTGATGGCGGCGGCTGTGTTGAACGACGATGTCGAGCTGGTCATAGTTGATGAAGTAGTAGAGGTTGAAGTCAAGGATCGGGTTGGAGTGATCGTAACGAACTGCGTTACTGTCGCCTCCTCTGCGTGATGTTCCTGGCCAGGAATGATGATGTTGGGGACGATATTGATAGCTGGCTGCTCATGATGCTCGCCAGCACAGTCGCATGTCACCGCGGCGGCAGTGCCTTGTTCAGCCCAAGGGAACAGCCTGGACGGCGCGTTGTTGTAGAGGCCAATAACTGTGTAGGCGAAGAGGATCGTGCTTTCGAAGAAGAGAGTGACGGCAAAAATGATGAAGATCGGCATGCGCATGAAGACTCCAGATCTGCGCTTTGGTTCGGGGTAGTATTCGCGAACGAACTCGCGTGGAGCTGGTGCGGGAGCTGGGGCAGGAGGAGCTGCTCCGAAGAGGGTCGAGAAGCGTGGCGGCCGGCCTTTCTTCTCGCTGCTCTCGTGGTCCTCAATATCGAAATGTGGCGATGATGCGTAGCCTTTCTTGAGGTTCATGTCTGCACCTGTTGCTGCCGCCGAAGGACCCTGGTCTGGTTGGTTGTCGTCCTCGTGCATATTATCGTTGAGGCTTTTTTCGAAGTTCTCTGTATTATCCATGTTGTCTATGCTGAGGTTTCGAGAGTAGTTGGGGTAGTGAAGTGACTGAATTTTGATTGAATCCGTATTAGGCCGTGACTTCGTGAATGTCTTGAGCAGTTGCCTGCAACTGCTTTGAATGATGTCTGTCGTCAAGGGGTTCTGAGAGGCAAACACTGGTGATTAGTTCCTGGGCGCCCAGCGCTGTTTGTTCTATTGAAAGCAGTAGGCTAGACAAAGGCGTTGGGTCTTGTCTTAGGAAAGTGCTTGACCAGCAAGCGGTATGAACAAAGGTCTTGTGCAGAGAGAAAGAAAAAGTGAATAGTGGAAGAGTAGCACAGCACTCGGACCCCAAGGCGGTGGTGACGCGTAGTTGAGAGTCCCGAGTGAAAATATGGAGAGTATCATAGTATGTGAGCCTGCAACGTATGTGAGAACGGGCTGTCTCCGTGACTGTCCCTCGTCGTGGATGCCGCCAATGTTCATCGCTTATACCGTGGCATGATTGATACCCAATGATTGTCCGGGTGGACGATGGATGTGGGCATGAAGCGTCGTACAGACATGTCTTGCGTCGAAGCTCGCCATAGCGCGATGAACGGTTCGCTGTGGACAGAAGTGTATGGAGAGAGGGCGTGTTTGTTTGAGGATGAAGCAAAAGCGCTTAGGGAGCGGCTGCTGATTGGATGCCAAATTGAGCTTCAGTGTGCCAAGTCTTTGAACGTGGCTATGGTGATGGAGGCACGGGTTCAGTCCGCGGCATAGACCGAAGCATCTCCGGGCCGTACAGTAGACGCTGGTACTGTATGATTGTCGCCAGTTCAGGAGGCTGAGCCCGGTGTGGTGCTTCTATACCTAGGTACAGTACAGTAGCAGCATCTGAACTTCCACTAGCGCGAGGTCTGTTCTGGCCAATCAAAAAGCCGCTCGCGAGCAAGGTTTCGCTGCCACAAGCCCGACGCTCGAGGCTGCAGACTGCTTGCGACATTTCGACCACAACACCCGCACGTGACTGTGGCGTTTCTCAAAGGCACGGGTCGACATCGTATGACGGACCAGTCGTGGCCACTGATGCCTCGCGACTCCATCTGCATATCAGCTCACTGCTCTCCCGCTGCACCGAATCGCGTTACTCTTGCACCATGATACCGACGGCCGCCACCTCGTGAAGACCCTATACCAAAAGGCTAGCTACGGACAAGCATGGCATCTTCCGAGCCATCAGCAGAGCAGCGTGAGCTGACTCTCGTGGGTAAAGTCGAGATGCGAAT
The DNA here is from genome assembly GCA_026120125.1 of Pseudocercospora vitis. NCBI lineage: Eukaryota > Fungi > Ascomycota > Dothideomycetes > Mycosphaerellales > Mycosphaerellaceae > Pseudocercospora > Pseudocercospora vitis. The sequence goes on along the minus strand of JALRML010000023.1, from coordinate 40,207 downwards.
TGCTCTCACCGACTCCGACAGCAGGCTCGAGGCAACCTTGAAGACGTACTTGGCTCCACTGCTCCTGAAACTGGCGTCACCCCATGAAAGTGTGCGGAAAAAGGTCATCTCCATCTGTCAGCATATCAACACTCGAGTGCAGCCGCAGTCCATACAGCTGCCCGTGGCGGCTTTGGCTAAGCAATTCAAGGAGCAAGAAAGCTCTCTCATTCGCCATTTCGACATGCTTTACATCCAACAAGGTGTGGTCAGGCTATCGGCTTCCGACAAGGCCGAACTCCTGCCTGTCATAGCAAGTGGCATTTCAAAGTCCGGTGCGCAAGCACATCAGATATTCTATCTGCTGTTGAGAGTGCTGGGATCGTACAAGATCCCTCAGCGTGGCAGCAAGGAAGATGTGGAGTTGCGACAGACCTTGCCCTTATCCGACGAGGACGCGAGTTATCTAGCATCCAAGCTGGGCAAGTTCATCCTATTCACCCCGCAGCGCAACCGAAGCTCTGCACTTTGTCCTGGTTTGACGCGCGAGGAGTTTGAGTTCTTCAGTGTAGAAGGAAAGCCGGATGCCTGGGACCCTGCTGCAGGTGGATTGAATCTCACTCAGACTAAGGCAATTTGCGCGAGACTTCTTGCCAGCGGGCTCTTTACTGATTCCGAGCGCTTTCTCCCGGCATTGTTCGCCTCAGCAGATCCTGCTTCGTCGATCGGCGACGTTGGTGATGACATGCTGAAGCGCGCGTTGCCTGCTACCGATCTTGAGGATGAACGTCTGCTGAAGCAGCTCTTTGACCTGTACTTTGGCGAAGGCAGCGCACCTCGTGTGAAGGCTCCTCTGCGACTGAAGATCCTTAACCTCCTAAACAAATCCACGAGGAGCACCACGTTTGCCAACCACATAATGAGAATGGTTGACGATGGCGTGAAAGCTGCTCCACAGGACGGAGCAGACACCGCTATGACCAACGGAATCCCAGAGTAAGTGACTACGTGCATGGCTTGCAGTTCTTTGCTGAGCATGAACAGCATTCCCATTTCGCATCTCACAGTCTGACCTAGAACGCTGATATCTGGTCAGAACAAGCAATATTGGCAGAGAAGCCACGAAGCTTCGAGCCGCCATCTTTCAATATGTCAACTTTGTGGCGCGGCATGGAGCCAAGGAGACGCTTCATACCATCGCGCCGACAGTCGTGGCACGATTGAGAAGCTTCATCGAAGATCAAGGGTGGCCGAAGCCGGGTGTCAGTGAGGATTTGGTATCTCGAGCATATGCCTATGAGGTCATGGGACTTCTGTCCAAGGCCGGGCCACGGACGCTACTGGTTGAGGATGAGCACACGTCTCTGGATCTGCTTCGCTGGATGTTCGACTCACTCGCAAGAGACTCGTCTGGCAACTCCATAACTGTGAGCATAGAGGAATCTCTTTCGACGATTCTGAGCGCTCTCAGCATTCGATTCGAGCTTGCGAAACATGAACAAGATGTTCTGGAAAGTCTTCTCATTGAACAGATGACCTATTCAGCCTCTCTTGAGGCCCACCACAGATGGCGGAGCACGAGATACGTGGCAGTCAGATTTGCGAACCGTTGTCTTCCATACGCCTCCGTTAAAGCCCGGTGGGTTGATATTCTCGCCATGGGCGCATCCTCAGACCGGCCAGAGGTGCGTGAGGAAGGAGAACGGGGCCTCAGTCCACACTGGTACCGTATGCTCAACGGGACCAATATCGGCTCGGAGACTGCTTTGTCGTTTCCCCGATTCGAAGAAGTCATTCAGGAATTCTTTATTACCCAGAGTGGGATCACAAGTGTTGACACAGCAATAATAGCAGCGAAGGCTAAAGAGCTTCATGAATCGTCATATGCGGCAATGACCGCTTTCTCACGACGAATGCTCTTTCAACAAGCTTTTGAGCAGGCCGAAATTGTGGTCAAGATCGATAGCGAGTGGGAGAGAAAATTTGACGCGATGCTTGAATCTGATGTCCCAGCTAGAGTGGCTGCAAAGCAACGACTAGAGAGGCTCCAAGCTGAATCACCAGACGCAGCCGACATCATGACACATGCCCTCTTCGAGTGCATCTCATCGAAGACAGCGTTCGCAGAAGATCACCTGGTAGAGTTTCTGGCTCTCAGCCCAGATGCCTTGATTCAGAAGCATGTTGGCCGAACTGAATTCCTCTTGCCATTGCTCAGGTCCAACAATCACAGGCGTCGGATGACTGCTGCCCGTGCATTTGGGATACTCGCATCACATCCCAGGGCAATAGCAGAAGCGCACACGCAGCAACTACTGGAAATGGCGAAGACGTGGTCCAGCGCTGTCGGAGCTGGCCTTAGCTCTGTTCACGGCTCCATTGTCGCACTCGCCTTCTTCTACTCCAGAAGGGGATTTCGCAAGCAGCAGCGTCCCTCGTACGAAATGCTTCAGGCCTATCTCGACATACTTTTCAAGGCATTCGTAGAATCTAGCGATGCTCTTGTCCAGGAAGCAACAAGTATTGCGATCGGACAGATGTGCATGTTTGGCTGCCTTGACATCGACACGATTGGCAAGTACACAAGCACTACAAAGGTGTCGGACAAGCTTTATCAGAAGGCCAAGGGCGGCAACGAAATTGCTATCCTCTCACTTGGCCAACTGTCTATGATCATCCCCGAAGACCATGACGATCTGAACATCGTTGAGGAGAATCTCCACAAGCTCCACGACATTCGGCAATCCGAAGTACATTTCACTGTCGGAGAATCGTTCAGCTATCTGGCTTCTGGATGGCAGTCTGAAGCTCTTGCTACTCAGGTCGACATCGAGATTGGGATCCTTCCACGGCTGCGTCAGACCAGGTCAAGCACTCTGCCTCGGCTGCTTGACAGAGTTCTCCGAGACTGCGCGAACACTAAGCCGGCATTGAAGAAGGCTGCCGTCATGTGGCTTCTTTGTCTCGTCCAATACTGCGGCCAGCAGCTTCAGTGTCGACTGTCTGACTGTCAAGCTGCCTTCAGACGGTGTCTGTCTGATCGAGACGAATTAGTGCAGGAGTCAGCGTCAAGAGGGCTTGGCCTGGTGTACGAGAAGGGCGACAGGAAGCTCAAAGATGATTTGATTCGTGAGCTTGTGTCTTCCTTCTCTTCTGACAAGCAGCAGCTCGCGGGCAACGTTTCTGCTGACACGCAGCTGTTTGAGCCGGGCGCGCTGCCCACAGGCGATGGCTCTGTATCCACATACAAAGACATCATGAGCCTTGCAGCCGAGGTGGGAGACTCCAGCTTGGTATACAAATTCATGTCAATGGCGTCTTCCAATGCTATTTGGTCCAGTCGAGCCGCTTTTGGAAGGTTCGGTCTCAGCCGCGTCCTCTCGGACTCGAGCGTGGACGGCTACCTTGCTAGCAACCCGAAACTTTACCCAAAGCTATTTCGATATCGCTTCGATCCGAACGGTGGCGTGCAGCGATCAATGAATGACATTTGGACTGCTCTTGTTCCTGACTCCGCCGCCATCATCGATAAGCACTTTGATGCCATCATGGAAGATCTCTTGGTCAGTATCATTGGCAAAGAGTGGAGAGTGCGGCAGGCATGCTGTGCTGCGATTGCGGATCTTGTGCAGGGGCGACCTCTTAAGAAGTACGAGCAGTACCTCGAGCGCATCTGGACCCAGTGCTTCAAGGTGTTGGATGACATCAAGGAGTCAGTCCGAGCGGCAGCCGCATCGCTCGCCAGAACTTTGACCGGTGTCCTCACTCGGTCACTCGAGGCTGACCACAGTGCAACGAGGGATGCTTCGGCAATGCTCAAGCATGTGCTACCATTTTTGCTGTCGCCTTCCGGGATGGAGTCCAGTGCAAAGGAGGTGCAAATGTTTTCGGTACACACCTTGCTTGAAATCATCAAGAAAGCCAACGGCTCGACTCTGCGACCATTCATTCCAGAGTTGGTCGAGCGGCTGATAGGGCTATTAAGCTCACTGGAGCCTGAAGCGGTGAATTACGTCCATCTCAACGCCGCGAAGTACAACCTCACAGAGCAGAAGATTGACGACATGCGTCTCTCTAGCGTGCGCAGTAGTCCGTTGATGGAGGCCATCGAACGCTGCCTAGATCTTCTGGACGAGGACACCATGCAAGAACTGTGGCCGAAATTGGAGTCTGCAATGAAAACTGCCGTTGGGCTGCCCTCCAAAGTCGGGTCAAGTCGCGTGCTGGTCTCGCTGAGCACGAGGCGCATGATCCTCTTCCGTAAGTTCGCCGACGATGCCCTCAAGCTGATCGAGCGATTGGTAGTGGACCGCAATGACACGGTCTCGAGCTCTTACGCCGCTGCAGCTGGTTATGTCGCTCGCGGTGCTTCTGACAAACAAGTCCTCCGCCTCATCGCGTTCGCGAAGAAGCTGTACTTCGAATCTGAAGGTGACCGAGCAGCCGTCACGCCACGAAGGAGCATCGCTTCCGGGGAGTTGATGTACAACTTTGCGAAGCAGTCGAGCGACAGATTCAACGCCTTCGCGACTTCGGCTCTGCCGTTTGTCTTTGTCGCCAAGCATGATGAGCACGAGCAAGTGAAAGAACACTTCCAGGAGACGTGGGACGAAGCAGTGGGTGGGTCACGCGCAGTACAGCTGTACATGAAGGAGATCCTCGAGATCTGCATGGTCTATCTTGACTCGCCTCAATGGTCACTGAAGCATACCGCTGCTCGGACCGTCGCCGACACTGTAATGGCGGTTTCATCGGGCGAAGCGCTCATGGCCAGCACAAGTGGGTCTGCTCTCTGGCCAGCCATCGACAAGGCTTTGGGGGGCAAAACATGGGAGGGCAAAGAAGTGGTTCTATCGGCGTTCGTCAAATTCGTCGAGATCGCGAAGCCGTTCTACGACGAGCAGGAAAGCGTTCGATCGGGCATCATCAAGGTGCGTTCACTGGGAATGGCCATGCTCAAGCCTGTTGGGCATCGTCGCAGCCCTCCACTGACTGACTGGTACACACTAGATTGCGGTGCGGGAAGCCAAACGTCAAAATGTTGCATACCGGCAACATTCGGTCCAAGCTTTGACCCGAATCGCGTTGGCTCGTGACGATGTCGACATCCACGACACGGTCTTCGACATTGTCGATCCGATCCTCACCGAGACGTCCGATGAGGACGCCATGGAGATCGAGGGCAAGGACGGCTCTCGCACGTCAGGAGAAATGTAAGTGTACATGTCCCTCGTCCCTTATGCACGCCTTTCCACGTGGAAGGCACGTGGTGGGGTGGGCGCGGTACCGAACTGTGCTGACAAGCTCGTAGCCGGGAGGCGACGATCGCAGCCGCCATCGAAGCCCTGTTCGCGTCGATCAACCCACGTGTGTCGGGAGGGAAGCTCCTGCAGCGCCAGGCTTCTCGAACGATACGCGAGGTGGCGCAGGCAACGACCGCCCCGAACGCGGCCATATTACGCAGCACATTCGAAGGCGTCAAGCGCACGTTTGATCGTGTGCGGGAGCAGAAGCGGGACGTCGAGCTCGACGGCGCGGCCATGGACGACTTCCGACAGATGCTGTTCGGCCCGGTGGTCAACATCGAAGCCATCCGGCTGCTCCGCGCGGAAGCCATTGTGTCTGCCGTGACAGCGTCGCCGTGCATCGCCGCCGCGGTGAAGGAGAACGTGAGTGCACTGGTGGACGGCGAGATGTCATCGAGCGTTCGAGACCTCCTCCGTGCCGCCGCCCGTGGCGCATGAGGCTGAACCGGGCCCCGGTCCAACACGTGGGCTAGATCAAACTTTAAATTCATGTTCCTTCCACATGCACACGTCTTCGCATGTTGCCTGCATGGCAGTCGCATGTGCATTGTGCATTTGCATCCGTTGAGCGGCTTTCGCTTGGATCCAGTGTGCTCTGCATTCGGGAAACGGTGCGGAGATGCGGTCCCGTCTCCGCCCACGCATACCGGACCTACATGTATGTACGGTGCACTGTATACAGTATTGCCACGCCGTGTCCCCCCCCTCCCATTCCCCCATCCATCACACCCGCGTTCACTGGGTCCAGCTTCGTGTGCTCTCGTACAGACCACCTCACGTGCGGCATCGGTCTCACGCATTCGGGGCGCCCAGCGGGTGAGTTCACGCCATGGACGCCTCGGATGGGAGTGGGCTTCCACGCGGCAAGGCCATTGCCATCATCGTCCCCCTTCGCATACGGTACATGTCCAGTCGTGGTGATCAGCCTCGCTCGCGTGGCCGCCACGGCCTCCCTAGCCCGGACTGGACTCTTGGTACTGCGTCGTCCAGAGGCTGAAAGCCCTCACGTCCTCTCCGAATCAGTGATGCTGCTTCTGCCCCGAAGAAGGAGGCACGGGGCAGGTCGTCATGGCCATCACGCTCAGGATGGATTGCGCGCCGCCGTGGACCAGATGTTGACGTGGCTGCATGCTCCCGTATCTGGCTGCGCGCACTTCCTCATCGCTCCCCTACTGGTTGTCCTCTGTAGCTGCGTGAGCGACAATAATGCCACTCGACGACGGTATGCACGTTTGAGTTCATATATAAGTGACAGGAACATGAGCAGTCCAGCCGATCATCGCCCGGGCCGAACTGCTTCGATGTCCATCATCCTGTCGTACCCACAGACCCCCGGGACGCCAGCTCGTCCCACTTGACTCCAGCACAGGCGGGCACGCGTTCATTGGCCTCATCCCTCGGGACTCTTTGCCCTTCGATTGTCCTCTGCTGCATTCCAGGTCCATTTGATTTGCGGGTCTAGCCGCCTGCCTGACCCCCAGCACCATGCACGACCGCCAAGGTGATGCTGCTACTGCTGCTGCTGCTGCTGCTGCTGCTGCTGCTGCTGCTGTTTCGACGGCGAGGAGGGCTCTACAACCACTCGCTCCTCGGGATTCCACACCTGCGTCAATTTCGCGCGACCGCTCTCCTCCACTGGCAACGGGTAGACCGCCTCGGCTGTCTCATCGATCCCGAGCTGGCTGCTGGACATGCAGAGGGAGGAAAGTCAAATGCGATGAGACTCGTCAGTTCACCCAGCGCCGTGGAGCTTCTGTGTGGGATGTGGTCGAGCTGACGTTTCCCTTTGGTCAGATCCACGATGCGGTCCGTGTACGAGACTCAATCGAGAATGCGATTGGGATCATCGGTAAGCCGAGAACGACACGGGACAGCGCGACCCGGGAACAAACACTTGCTGACGGACCCTTGATTTCTAGTTGGAATTTTAGCGATGCCACCACCAGCACCCAAGGCAAATACTCGAACATCAATATCGCCGGAAACGTAGTCTGGGACCCTTCGGTACGACAGAGCGCGAGCTTGAGTCCTATCCTGGCAGGGCAGGATGAACTACCAGAATTCGCGGTTCTTACCAGCGACGAAGATAGAGAACGAAAAGCAGTCACCCAACGGCCGGGTACTTACGGCGTGGTAGTCACGCCAGAGTCATTCCACGACTTGCCCGAATATGCTGCTGCAGCAGCAGCTTCCTCCCCGTTCGGTAGCAGACGCACCAGTACTCACTCTTCCAGAGGCGGTCATGGAAGCCCACGGTCTGGAATGTCTCGCACATCAACACTACTGGTCCACCCGGACCACAACACCGTCATCCTGGACAAGTTTGAGGAAGTGTCACCTACTGCTACAACCGCCGCCTTCACGATCTGTGCGACCGACAGCAGGCGAAGCAGCTATATGGAGGATGGCCTGCAAAGGCTATCGATCTCGACTTCAGCGCGAAGTTCGGGCTTGATTCCAGCTCCTCTCACACCTGCAGTGCAGTCCGATGGTAATTTGATCACGCATTTTCGGCAGTACATTGCACCACGACTCTGCCAGCAGCGGGATGAATCTCCATCCGGCCGCATCTCACCATCAACGCTGGACATCTTGGAGCGAGAATCAACTGACTTTGCTCCCCTGCACCATGCCATGTGCGCCGTCAGCGCGTTGCATTTGTCTTATAACGGACGCGCATCGCTTGAAGATGCCATGCAACACTACGGCCGAGCCCTTGCAACCCCAACGATCGCCAACACGCCAAACGATCTCTTGGCGGACGGCGTCTTCTTCACGCACATGCTCTTGTTTGTCTACGACATATGCATCCCCGGGCAGGGAGACGATGAAGGAACCAACATGTGGGCAGGGCACCTCACCCATCTCAGCCAATTGGCTGTGCAGCGACAGCGCACGAGAGGTCACGAGCCGTACGCCTACACCGTCTGGTCGATCTGCCAGCTCGACATGTACGCTTGCTTGATGGGCAGTGGCAACGGCGATTTTGTCGAAACGATCACTCGCAACAACATGGTCCCACCGCTCGAACAACAAGTACCGTCTCTGGCGCATGTGCAGTCACCTGGCGCGAGTGCATTCCGACCCCACGAGATGCAGATGTTCCCTTCCACTCTCCGACTCCACGAGGGCGTCGTCTTACGGACGGCAAAAATGGCACGGATAGCGCAGAGTTTTCGAACCCAACTTCCCGGTCATCCGCCGCCCCAAACGTATGCTAGATGGCAGGCAACGGCACTATCACTTCAGCACGACCTGCACGCATTCTGGCAACAAGCCTATCCCGTGAACTTCGGAGCCGACTCCATGATTACTACGACTGCTCTGCCCGATCGAGTTCGGGCCGTGTTCGAGGATGCTTTCTTCCTCTACCACACGTCAACGATATACAGCCGCACGAGCATGTTTCGAGGTCAGCGGCAGATTCCCGTGGCTTCCCAATACGACGTCGACGACGATACTGATAGACGAGCTGAGGCTATACTTCATTTAGCTTCGCACTACGTTGAAAATAGGAGGTTGGATCAGAGGCAGACAGTTTTTCCCGTCTTCATGGCCGGTTTCGCAACCAGGAACACCGCTCTCAAGCATCGCGCTATCGAGATAATCAAATCTTTCGAAGGTTATGGGATTGGGCAAAATACCTTCAGGACGAGAAGTCTCCTTGTCGCGGTTTGCGAGGAGCAGATGAGGTTGGCAAGTGCAGGCGGAAGGATGGAGGACGTTGAGTGGCTAGAGCTCGCAAGAGAAAGAGGACTCACGGTGGTCAACTGTGGACTATGACGAATCAATGGTGAGTGAAACATGGCGAGTTATGCATAGGTCATGAGTACACACGAAGTCGTGAGGACGAAAGCGGTGAACGAAACGTTGTCATTGGCCATTGTCAGCGTAGAAGCTGACAGAATTTAGCAAATTGCGCGAACATGGCGCCACGAGAAGGCGACACATGAAGCGTGAGTGCCACAGAATCCATCTCAACCCACAGACCATCACCGATCAGTGGTTCCACACCGATAATAAGGTCGGCCAGTGAATCTTCGACCTGCGAGTAACCGTCCATCTCATCAACCCAGGGCATCATAACACGCGCATAGAGAACCCCGGCATCATGGCGTGGACCTCGCCTGATTACCGCACCATCTCGAACAGTTATCTGTTCATTCGGACCTCTCCCATCACCAGCGCCCTCCCTGATGGCTCCCGTTCCAAGCGTCTGATATCCTCATTGCTTCCACGTCCCGGACGGAGGCGCTCTTGTCGCCGACTCAGACACCGGAGTGTCGGGTCTCGGAGGCCCTTGCGAAAGGTCTCCTCGAGGCTGCCCGGCCTGCTCTGCTGATCCTGCATACACAGTCCCGACACTGGCTCGGACGCCGAACCATGACGAGTTCTGATCGCTGCGTCCTCTCTGGTGATTGTCAGTGCTTTGCTTCCCGGTCTTGGCGGCCGCATGTTCGCTGGCACACCCCTACAGGCTTTGCGACGCTGATCCACTTGTTTCCCTCATGTTCATGGTTGGGACTCTTGATCAAGGCGTATGCAATTCCGATGTCCTTGAGATTGAGGTTCTTGGGGACTGTGTGGTCGACGGACTTAAGGGTAACGGGGGACAAAGGGCTTGTTGATGAGGTTAAGAGGTGTCTATATGCCGCAACACAAGTTGGCTTCACTGCTGACATCGGTCAGGGTAGCGGTGTTGAGAGCGACGACCTCTACATCGACGCCATCCTATCACGACCCTCGATCGAATATCATGAGAAGTCAGGACATGGACCATCAAATCACGGGGTGGCAGCGCGCAGACAGCCTACTCATGCTGGAACGCTGCCATGCCATGTCAGATTCGCTTCAATGCTATCCATCAAAAGAGTCACTCATTCAGTCATTACACATGTCCCAAAGCTCCGGATGCCAAGCGCCCTCACTCGATTTTGTCGAACTGTACAAGAAAGTTACGCATCCTCAGCTTCGACACGACACAGAATCTCTTCCAGGAAGCCTTCTAGGAGTCCTTCGACACCATCCCCCATGCCTACTGGAGCTACGCTGTCCCAGTGATCAATTTCCTTGAACAGCTTCGAAATCTTGCCCATACACTTCCGGATCTGCTCATGTGTCTGGCGCTTGACGTGAAGGTCTTCCGCTGAAGGCACATTGCCGTGCACGTCAGCTGCGCCGAGACCTGACGCACGACTTGATTGAGAGGCGTTATGCTTCTTCTGGAGGAGAGAGAGTTGGTAAGCACGTCGGTGGAGAGCTGCCTCGAGGGCAGGTGTTACAACTGAGTTCAGTGCGGTAATGGGCGGTTCTTGGCCGTCCAGTTGGGGCGGTACCGTTTGCTCCTGGGTGATGGTAGGTGGCGTAGTGACAGAGCTAACACTGTCCTTACGCGTCGCATCGAATGGCGCAGACACGGCCATGTTTGTCCTCGGGTCGAACCGTGGATCAGATTCTGTGACAGAGGACTGCTCGGTGGAAGTTCTAGATGTCACATGCGGCGTGGATTCGACGGGCTCCGTGCCGGGCGGCGCGAATGTTGGCAAAGGCTTTTGGAAAAGCTCGTTCGTACCTCGACTGTTCGAGACTTGTCTCGGTGGCTGCAGAGGTCGCGTGGCTGCAGCTGCATCAGAACCCACGGGCATCAACGTTGGCTGCTGGAGCTTTGGTGCCGCTATGGGCTCGTCCTTGATGGCCAGTCCTTTCATGTACCGCGACATGTCCGATGCTATCGACTGCTGCAGGAAGTCATCATTCAGAAATCGTGGCGACGATGGTGTAGCTGGTGGCTTTGGTGAAGAGGGCGTAGAGTCATGACGGGGAGTTCGCGGTGGGGTCTGCACAGCTGGCACTGGCTTTCGCGTGGGTGAGGCCGGCAGAGGAACCTTGGCTGCTGGTCCAGGTGATGGCGCAGGTATAGTTCGCTTCGACGGTGAGGGTGTCTTTGGAAGTGGTGGTGGAAGCATTGCGCCTCGAACAGTTCCACGTTCCATGTTCTCGCTGTCTTCCGAGTCGTGGTTCTCCTTGTTCGAGACAGACCGCCTTGGGGACGAAGGCTGGGGTTGTGAGCTTCTCGAATTCATCCCGGAGTCGTTCATTGCGCGGAGAGCAGGTGCGGGAGCCATTCGTTTGCCAGCTGGGCGGACTGTGCCAAAATCCCACAGATCTTCTTGCTCGCTCCGTCGAGAAGCAGAGTCCTCCACCACGTCTTCTTCATCGTCCTCCTTATCGGCCCGATGTGTTGCTTGCCATCGCTCGTGCCTCTCAATCAGCTCGGTCAAGTATGCGGTCCGCTTTGCCTTTCGTATCCAGGGATGCTTGAGCAGATCTCGTGCGCTAGGTCTCTCCCGCGGCTCCTTCCGCAGACATCTCCAGACAAAGTCCTTGAAGTCCTTGCTGAAGTTGCCCTCGAGGAATGGAGCAGGGTTTTTCGGGATCAGAAACAAGACCTTCATGGGGTGGATGTCGCTATACGGAGGTTCACCCAAGGCCAATTCCAGGGCTGTGATACCCAGAGACCATATATCGGCTTTGTGATCATAGCCGGACTGCTTGATGACCTCAGGCGCCATCCAGAAGGGAGTGCCGACAAATGTGTTTTTCTTGGTCATTGTCGCAGTCAATTGGCCCGAAACGCCAAAATCGGCGAGCTTGACTTGGCCGTTCGCCCCCAGCAAGATGTTGGCAGCCTTGATGTCGCGATGCAGCTTCCCGTCGTTGTGTAGGTACTCGAGACCAAGCAGCAGCTCTTTGATGATGATGCAGATGTAGTCTTCGGGGATAACGCCAGGCTTCAGCATGTCGCCGCAGCTCCCGCCCGAGCAGAATTCCATGATGATCCATAGGTCGGAGCCCTTGAGGTATGAGCCGTAGTACTTGGTGACATAGGGCGAGTGGAGGCCGGACAGGATGGAAATCTCTTGGATGATGTCGTCCACCTCGTCGTCGGCGTTCTCCACATCGATGATCTTGATGGCCACCGACTGTCCCGTGCGCTTGTCCACGCCCTTGTAGACCTTCCCGAAACTGCCTCCTCCTATGCATGCCTGCTTGGTATACAATGCCTCGGGATCTGCATTCTGGGTGGTGGCCGCCATGGTGCGCTGTGCTGCGCGTGGTGGCGTGGCGGATCGTGGCGCCGGAGCTGGGCAGGTGTGCAGGCAGATATTGATGAGGGGGCGAGCGGCGTGTTTGGTGCGCTCCCGTCCGCGCCTTCTGGTATGGTCGAAGAGGGTAAGTGCGAGTGCAGGAGCAGGAGCAGGAGCAGGAGCAGGTGCAGGACCAAGTGCAGGAGCAGGAACAGGAGCAGGAGCAGGTAGCAGACAGCAGGAGCAAGCAGCACTGGCGCGTCGAGTCGCGTCGCGTCGGACTGTGCAATCGAGGCAGGAACTACAATGCGTGGAAGGAGCGGTCCATATCAATCTCGAGCCCTTCACCGGCGCCCGTCCAGCATGTTGTTGCCGCAGACGAAGGTCCTGTTGTGAAGCATCGACAGCCGGCCAGCCAGCCGTTCGGAAGGTGTATTGTTTGGTGCAGGGGTGGGCATCCAAAACAATCCCGAACGATTGGATGTCAGTTGCTGGAGGACTTTGAGCTGTTCGACTCGACTCCCGTCGGAGGCTCGGCGCGTCGCTCGCACGGGCCCACCTACCGCCAAGAGAGAAGCGTTCCTGAGCGGCGAGGCGAGGCGAGGCACATACCGTACATGATCTGTAGTATTATGTACATACATGTAAAATAAACGCCGCCGCTGCAAACACCCGCAACCCTTTGGTGCGTTCACCGTCCCGCCCACCCGTTTGTCACCATGTTCGTCCACCCGTCCCTGCTGTGTCTCAGCCTGGCGTCCCTGGGTGCTGCGGCGAAGTCGCATCATGAGGCTGTGCAGGACCAGCCTGACTTCGCGTGGTCGCTGGCGGATGATCTCATCGGCTTTCACAAAACCTTGGTCGACATCGAGTCCATCTCGGGAAACGAGAAAGCCATCGGAGATTGGCTGTCCGACAACTTGGTCGGCCAAGGCTATCACGTGGAGAAACAGTATCTTTCCTCCGATCCCGAGAGATTCAATGTATATGCTTGGCCAGGGCACAACAGAGATGCGCCTGTGGTGCTCAGTAGTCACATTGATACCGTGAGTGCCCTCACATGGTGCGGGACGACATGCATCCACTGAACGCATTTCAGGTCCCACCGTTCTTGCCCTACCGATATCGAGAGAACAAGGGCAACGCTACTATCTTTGGACGTGGAACCGTGGATGACAAGGGCTCCGTTGCTGCTCAGGTCGTCGCGGTGAACCGGCTCATCAACGCTCACCAGATCAGCGCTGACGATGTAGCACTCCTCTTCGTGGTTGGCGAGGAGACGGGTGGCGATGGGATGCGAAAAGCCAACGACCTCGGCCTCGACCCCAAAGCGATCATCTTTGGCGAGCCGACCGAGGGGAAGCTGGTATCGGGCCACAAAGGTACGATGCAGATTGTGCTCACGGCCAAGGGCAAGAACGGCCATAGTGGCTACCCTTGGCTCGGCAGGAGTGCAAACGAGATTCTCGTCAGCGCGCTTTACACAATCATGAACCTGGGCGAGAAGCTGCCAAAGAGCGAAAAGTATGGAATGACCACTTTCAACCTCGGACGTATGGAGGGCGGCGTGGCGGGGAACGTCATCGCTGAATCCGCGCAAGCGACCATCACTGTCCGAATCGCAGTGGGCGAACCGGAAGATATCGAAAATGCCGTGACGAAAGCGATACGCCAAGCTGTGAGCGACTTTCTAGAAGATCACATGGAGCTGGAGGACATCATCGATATCGATTTCGGTGCGCGCGGATATGGGCCTATCGATATTGACGCCGATGTTCCGGGTTTCGATGTGTTCACGGTGAACTATGGTACCGACATTCCAAACTGGAAGAAGACGTCCAAGGATCAGAAGCGCTATCTATACGGTCCTGGAACCATTTTCGTTGCGCACAGTGACCACGAGGAGCTCACGGTCAAGGACTTGGAGACAGCCGTTGGAGACTACCAGAAGATTGTACTACACATTCTGGGCAAGTCGCAGGATGCTAAGCAGGACCTGTAGGTGTGTACATTTCGACGTCCCAATCATAGAGGAAAACAATGCCCAGCAGGCAGAGACGCCACTCCCATCTGGGCAATCCTTCAGGCCTCGACAGCACATCTCTTGCGCACAATATGGTATCCCTACATCTCCCTGCCAGTGAGCTCTACGATGCAAGGAATATCGTATCTTGTAGATCCTATCTCGGAGCTCATGCTTGCGAGAATCATGTTGTAATGATACATTGCCCTGGCGGGAGTGAGAGGACTGTCGTCGTGGCTCAGGGCGATTCCTTCCTAATTTTCTTTTGGTTGGTACAAGTTGTGCGATCACGAGATCTTCAGTTCCTGCCGCTGCGGATCAAAGTCTGCTTGTCGCAGCTGAATATGTCGGCCGACCTGGTGCATGTAGCATTTCCCTGAAGTACAGACTTATGAATGAGACGTGTCTGCTGAGATGCGGGTTGGTACCTACTGCAAGACCCGGCAAATAAGATTCTGGGCCGGACCAGTGCGCATCGAAGGTGACAGGCCGGCGACACAGCTCATATGCAGTGCCACGAACCCTACAGCTAGTGTCTCTACTTTCTTTGTTTCCACTAAAACAATGCACAGCGCAAGCTCGAAAGAGTGAGGTACCGTGATCATAAGATCGTTTTCATCATCGCACACCAACACAGCTTATGCTTATCCATGCTATGCTTCAAGGCAGTGCTCTTGGTAATGCGTATAAGGAAAAGTCATAATGCCTTCTTTACACATCTACTGCATGCGTAATCCTTCATTTCATGCATCTAAGGATCTCGACCGTTGATCACATTTCCTATCCCATCCACGCTATGCATGTCAAACATCAGGCAGGCCGTTACAATGGAGACACGAACGCGACAAGCACGTAGACGAGACTGCGTTTAGCAAATGATCTTGTATACGCGCTTCCATGTCGGCCATGTGGCTCGCTCGGCCTTTTCTTCTTCGATTAGCTCGGCAATGTTCAGGTCTCGGATGCCGGTGTGAAGGTCCTGGCAGCAAAGTTAGTGGCCGATGATCGAGACTCAGGAAAATAACCGCTTACCATGTTGTGGGTACGGACTATCGGCGTCCTGTACCAGATTTTGTACACAATGTAGAAAAGAATCACGATCGGTGCCGCGAGGTATACTTGAAAGAACGATTCGACCTGGCCACCGGCGCCGAGATCAGCATAACCTATCGGCCAGGCACCATTCCAGAACTGTGCGACCAACACAAGACAATTGAAGATAAAGCCTATCCAAGAGCCAATGACTCCTGGTTGGGAGCGGAAGGCAAGTTCATTCAGGCTGTGTCCTTGCTTTTTCCACCCCGATCGGAAGCGGATGTGAGCCAGGCAGATGCTGCCCCACGTGAAGATCGAAGAGAGACCGGAAAGTGCCAGCATCCAATTGAATGCATCTTGCTGCTTGTCTGAACCGGCGAAGAAGGCCAAAAGGCCCAAGATTGAAGCAATGCCGATGGAGACGATGGGACGACCTTTGCGATCAATGTAGCCGAGGATCCGTGGTGCCTGATTCTGGTCTGCGAGCGCAGCCATGGTCCTCGAACTGCCGTAAATGGAAGAGTTGCCGACGGAGAGCACTGCGATCATGATGACAACGTTGAAAACTGATGGAAGACCGCTGATGCCTGCGTTGACAATGGAGATGACGAACGGGGACGCCTTCGCATCAGCACTGGAGGAACCATTGATCAAACGCGTGTCATCATGTGGAACCAGAAGTCCGACGAGAACCAAAGACACGATGTAGAAGAGGGTGATTCTCCAAAACACCTGCTTCACGGCGGTTGGGAGAGATTTCCTTGGATTGGCGGTCTCGGCAGCGGCAAGGCCAACCAGCTCGGTACCTGCGAAGGCGAAGGCGGCAGTGACAAAGACCGAGCAGAGTCCCTTAAAGCCGTTTCTGAAGGCACCTGGGTTCGACCAGAATTTGCCTCCAATGTAGCCGCCTTCATCAACCAGTCTGTAGGCATCAGAGTACTGGTATATGTCTTCAGAGGAGTTGCCCGGGCCGCCACCGCAGTTGAGGATGATGCCCAGGATGATGTAACCTACGATAGCAATCACCTTGACGATGGCGAAGACGAACTCTGCCTCACCGTAGCCCTTGACCCCAAATAAGTTGATAACAATGATCATGACCAGGAAAATGGCGACCCAGGCGTCGTTGTTGATTGACCCGTCACTCCAGTACTCGATGGTGATGGTGGCAGCCACAATTTCTAGTGGCAGGACAACGAGCCATTGCATGGCGTAGCTGAGTGCATTGTCAGTACATGCATGTCTGATGAACAGTGCCTGATCCACATCACGTGACTTACTTCCAGCCCATGGAAAATCCCCACGCAGGATCCAGAAACCTCGTAGAGTAGGCGGAGAAAGAACCGGCGACCGGGAACAGCACGGCCATTTCTCCCAAAGCGTGCACTGTGCAGTAAAGCATGATACCTATGAGTATGAATGCGATGATGAGAGACGCTGGACCGCCAGTCGCGAGAGCAGAGCCAGAACCCACGAAGAGACCGGTACCAATCGAACCACCAATTGCGATCATCTGCAGATGGCGACCTTTCAAATGCCTCTGAAGCGGCGACTCAGCGGTCGCAGCGGCAGCACCTTCGACATCGAACACTCGCCCATCGGCGCCAACCACTCCTCTTGGTGTCGCATGCGCGTTGGGATCGCGCTTGAAGCTGTCCACGAGCCGAGTCGTCCATGGCCGTCGGTGATCCATTTGTGTGCCATATTCCGGGAGAGCTGGGCTGTCTTGCGAGTACTCGCCTGATGCGGACTTCATGTTCTTCTCGTCGGAAGATTCCATGTTGCACGTCTGATATGCAGGCTGAAGTCGCCGGGTTTGGAAGGAGCGAGTCGAGGCTGCTTCGGTACCGCGTATTATACCAAGGCTGTTCGGAAGCTGCAGTCCGCGGAACGCTGGAGCTGGCGTGCGCGACAACCGCGCAGGCACACGCACAGCGTCAGCAGCAGCAGCAGGTGTGAGCCGGAAGTCTACGGTGTGTCGAAAGGATGGAGCGTGCAACCGCACACGACAGGCTCAGGGTCGAGCGCAGGAGATATAGAGGCAGGCTGTGGGTGTTGGATGCGGTGATGGCGGCAACGTGGGTCGGAGGAAAGTCGCCAATTAGAGTTGCTAGTGCGCCACGAGTAATCACTAGGTTCCGCGCCGAGCCTTCGCTATCAGAGGATCGAAGAGGGGGGGGCCGGGTGACTGATCAGCACAATCTAAGACGTCGCCGGCGAATGGCGAGCGCAGCGCAGGGATGCCACATCGAGGCATGGAAGTGCCTCTTTCAATGTCGTTGCGCTGTGTCACGGTCCGAGGCGGGCCTCGCCGCATCGGGTCTTGGCTCCGTCGATCGCCGACCACTCACGAGCGTCGCTTCGTATCATAAGCGCAGTGGGAGCTGGGGACGAGAATGACATGCCCCACTCACGTTAACACTCGTTCGTTGTGCTTGCACGGTCTGTGATGGCGGCACTGGAGCTCAGCCTCACATTCACTGACGACAATAAGCAGAGCAGGACACTCGCCAACGTGCGCGCCACTCGCTATCGTAAAGCGCCTGCTGCGATGCACCAAAGATGAGATGCTCGCCGCGTAACACGAATCCAGCCACTTCCAGGTTGGTTCCCACGGTGGGAGGCCTCCGACGATGCTGCCATCCCTCTGCATGACAACGTGATTCAATGTCTAGAACAAAGTTTGGTCCTTTCGTCCCTCTCACATTGCGGCGCAAGGATAGCTCGAAACAAGCATTGCCACGAATAACCCCATGCCTACGATAGCGCTGTCCGAGACCACTCGAGGCTGGTCGAACAATCTCTGAGGCATGCGCTGCAAGTGCGCCAATGTCCATGGGTTGGCGGCCTCAAAATCGACGCGTTCATCATGTAAATATTCCCGGTGACCTCAATCTTCACATCTCGCACGTCCAGCAGAAGGTGCCTTTTTCCAAGGGACACGATTGTTGCGCATGCGGCTTTCCGAGACCAATGGCGACTTCAGATGCGGTTGAGCTCCTGCCGTGCTACCAGTGCTACTGTATGCATGCACCAGGCTTGTTATAGGCAAAGGAGAATCCCTGTTGTGGTCGCTCGGCTTCACTGGTTGAACACGCTGGCCAAACGTGTTCCTGCATGGTACGCGGCGGTGACTTATCAAAAGCTTCTCGGCTGCGGCAATATAGCCTACTCCTGCAGCATACTGTACAGTACAGTACATCATCTGCTTGTCGGCAGAGCAAGGTTGGCATCCAGGAACGAGCAATCCTGGCCTTTGTCCTCCACGTCTGATATGTAGCCACATACGCCACGGACCCAGACCGTAGCACGAGGTTTTCGCGTGGCGGTGGAACTGCATGCAGTCCGCATGCGCGTCACCGTCCCCTTTCCACCAGGCAGCACTGCCATTTCCACATCGATGCGCAACAGCACTGTCGGCGAAGGCGTGTTCTGTAATGTCGTAGGCACGCATGTATGGAGTCGACTGTCTTCGTCACATTCCCTTGCTCAGAACGGAGGGCTGGGGCACTGAACGGCCAGAACATAAGTTGGCATGCGATCACATACAGGAATTTCGAAAGTTGTGGCAGGGCACTCCCCGCAACTCTGGCGAGCGTGTTTCCCTTCAGCCCAGGCCCCAGCTTCCTGTGACTGATTGTGAATAAGGCTACGGACTGACGAACGTTTCCGCATCACCTTTAATCTGAATACCCTGATGCTCGCGGAGAAGTGGACAAGTTGAGGAAATGACAAAGCATCAGAAGGTGTCACATTTTACGTCAAGCTCTCGGCATCCCGACCAGATGTGCAATTCACGGGAATCCATCCAAACAACGGACTGAGAGCAACACGGATTTCCAGGGGCTATTGTTTTCCAACTACATCGAAGCCGATTCGGGAGTCAAGCTCGGCACGTAAGGCCTCGAATGTCTTCCAGGTCACACTAGAATGCAATGTGCAATTTCGGCTATCTTGGGCGGCGAGGTACGAAGCGCTCGCCCGGCTTTGCCAAATTCCTCCTGCCATGTATTCGAGCATATCTGGTCAGCAGAGGATCCATAGAACAGCATATATTGGTTGTCTTGGAATTGGCCCGGGGCGTGCGAAGCGAAAATTGCCTGCAACAAGATCACTATTGCGAGACTGCGTAACTGTTCAGCATATCTGAGCTATAGCAGAACAGTGACAGGGCCGGATCGATAGAGACACTTCCTTTTCCATTTGCCTAGGTCTGAGGCTCCAGAGAGGAATCAACACGTTCAACAGCAGTGTTTTCATAGCCTATATTGCTTGGTATCCAGGCCGTACCACTAATCTTGAGGTTTTGTATGTTCTTCCTAACCGAAAATCACGCCAATGCCCGTGTTGGCATTCTCGGTGACCTCTGTACCATCGGAGTTAACGACGTCCGCCTCACGCTTGTCGAGAAGCGAAGCCAGCGCGCTGACGCCCGAAATGAGGGCAGTGACCCATGGATCAGGAACAGCCTCAGCCTCAGCCTCGCGCTTGTCGAAAAGTGAAGCTATCGCGGTAGCGCCCTTCACGAGGGTAGCGAAGAATGGATCGGGAACAGCCTCGGCCTCACGCTTGTCGAGAAGCGAAGACAGCGCGCTGACGCCCGAAATGAGGGCAGTGACCCAAGGATCAGGAACGGCCTCAGCCTCAGCCTCAGCCTCGCGCTTGTCGAGAAGCGAAGACAGCGCGCTGACGCCCGAAATGAGGGCAGTGACCCATGGGTCAGGAACAGCTTCCGCCTCGCGCTTCTGTTTATTGATTCCGGCCATGATCTGGTTTGCAATGGCGCGGCGTGAGGTGGTGACGGCGGCATCTTCTGTAGCCTCAGACTCGGCCTCGGCGACAGTCTCGGCCTCGGTCTCCATAACATCTGCCATCTCTAGAAGTGGAGCTAGGGCGGCTTCGAAAGCGTCCATGAGATTGGGCAATGCTTCCTCCTCCTCTTGGGCCAGGCCTTCAAGATCTTGGGTTTCTTCGTCGAGGGTAGCGCCGGCTGTCTTTAGCGCTTTGGTGACCGCCTCGTCTGTTGCCTCATTGCCGGTTGAAGAGGTCTCGACCACAATCGGGGCTGGGGAGCGCTTGTCCTTCACCATGAGTGGCATTATATCATTGATGAGCCCCCGACCTCCTACGCCTGGTCTCGCGGCTTCTAGCTGTGAGTCATCAAGTCAGGGTGTGATGTGCGATAGCTAGGTGGATTTGCTGCTTACCCCGACAGCTGGAGCAGCGAAGCTCTGAGCGGTATAAAGGGCCAGGAAGCCCGCGACAGCAGTCAAGTACATGGCGTTGGTTCAGCTGGCGTAATCTCTTGATCTGCTGCTGCTCCCCCTTTGGCTTGGTCGAAGTTGTTAATCAGCTTGAGAAAGCCGGGTTCTTCAGACCCTTTATAGTGTGCTTCAATAGCAATGGTGCCAACACTCGTCTGCTACCACGTGCAGCATATGCAGCAGCGTTCCTAGCATGGTTCAATGGTGCAATAGTGCGACCTCGTTTAGATCTGTTCTCGTCGGAAACCGAAAATCTACGTGTGGGAGTTCGACCTCCGCGTGGTGGTGGTGGCGGCGGCGGCGGTGGTGGTGGTGGTGGCCAATGCAACCATGACTAGTCCTTCGGTTTTCTGGACAGCGCAAAGAGCGACATTGGGACGATGTCGAGGGTTTCAGCGTGCTTATGGTCACTTTTGAGACGCACCAATGCCTATACTCCTCGATATATACTGCTTGGTCGGGTATGAGTGCTACTGCGAGTAGTTCCAAAAGTGCCGAATAGACTGGTTGCCGAATGCAGACTGGCGGGAGAATCGCACTGCTCTCATGGTCGATGTAGAGTGGCCAATGCGGAAAGCTCTCTTCTTCGTTTTTGACCGTGGTTGTTCTTCGGACATAGCAGGCTTATTAGAGCAGATGCGACGCTTGCAGAGGACGAGGGAGATCGAAGGGCCGCATCACAACGGACCCCGGAGCGCTATACGAGACAGTCGCGAGCAAGTGCCGTGGACATTAATACTTTAGCGTGTCTACAAGAACATCCGTCAATGCAGGAGAGTAGTGTTCGAGTCTCCATGGATGGAAGCCATATGGTCCTTGGGTGTTTCACCCATTGCGATGGTTTTCTAGCAAGGTGCGGAGGCCGTCAGGACTGTGGTGAACGCACTACCATGTGCCGACCTCGTAAGTGCCGGCAGAAGAACGAGATCTTTGGGTATTGAACACCGCTAGTGGAGACTTCTCGAACTCGGTGAATTTCCTTAGTTTTGTGAGACTAAACCGAAATCCTTGCGACGAGTGGTCGGAAGTGATGAGACACACCCCTACAGTGGTTTCACCTATTCGCAGTGCGAGCATAGGCTTGGCAGTCTTGGCAGTTCTCTCATCTCTCAGCCTGGGGGGCAGAGGGTGGCAAACGAGCATACGTGATTTCGCAGACCGAGACAGCTATCACGATGATTGTCACAGTGGCATCGCTTCCAGCACCCACGGATTCTACTGACGTATTTGCGGACATTTGCGCATACTGACTCCTGCCACTCGACCTGGTCACGGCGGTATTCCAGAGTCATATTGGTGTAATCGGACCCGACGTTTCGACGTTTCGGCTTCAAGGAGGCGATAGCCTGGCGAGGATGTTCCGCGCGTCTAATAAGAACATTTTTGTCTCCGTCGTTGGGACACTTACCACCTTCATGAGTGCCATATTTTGTTTGCCGGCGTACACATTGAACTTGCAATCACCCCGATGTGTAGTGTAGCGATGTTGCCTACCTCGTTCAGCACGGTTGACGTGCCCAGCGGAAATTGAACGTCTGGCCTCTCTGTGAGCGCAGCGGTAGGCACAGAGACGGGATGAGCTGGTTGCAGGAGGATGTGCCCTATGCCCAGCGTGTCCCGTACTGTATGCCGAATACACGAGATCAAGCTGCCACGGGTAGCCCGAGATGTGCGTCATCTGGAGGAGCCTTGGCCGCGCTAAAGCTCAAACACGAGACGGACGGCTGCAGGTACAGGAGTGGACGAAGGGACAGGACACTCGCGGCTGGAAATAGCAGCAAGCAGTGAGCGCCGCGCGTTGTGATTGAACAAAGCCATCGGGCCGCTTGCGTATCGGGCGTGCAAGAATATCCTGAGGCTGAGAGTGTCATCGGCTGGACGCAGACTGGAGAGGGACTTGACCGTCTCAAACACTGCAACTTCTCCCCTGAATGATAATCACCTCCAATCCATCCACATTCCCCATTTCCATTTCCATTCCCATTGCCCATTGCCCATTGCCCTTGCCGTTCCCACCTCCACTTCCTCGTTCGCTCTTGCCCATCGCATTCTGACGAGCATCATCGCCATTGCCCTTTCAGCAACCCCGACCACCACACCACAGCACACCACGCCCCGACTGCTGTGGGCGCGACAACGGCCATATTTCCTTGCGTGCCTCAGAAGCTGCCAATATGTGGTGCGTGGTCGCGAATAGCATGGCATGGCATGCGCCTGAACCGGGCTTGCAGCTGACTTGAGCTTGCGCAGTGGCATCTTTGGATACATCAACTACCTGGTGGAGAAGGACCGCAAATACATTCTAGACACACTCGTCAACGGCCTGTCCCGTCTCGAATACCGAGGCTACGACTCCGCCGGCCTCGCCGTTGATGGCGACAAGAAGAATGAAGTCTTCGCGTTCAAGGAGGTCGGCAAGGTGGCCAAGCTGAAGCAGCTGATTGAGGAGGAGAAGCCAGACCTCACCAAGGTCTTCGACAACCACGCAGGCATTGCGCATACCCGATGGGCCACCCACGGCCCTCCCTCGCGTGTCAACTGCCATCCACATCGTTCCGACCCCAAGTGGGAGTTCGCCATCGTGCATAATGGCATCATCACCAACTACAAGGAGCTGAAGACGCTGCTCGAGAGCAAGGGCTTCAAGTTCGAGACGGAGACGGACACCGAGGCCATTGCCAAGCTGACCAAGTACATATACGACTCGCACCCGTCCATCGACTTCACCACGCTGGTCAAGGCCGTCATCAAGGAGCTGCAGGGAGCCTTTGGCCTGCTCGTCAAGAGTGTCCGCTTCCCCGGCGAGGTCGTGGCTGCCCGTAAGGGTTCTCCGTTGGTCGTCGGCGTGCGCACGGCGAAGAAGATGAAAGTGGATTTCGTCGACGTCGAGTTCGGTGATGGCGAGAACGTGCTTCCAGCCGAGCAGGCCAGCCAGAACGTCGCGCTGAAGAAGAGCCCGAACATGCTGGGCGGCAACCTCCTTGCTCCTCCCGACAAGTCCCTCCTCCATCGCTCGCAATCCCGCGCTTTCCTCTCCGACGACGGCGTCCCACAGCCCACCGAATTCTTCCTCTCCTCCGACCCCGCCGCCATCATCGAGCACACCAAGAAGGTGCTCTACCTCGAAGACGACGACATCGCCCACATCCACGAGGGACAGCTCAACATTCACCGTCTCTCCAAGACTGACGGCACCAGCAATGTCCGTGCCATCCAGACCCTCGAGATCGAGCTGCAAGAGATCATGAAGGGCCGCTTTGACCACTTCATGCAAAAGGAGATTTTCGAGCAGCCAGAGTCTGTGGTCAATGCCATGCGCGGTCGGTTGAATCTGGCAGACAAGACCGTCACACTCGGTGGCCTCAAGCAATACATCAGCACAATTCGACGATGCAGACGTCTGATCTTCATTGCCTGCGGTACCTCATACCACTCGTGCATGGCTGTTCGCGGAGCCTTTGAGGAGTTGACTGAGATCCCCATTGCCGTTGAGCTGGCATCGGACTTCCTGGACAGAAAGGCACCAGTTTTCCGGGACGACACCTGCGTCTTCGTCTCACAATCAGGTGAGACTGCCGACTCGCTCATGGCCCTCCGCTACTGCTTGGAGCGTGGCGCCCTAACCGTCGGCATTGTCAACGTCGTCGGTTCCTCCATTTCGCTCATGACCCACTGCGGTGTCCACATCAACGCTGGTCCCGAGATTGGAGTCGCTTCCACCAAGGCTTACACTTCTCAATTTGTCTGCATGATCATGTTCGCACTCCTCCTTTCCGAGGACCGCGCGAGCAAGCAGCAGAGACGTTTGGAGATCATGGAAGGTCTCGGCAAGATCTCTGAGCAGTTCCGTGAAATCCTTAAGATGGATCAGCAAGTCAAGGAGCTCTGCCTCAAGTTCAAGGACCAGAAGTCTCTCCTTCTGCTCGGACGTGGTGCGCAGCACGCCACTGCTCTCGAGGGTGCCCTGAAAATCAAGGAGATCTCCTACCTCCACTGCGAAGCTGTCATGTCTGGTGAGCTGAAGCACGGGGTACTCGCACTCGTCGACGAGAATCTCCCCATCGTCATGATCCTCACCCGCGATGACATCTTCGCTAAGTCTCTCAACGCTTACCAGCAAGTCATCGCACGCAAGGGACGTCCGATTGTCATTTGCAATACCGATGACAAGGAATTCCCAGGCGATAAGACCGACAAGATCGAAGTCCCACACACGGTGGACGTCCTCCAGGGTCTCCTGAACGTCATTCCCCTTCAGCTCATGTCATACTGGCTTGCCGTTGCCGAGGGCTTAAATGTCGACTTCCCACGCAATCTGGCCAAGTCGGTCACCGTCGAGTAAAGACCGGTCAGGGAGGAGGGGAACTACATGTAGACTTATAGGGATACTGGCGACCAAGGAACCACAGATGAAAGGAACAGAACAGTGAACAGGACCATGCTATATGCTCAACAGCTGGCTCTGTATGTGCTTTGCATTTTCGCGCCTGCCTGCTTGATCATGAGATGTGTGATAAGACATGAAATTGGACCACGGTGCATCTAGATGTGTGATTACTCCAACGTCCCGCCTGTGTCGTTGGCGTCAGAATTAAAGAGGATTATGAAATGCAGTTTTGATTTCGAGTAAGTGGTGCCTTCTATACTCATTATCTCGAAATTGTTGCTTGAGTCTTGACGCATGCTAAGTGCCGCCACTATCATCTTTAGCGTGATACCGACCCTTCGCGCCCTCCAGTCAGTGGGTCACAAACAGCTGTCCGGCATGAATCCACGGTTCGGAGATGGATTGGGCGTGTCGAGGAAGCTCTCGAATGGCTGTGTGCATTGTAGTTATCCGGATTGTTCGGCCGCAGAAGGACTCGAGCTCTAGGTTGGGAAAGGTTGGCTTTTGTAGCTGTCATGTGAGAGAAACGTATACACCATGTAGTAGACTCGGAGAGGTGATGGTATCTTTGCAAGGCAAGAATTGATTGATATGCAGTCGAATGAGTTGAGTGTAGTCTATGTCATAGCTTGCGACGGCTTCGACAGTCTTGACTTGGATGTGCTATTGAGGCCAGTACGGTCTTGGTTTACGTCGATGCAAGTGCCTGGAGACAACATATATGTGGACGACTCTACCTCAAAGGTGCGTTGGAAGAAGAAGCCCGAATCAGGTGCGAAACTCTTCCACTGCGGCCGTGTGTAATCAAGAAGGCCTAGAGACTTTCCCAGCCCACTTGATCTTTACGCTTCTGTCTGAGTGGTTCAAGTGGCCTCAGAGCTCTCGGGAGGTGCAGGGGCGAAACAGTCACAGCTCTGCTCTGATTTGCCCTGTCAAAGCCGGGATCTCTGAGAGTGTGGCGCTCCGGCATCTCCTAGTCCCTCGTCAGCCTTGCTTCCTGTGATACAGCCTTTAGTCCGTGCTGGTTGCATTCTAGTCTTTGTCCAGTCTGGCCTTCTCTTCCTTCTTGCTTCTACGGTAGACACTTTCATCCGTTTTTATCATCGAACTCAGGTGACCGCGGTGATTGGGTGAGCTTCCAGGCGGGCGCGCAGACGGGCGGCGACGGAAATAGAATGGTGCAGATGTGTCTCAATATCGGTCACGTACCGCAACGATTCAGCTGAGGTGTTGTCAGAGACAATAGCAATTTGGGAACTGGTCCCACGTACTGATGGATTTCGCCGAAGAGGTTCCAACCCAGGAAGCACGGGAGAAATTAATGATGCTATACAGGATAAGGAAGAGGATTCTGATGCGAGGCGCATTCGTAGCTCCGGCGAGGCACCTCTCACGGGTAGTTCCAGATTTCGCAAGCGATAAGAGTCACCTCTGGATCCACTCCTATACTTTGTCCATGTCAGGTTGCTTAGCATTGTGTTTGGTGTGAAGATTTCCACAAAATCCATCTGAATATGTAAATCAGCAAGGTTAAGCACTAGCATTCGGCCATTTCCCCAGATAGCACACCATTTGTAAAAATTTCCTTCGATAGCACACTTTCATTCTTTAGATAGCACACTTCTACCTTAATGCCCTTAGGACCCTCAGTGCCCTCCGCTCACTGCCCTCCGCTTAGTGCCCTCCGCTTAGTGCCCTCCGCTAAGTGCCCTCAGAGCCCTTAGAACCCTCTGCTTAGTGCCCTCTGCTCAGTGCCCTCAGAACCCTTAAGTAATAGTGTCCTATATCTCTGCTTTGAGGCGTGTTTCAATTGTTCTTAGATCGTATTAGGGAATCGATCGATAGAGAGTGCTACCTGAAGGGATTTATACAAATAGTGTGCTATTGAAGGAACAGGTGTGCTATTGAAAAGAATGCTGTAAATAAGTGTGCTATTTGGGGAATTGGCCGCACTAGCATTTGTAACTAGGGGAAGCTGAAATATTAGCTCCTCTAGAAGTTGCGATTCAGAATGACGGCCTGTTCAGACGTAGCTAGACAACATCCGAGACAGCTTTGTTAGGCTTTCTGCGAGGACGACTTCGTATTGTTGACTTACGCGCTGGATGCTATCGAACTGGGTTGCACTCTTATAATTCGGCAAGCCGAACCCTGCATTGTAAATATAACGGCAAGTTCAATCCAACCACCTGAGGTCGTGCCGATCTCAGGCAGCGTACACTATCCATAAGAGTCGGAGTGAAACGATTTGTAGACATCAATATTGATGATGGCATCAGACCTTTATGTAGTAATGGTCACGGTAGAGGTTGACTTGGATCGCCACGCAGTGACGAGCGTTCCGTCCCGCCTCCCGCAGGCCTTGGCCAAAAAAGTTGATATGACACACTGCCATTGACTGGTTGTGCGCCCCAAGTACGCGTCCATACATACCCCCAAACACTGGCCCCTCCGATCGATAGGATTATACATATACCGGAAACTCCAATATGGCGCCTACGGTCCTCCACTTCCGTGCCGAGACGAAGCCATTAGAGCATCGCTCGGCAGTAACGCCAACAATCGCAAAGAAACTCGTCGAAGCTGGATACGAAGTCCATGTAGAGCGGTCGGGGCTGAGCATTTTTTCTGACGCTGAGTACGAAGGTACTGGAGCAAAGCTGGTACCCTCTGGATCCTGGACACATGCACCCCAAGATCACATCGTCATTGGACTGAAAGAGCTGCCTGAGGAGGACTTTCCGTTGAAACATACTCATGTCCAATTCGCTCATTGTATGCTGACTACTCATCAATCGCTACGACGGGTTACTGACTTGACTCAGGCTACAAAGGACAAGGCGGCTGGGACAAGGTGCTTAGCAGATTTCCAATGGGCGGAGGCACTCTGCTCGATCTCGAGTTTTTAGAAGATGAGCAAGGACGACGAGTGGCAGCATTTGGCTACGTACGGGATCGATATCTTTGAGGTATTGATATGCTAACATTGCTTTAGCACGCTGGATTTGCTGGTGCTGCACTCGCACTCATGGCTTGGTCTCACCAACTTGTTTATGGCAAGGACCAACCTCTCGCTGATGTGACACCATACGAGAATGAAGATCTTCTGATTACCGATGTGAAAGGCGCCATCGAAGCTGGCAAGGCAAAGGCCGGCCGTTTGCCACGAGTGCTCGTTATCGGTGCGCTTGGTAGATGTGGTCGTGGTGCTGTGGATCTGTGCATCAAAGCTGGTGTTGAAGATATCCTCAAATGGGATCTCGCAGAGACAAGCGCCAAGCCGGGACCATATCAAGAGATCATTGAGTCTGACGTCTTTGTCAACTGCATCTATCTGTCGGCCAAGATTCCACCATTTGTCGACCAGGCTTCCCTCGCATCGCCTAGCCGTAATCTCTCGGTCGTCTGCGATGTCTCTTGCGACACCACAAATCCGAACAACCCAATCCCGATCTATGACATTAACACGACTTTCGACAAGCCAACAGTACCTGTCAAACTCTCTACGGAGGCGAACGACGTTCCACTGAGCGTCATTAGCATCGACCACCTCCCATCACTGCTCCCACGAGAGGCATCAGAAGCGTTCAGCGCTGCTTTGCTGCCCAGCTTACTCCAGTTGAACGACTGGAAGAATGCTCGTGTCTGGCAGCAGGCGGAGAATCTGTTCAAAGAAAAGTGTTCCACGCTTCCAGGAGGCGCTTCTGGTGGCAATGCTGAGCTCTTCGCTTCGCAGTCTTGAGGCCACTTGCCTTATACTAAAATTGTAGATAAATATCACGCACGGGAAGTGGCTGGACCTTCGCCCAACAGGCTAGGCGTACCGCCTGCGAAGGAACACAAGCCACCTGCCATTTCTGATCCACACTGCGGATATTCCGCGGCCACCCATTAGCTGTAGAACAGAAACCCCGAAACGAAGGGTGACTCCATGTTACAAGCTCAACCATTGCACCTGCCTCGCCGGATCCCCGTGACACGAACGTCGGAAACATGCCTCCAGCAATTCTCTCCAATCACACCACGCTCCCTTGCTCGACACCACCAATTTGTGCATTCTCACAGTCTTCAGCTCCCCATCGTCACCCAGTTGAATTCTCCAATCAACTTCATTGCCCAGTCCGCGTTCCGAGATCTGATGCCACATCTCCCACGCCCGCTCATGACACGAATCCGGCAGGATTGTGATCTTGTTGAAGAGAGCATATTGCTGATTATGTTTGCAGATGGAATCAAACCTCAGCGTTATCCGAGCTCGAACATCGTACCATCGATGGTGTGAGCCAGAGCCTAGGGTATGGTTGAGGCGTAACGTGAAGTATGGAATCGCCTGAGATTGTAGAACATCCTCAGCTAGAGCTTGGAAGCGTTTGCTCACCTGTCGCACGGAGAGCCATAGATCTTCCGGTGAGATGCAGCGAAAGATGTCGAGCCATAGCTCTTCAGGTAGAGGAGGGCATTCAGTTGGAAGTTGACAAAAGAGCATTTCGGACGAACATAGAAGCCAAAGACGTCAACCGCGTATACTCAGTTGTACTTTGACAGTACCTCCTACTGTCATCTCCGTCCGTTCAATATGCCTCGGTAGATAGGTCGAGCACGGACCGGCGGACAGGGCGGGAAAGCTTCTCAAGCTACGGCTACCGTGTGAGATATCGAACTCCACCTCGAGCCATGCGCATCTCGTCTACCGCTGCGGCTTACCCTACGCGTCTCACGCCTCTACAATCCCTTATAGTGCGTCGATGGCGACCACAATGGATCTGCCCGCAACACATCCGTCCGCGGCATCCGTGGCTTCGCAGCTTGGCAACCACGGCGATTCCCACCATATCTACGAGTGTGCAGGAGAAGCCATACTATGTCACCACGCCCATCTTCTACGTCAACGCCGCTCCTCATGTCGGACACATGTATACCATGATACTCGCGGATGTCCTGAAACGCTGGCAGGTTCTCAAAGGTCGCCGCGCGGTCCTCTTGACCGGCACGGATGAGCATGGCCTCAAGGTCCAGCGCGCCGCCGCAAAAGCTGGCATAGATCCTCAAGAATTCTGCGATTCGGGCGCAAACGTGTTCAAGGACTTGGCGGAGAAGATGGGCATGAGCAATGATATCTTCATACGAACCACCGACCAGCGGCATAAGGAAGGCGTGGAGTATGCGTGGCAGATGCTGGAGGAAAGAGGCTGGATCTACGAGGGAAGGCATGATGGGTGGTATAGTGTCAGCGATGAGACCTTCTATCCTCAGAGCCAGGTGCAGCTCATTGTGGACCCGCCGACGGGAAGGAAGATCATGGCGAGTATTGAGACCGGGAAAGAGGTGGAGTGGACGAGTGAGAGGAATTACATGTTCAGTTTGAGTGCTTTCAGGCCACAGTTACTGAAGTTCTACGAGGAGAACCCGAGGTATATCACGCCGAAAAGTCGGATGGATGAGGTGGTGAACCAGGTGAGGAATGGGGTGGAGGATCTGTCGATTTCGAGGCCTTCAGAACGCTTGCACTGGGGTGTGAAAGTGCCCACGGATCCTTCGCAGACCATTTACGTCTGGTTGGATGCATTGTTAAACTATGCGACAGCTATCGGATATCCTTTCACTCCTGGGCAGGAGTATGCGGCAGGCTGGCCTGCCGACGTGCAGGTTGTGGGTAAGGATATTGTGAGATTCCATTGCATTTACTGGCCTGCATTCCTAATGGCTCTTGATCTTCCTTTGCATAAGCAGGTCCTCACGCATGCTCACTGGACACTTGGTAAACAGAAGATGGCAAAGAGTACCGGTAATGGCGTCAATCCATTTTTCGCCCTTGAACGCTTTGGCATCGATCCACTGCGCTGGTATCTTATTCACGAAGGCGGTATCACGGATGACGCGGACTACGAGAACAGCTTCATAATCGAGAAGTACAAGAAAGGGCTGCAAGGCGGTCTCGGTAACCTTGCAAATCGTGTGATGAGAGGCAGAGGCTGGGATGTCCAACGTGCTGTGAAGCGCTTTGCCCGTAAACCTGCACAATTTCAGAAAGATCCCGATTCGCTTGGCGAGAGCTTTCATCGAAAGCTGCAAGAACTTCCCGAGCTCGTGGATGAGCACATGAGGTCTCTCTTCCCCAATCGCGCACTGCAAACGGTCATGAGCGCTGTGTTCAATGCAAACGCGTTTCTCCAACAAAAATCCCCTTGGACGCTAGTGACCAAAGTCCAAACTGCCATGGCGGACGCGACTGGCAAAGAGCTGGCGGATGCTGAGCGGCGAGGAGAGGGCCTCGAGCAGATGGAGGCCGAGATTGATCGTAGTATCTATATGGCCGCTGAGTCGTTGCGGCTGACTGGGATCATGCTTCAGCCCTTCATGCCGATGACAGCTAAGAAGCAGCTTGATTTTCTAGGTGTCGAAGATGATAGAAGAAGTTGGGAATGGTGCCGTCTGGGATCTGACGATAGCTATGGTTTTTCGAAGATTGAGCTGGGAAAGGGCGGGCTGTTCCCGAAGTTGACGAGTGACTTCTGATCAACACCGCATAGGTTCAGGCTAGATCAAGAGTGCCGCATCGTACCACTTCGAAGCCAAGGTCAGCAAGGCTAGTTGAAGAAATCTGCAGACAAGGCCAGCCCTGTGATAGACCAACGTTACATTAAAGCAGCTGTCTCGTCGTGCTATGCGCCGAACACATGTATAAAGAAGCGTCCTGTATGGACTTATATTCTAGAGGTCGTGCGGAGCTGAAGCGACGCTTGAACTCGGAATTCCTGCCTGGCGCCAAATGCTGACCCGGTCACCAACAGCTGTGCCGGCGGCCCCAATCCTTCCACCTCACTTGACCCGTTTTGTTCCCTTCCAACAGTTTTATCTGCCTGGCGAACCTGGCGGCGCCGTCGGATTTTCGCCACCGACTCTTGGAGACTGTCAAATGACCTGACACCCATGGCTGCAGGAATTGTGGTCCAATGACGAACTTGCACAACTGATTCAGACATCGAGTGGTAATTTTGTGACTCAACGTTGCGCGATGTGAAGGGTTGTGTCTTTGGGTAATGACAAAGTCTATCTAAAACTATAGCATATCACCATTCCTTAATCAATACTCAGCTTGTGTAAGTAATAGTGCCCGATGAGGCACATGCCAGTTCCAGCGCTTGGTCTAGCTGTCTGCCCTTCTCAACTCCGTCGCGACGCTGTGTAGATTGAGCGCAAGTCAGAAAAGTGGTCCCCGAATGCTAAACACCGTCGCTTGCTATGCATGTCAATCAGGTTTGGCCATGAGGCCACCATGCCTCCATCTATGAGTTCCCATATAGAATTGTCTATCCCAGTAGAATGATGCGTTGTGAAGAAGTGAGAACCCCCCCCTCCTCTGAGTTCCGCCGGTCATGAAGCCGTCGTAAATGTGATAGTGATTTGCAAAGATGTCCACGCCGTGGCTGGTAGATTTATGGTTGCTGACGAGGCGAGCGGCACGGAGAGAGGCATCTCTGCTGTAGTGGTGTCGCAGAAGCCTCATAAGAGTCATTTATGATGTCGGACAGCAACAGAGCTTTGATACATAGAGTCCGAGAAAGTGAAAGCTCAAAGCTCTCAGCCGGCTGGGCGTAGCTTCCAGAAAGAGTTCAAGGGTTTACCAGCGACCATTGGGAGGGTCTCTTGGCTGGGGCTTCTTTGGGTCCCGGGCAACGCGATGGCAGCGTCGTCCACTGGTCGGGTCACAA
This sequence comes from Pseudocercospora vitis, assembly GCA_026120125.1. Taxonomy (NCBI): domain Eukaryota; kingdom Fungi; phylum Ascomycota; class Dothideomycetes; order Mycosphaerellales; family Mycosphaerellaceae; genus Pseudocercospora; species Pseudocercospora vitis. The sequence goes on along the minus strand of JALRML010000023.1, from coordinate 7,413 downwards.
GCTTGAGGCTTCCCGTGCTTGTCAGAATCATGACTGAATGGTGCAAGGCTGAAGGTGTGTCCTGGTGGAAAGTGATAACATCGAGGGCCTTGGGCGAGGACGAAGCCGTTTGGTGGATCTCTTGGGTGAGGATCGTAGACGCTAGTGTATCGGCCGTTGGGAGGATCTCTTGGTTGTCCGCTCATGACTGATGGAGGTGATGGTAATGTCGATGAATCTTACGGCTTTGTGTTTGGTTATTATTAGAGATTTTGTGTGCAGCTGCCTTGATAGGGCGCCAATGTATAGGAAGTGTTTCGTTCTTGTGTTGTGATTGATTGCTGATAGAGGAAGAAGAGATCAAGTGAACACGACAGGAGATGTTATACTTTCCCTATGGCCCAGAAAAGGTACCATCAGACTCGCAGGTGTCTGCCTCGTGGGCAGTGTAGCCTGTGACTCTAACAGCGGCCTCAGTCGGCCATGGCTTAGCATGCGGTCACTGGAAGGGCACAACGGGAGCTTCCCTTAGCAGTGGGTCTTGCATCTGTCACATAATGTGTAGCACTCGAGCGCCCCTCGCGACAGGACGTCACTCGATGCTGCGATTTGTTGGGTCGACGTGGCGGAGACAATGCCTGGACGCTACCAGACTAGATGAATAGGGATGTAGGTGAGGAGGATCCGACCAGGCAGACTACCGATGACCAGTCAGCATGGGGCCAGGAGAGCACGGTGCGCAAGAGGTCGTGAGGGACAGACTGGAGGCAGGAAGCAGCAGCATAAGGTGCCCATCCAGTCATTCGCGTGACTGGAGCCAAGGTGGGTGAAATGCAACTGGCGGCCAGGCAGAAGGCCCTCTCAGGCACCACTTGGAAGGGCGGCTGGCGCGGGATCCCGTACGCCCCGAGGCGGTAGGCATTGCGCTTGCAGATGAGAATAGGTACACGTAGTAGGTGTGACTCCGTACTTTTCAGCGCGCGAAAGAGTAGTGCAGCTGCGCAGTCCAAGAAAGCGCAGTCCGCGTTGTTCGTCGGAGGATCACTGCCTGCGCTCCGGTGAAGATGACGGGACGGGAGGATGAGAGTGGAGCAGCAGCAGCCGAGCCGAGGTGCCGACGGTGTGCGCCACACCTTCCAAGCGGTGCAGATAAGAGTACATGCACTGCAGGTACACGATCTGCTGGGAGAGCCGCATACATTGGATTGCCACGGCACGCCATATCTGGCACGAGACAAGAGCCTCAGGTGTGACCACGTACTGTACGCTCCAGTCTGTATCGCCCCGCGCCGATGAGATAGAATTACTCTCCACGGCAGCCCAAGTTAGACCACTGGCGGGGTGGGGCCTCAGAGCAGCGAGGCGCAGTGCCAAAAATGGATCGCTGAAACAAGGTTGAGATCTGGCAACGGCCCATAAGGTCAATCCTCACGCCTGGAGGCTCGTGTGAGATGAATCTGGCCGTGGTGGGCTTTGGATGGCAGTCGGAAAACGTGTACTGTCCTCGCTCTGGACGAAGTCTATTGATGGCAACAGTGCTTCTTCATCGCTACCCCGCGTCCACTCCTCTCATCCATCCTTCTCCAGGCCTGAGGGGCTGACAAAGTCGAGGCAGGCCGAGCTGGCATGCCGCGACACGTGAACCGCCCTACGAGGCTGAAGCTGAGTCCTTCTGCGGCCCGGGGGTAGGCATGTCGGTAACACTGCAATGTGCAAATCGCTCGGGCGGTGAGCGTACCTGAGGCCTAGTAAGGACTAGCCGAGACTTGCAGTCTACGCAGCATCACCCTTAGACCTTGCACACAATCCTTTCCCATCTGTCGTCCGTTGGTCCTCAATGGGAATGTGGATGATAGTGTCCCACAGCCTCGCGCCTGTTCAACATTAGACTTCAAGGCGACAGCTCCTGCCAGGATTATGCACTATATGAAAGCTATGATATTGTGCAGTTGACAGCACTCGATGGCTCCCAGCCTTTTACCGTATGCCCCCAAGATGTTCATACCAGCTACCAGCCACGCGTCTGACCCCCATGTACATGTCATTTTGCAAGTTACATTTCATGGCTTCTTGATCTCCCCTCAAACCAAGCACTTCCCGAACGCCGCGCTGAACCAACAAACCACTGACCTGGATAGCCACGAGGCTCGCGATCATTGCGTGTATCTCGCACTCAAGCCGGAAAATGCATCAGGACTATGCCGCCCATTTCCAGCGAAACCTTGGAAGTCCACGCTGTCCCTGTTGTTGTGCATGGGCTGCTGCTGCTGCTGCTGCTGCTGAAAACCGAAAGGGTTCGCATTGCCGGCTGTCATTGCTACTGGCATAGTCACGCTACGTTGTGGGACCTGCTCGGGTTGAGCTTGCTGCTGTAATGTTCCGTCCTCCGGTAGTGACTGCAGAGGTCGATGCGGTGCCAATTGAGGATAGCTGTACAATGAAAGTATAGATGACTTGTCGTAGCGTATATTAGGCTGTGTTTGTCCGTATTGCTGACCAAAGTTAACGTAGCCTGGTTGTTGCTGGTGTGGCAGAAGTTCTGGTTGCTGCGGCTGTAGCCGAGACTGCTGCATTTGCTGGCTCCAAGGATTTTGTGCTCCATCTTGCTGTTGCTGAGGTTGATATTGCTGAGATGGGGGCTGCTGCTGCTGCCACGGATTGGACGCTGCAATCTGCTGAGATTGCTGAATACCCTGTGCCCACGGGTTCTGAGCCGTGGCTTGCTGCAGCGGCTGTGGTTGCTGGGATGTTTGTTGTTGCCGCAGGTCCTCCACTCCAGTTACCTGTAAATGCTGCTGATCCCAGGGGCTGAGGGTTCCGCTTGTTGAGTATTGCTGCGGTGAATCTTGTTGGGGTTGCCGTTGCTGCGAGAGGGAGTCTGACTGTTGCCCAAATGTCGGCTGTGGAGATGCGACAGGCTGTTGTGGAGTCACGCTCTGTTGCCGAAAATTGCCAGCAAAGGGAGCTCCATGTTGGTGCTGTAGTGCTTGGAGCGCCCATGGATTGCTTGGTGTTAGGTCTGGTCCGATACCCTGCTGCATCCATGGATTAGAGAGTTGCAGAGGCTGTGGAGATGTAGATGGCTGCCACTGTTGACCGGAAAGTGAGTAGGAGGTCCCTTGCTGAGCAACCTGCTGGGATTGCTGCTGAAAAAATGGATTGTTGGGCTGCTGCAAGCCCGCACTCTGATAGTGTGCCGGCTGGTTTGATTGTTCGTGCGGCTGAGGTTGCGATACTTGAAGGCTTTGAAAGCTGGTTTCAAGGCTAGCCTGAGCCTGATTCGGCCGTTGTAGCTGCGCAGGAGGTTGCAAAAATGGATTCCACGAAGCGGATGCGGCAGATTGAGGTGGCACCGAAGCAGCACGAGCAGGAATTGGTGGTGGGGCTGAGTCTCGAATCTCCCACGGATTGTTGTTCTTATTCTTCTCCACCGTTATGCCGCTAGCGCCTGGGCCTGCCAGTGAAACGGGCGTCAATGCTCTCGAGCCTGGTGTAATAGAGCGGGATATAGGCTTGCTCCCTTCTCCTAGCCTGACAAGAGTCTCCACAGCCCTTTCGACGTTTCCACCAGTGCCTTTGAGGACTTCGGTGTTCTTGGTATTATCACGAAAGCCCATATCCCGCATATGGGCTAGCTTCTGGTTGAAGTTGTTGTCGATGGTGGTGATTTTCATGCCGAACAAACGACTAGGCTTGTTCATACCTTTTGGACTCGGAAGCTCGTGGGATGGCTCACTGGCACTGTAGGCAGGCGACAGTGGGGGTGTGATTCGTTCAGGTCGTTTCGAAACTGCAGCACTGGAGGATCGTAGGGTGAACGCAAACCGCTTGGCGGGCTTTGGCGGCAGGTCAGGAGCTTCCTCACTCCACGATCCGGTCCCCGTGCCTGTACTGCCGGTGTTCTGCGTATTCTGTCTCGGCGCTCCTCGGCCAGAGACAGAGCTCAGCGTTCTCTGCTCATACTTCTGGCGAATGTAACGCTCAATGGCAGCATCCACCTCATCCACGTCAATTGGGATCTCCGGCCTGATGTTTTGCGGGTTGTAGACTTTGTTACTGCCCACGTTCCCCACTTTCTTCATGTTTTCGACCTGCTCCGTGCTCCAGCTGTCCATTGACAGCGATTTGACTTTGGATACGTGAGTACCCAGCTTCCGGTGCAGCGCTGCGCATCGCATACACAAGAAGATGCCCAGACTCCAGCTGGCCCAGCCCGGATTTTTGGCAGCGCAGTCGGCGCATCGATCGTTGCCTGGGACGGAACGTATCAGGTCTTGCAGAGTGCGCTCGTTACGCGCTTGCTGGCGCTTGGAGATGGTGCTCGCCATTGCCAGCGTCAGCGTCGCTGTACCCGTGTCCGTGATTGTACGTGTACCCGCAACCTCCCCAGGACCGCCTCGATGTCGCAGGCCTGGCGGGCGTGTCAAGCCGTGCCACCTGCGCACCACCTCTTGAGCCTCTGTCCTCGGAGAGAAGGGGCACGGCCCAGCTAGTCAGCCAGCCAGCCAAATGTTCGATCGAGCGCGTAGGGAGAGCAATAGTAAGACAGTGACCGCGAAGCAGGGAGATAATAGATGCGGCGCTGAAATAACAATATAATGCTGACACACGCCGTGCGACAATGGCGTTCACAATGAAGCAGAAACAGGACGGGAGATGGCTTGGCGCGAATGGTATACGGTAGTCCTAAGATTGGATCCGTGCGCAAGCCACTCGTGGGCACGTGATGTTTCGTAGCGACTCAGGCCTGCCTACCTGGCTATCTGCGTACTGACATCTCAATGCATATAGTGTAGAATCCAGATGACTACAACGTCCGGATCTGTTGGAACGAATATAAATCCACTATTCAAGCTTATGTAACAGACCCACGATAGCGGTAGGTATGACTGCTGGTCACATGAGCGGCAGTATGGATAGCCGTCTCCCAGTTTCCCTCTGTTCATCGCGCGCAACACAACGGGTTTTGGAGTGTCTTTCTGCTCTCGAACACGTTCCTAGCATAGGTTGCAATTGGCAGAAATACAGGCATGGCACAGAACGCACTCCGCGAGACGCGACCACAACGTTGCATGTTGGCTTCGTTGGTATCCACGAAGCTGCCGCAGACAATGCTCCATGTAACGAGGGAGAAAGGAAGCATCATTTGGCTGCCGAGCTACATCTGCTGCTAACCCGCTCATTCGACTGCTATGGGATTCGTCAAATGCCGGCTAAACGATGCCGGACTATCCCTTAATACTTTAATACTATATTGAGATTGCCGAGATCTTCGGCTTGCTCTACAATTATCGTTGTTTGGTAGCACCCTTTGACTATATAGGGCTACTTAGAGTATATTACGAGCTAGCTACCAACTCTCGTATAAGATATTAGATTACTAAAAGCGGCGACTTAGTAGTATTACGACTCGTCTATCTACTAGGCTTAAGAGTATATATTAGATTATATAGTTAAGAATTATTCGCTAGAAAATATCTAGTAGATAGAAGCGGAATAGAATTATTAAAAATAAAATACTAATCCTAACTAGTAAGTTTATAATATAAGTTAGATATATTAGAAGCTAGAAATACCTTTAGTATTTCTAGATCTATAGAAAATTATTTTCTATAGATCTATTTTCTTAAAGAGTAGAGAAATAATATATTCTTTTCTATATATAAAAGAATAATATATAGTAGCTATATTTACTAACTATAAGATATTAATTAGCTAGCTAGTAAGCTTTAGATTAGTCTATAGTATTTCTTTTAATCTAATCTATTCTAAGCTTATATTATAAGCTTAAATTATCTAGTATCTTTAGCTAATAATAATATCTCTTTTTCTTTTAAAAAAATAGATCTTATTAAACTAAAGTACTACTATAGTATTACGACTCGTTCTTCTACTAAGCTTAAGAGAGTATAGTAGATTACGTAATCGAAGATTATTCTTTAAAGAGTACTTAGTAGATAAGAGTAGAGCGATATAATTAAGAATAAGGTATTAATTCTAATTAGTAAGTTTATAATATAAGTTAAACGCTTTAAAGCTATAAGGGCATCTCGACGTTCCTAAATATATAAGAGATATACTAGTCTTAGCTATTTAAGTTGCGCTATCTACGCTCTTTATAATATATATAATAGTTATACTTATCGTAGATATTATACTTATCGTATATAGCGATATATAATGTCTTTCTTTAATAGTAGCCTATTCTACTAATCTAGTTAGAACTATAATACTATCCCTCTTTTAGATTAGCTCGTTTCGAGCTCTCTTTTATAGTTATAGTAGAACTCTACCTATTTTGTTATTATAGCTTAAAATGCTTTCTCGTCCTTCTTCTTTTTCTAATATCTTTACTAAAATAAACTATATTCTCTTCTAATCTCTCTATTTCTACTATATAATACTAGTCTCTTATAGCCGCTATCGCTACTAGGGCTAGGAGTATTATATAGATACTTAATCTAATCGTTATAAAGCGTATAACGACTTATATAAGAAGTATAACCTCTAGGTTATCTTATAAGAGTTTAAGAAGATAGCTAGGATCTAGGAATTACTATTATAGAAAATAGAAGAAATAGAGAATATTTTATCTAAAGTAGAGAAGAAGGCTATATAGGTAATTATAGCTATTTAGTAGAAAGTAGTAGCTATTTAAGCGAAAGCTTATTAGTTATATAAATAATTATAGACTATAGAATTAATAGAGGATAATTCCTTTAAGAAAGCTCTTTCGACTATAAAGAAGATAGAGTAGTTAGAGATCGCTATTTCTAAGTCTCTTATAAGTAACGAAATATTAGTAGATTTCTTAGAGTTTAAGGGTATCCTTAGAGAATAGGTTACTCTATCGACTTAGAGTCTTATTACTAGGATATAGTTCTCTAAGTAGAATTTTAGCCTTATTAAATCCCTAAACGTTAGTTAAACTATCGTAGAAATATCTAGTAATTTATAAGGTTATTTTCTAGTTTCTAAATATTCTTAGTATTATTATATTCTTTCTATCTAATAAGGTAGTTCTAACCTTTCTTATCTAGGATTTTCTCGATTTTAAATTTATTCTTTTCTTTAGGTTAGAAATAAAACGTTTCTTAGTATAGCGTTTTAGCGTTTATAGGTTCTAATAAAGATATATAGAATACTAAGTAGATCTTTATATTAGCTAGTAGTCTAAGTCGATAGTTATATAGTCCTCTAGGCTTATTAATTAAAAATAGCCTAACCTTTATATAGTCTAGTTTTTTAGTTAATCTCTAGATTTTTAGGTTTTTTATAAAAAGATAGATCTTATCTCTTTTTTTAAGCTAAAATACTATTTTTCTTTTAGTATTATATAGTCCTATAATCTACTTTTAAGACTTAAGAATTATCTATCGTAAGTTCTTATATATCTTCTTTAGGTCTTCTAAAGTAATTATTACTAATTATATA